>OY284470.1:19013131-19560698 GCA_958336335.1 Dilophus febrilis | reverse complement strand
AGCAAAATTAAAGGTAATTCAATTACCTATAAATAGAGTATCTAATTTTGATCCTAACCTCAATGGTTTGAAAGTTATAAGTTTTTAAGTGAACCCATGTTTTTCAAAGAACACCATTTTTTCAACCCCCTGTAACTCGGTAGGGGTTGAAGTTAGACCCCCCCTTCCGGAACGATTTTCCACTGGAAATGGTCTCAGGAATACGTGGTATTCGGCTTTGTAGGGTTGTACTGGGACACACTGTATATAGAGAAGATGACATATATAAAAATTTTCCAATTCATTAAAACACAAATGCTTTGAACCATATATATAAATATATTAAAATGTTATACGTTGATTGTTTGCTATATATCAGTACATATAAAATAATAAATAAAGGTGTTTTTTTCTGTATATTTATGTTTGGCATATATACAAATATATGAAAGGTTATGTTATGATTACGATATGAACAATTCTATTATATATATATATATATAGTATATGAACATGTATCATAAACTTAATATAGATATATATATTTTTAAGTATATCTCATTTATACAATTTAAAATTTCACTTTAATAAACATTATACTGTTAAATGATACCTTTTTATACATTACATTCCCATATGAATAGCTTTTTTCACGCAAAATTGTATGTACAAATTTATCAAAATTAAAATAAATTAATTTTTTTTAATTGTTGAATTCGCAGTCTGGTGTCGAGCCTACGAATCGAACAATTAATTTATAAGTCGCAGATATTAACTTTGCTTTTGGTTTTGGTGAAAATCAATTTTTCTAAAAAAGGTGATGGAAAAATATGATATTTTTTTCATTTTGAACAGTATCAATAACGCAAAACGGCAATTAGGATTGCAAAATGTTTATTCAGAATATAAATAAAAGGTAATTCATTTACCTATAAATAGAGTACATTTTTGTTATTCTATAGTTATGGAATGGATTAGAAATTATAATATTATTGACTGATTGAATGTTTTATTATGAACAACCTTTTTTTAACCGCCTATTCCTCGGTAGGAGTTGAAAGAGTTAAGAGATTGAAAATTGAAATGTTTGAAATAGTTTGTTCAATAAATATTTCTGCATGTGTCCATGCAGATATATTTTATTATATATAATACATGAAACATTTGAATTTTTGAGCAATTATCCTCTGAGAAACCAATAATAATGTTAAAAAAAAACAATTTTAGTCACGATTCAGGTCACGAATCAGTTTTATTGATATTCTATACAATAATTTTCAGTATTGTTCGAATAAAAATCAATTATAAATATTTCAATAGCAGCAAATTTCATGATATTTTTTTTTGTTATTGTTATTAAATAAATAATTAATTAATTTTTTTCACAAAATCTTATTGCTATATACCACAATATAATATTTTTTTTTTAAACTTGTTAAGTCTTAAGTTATGATTGATTTTATATACATATTATATAGATGTTATACGATGATGAATTATATCCATAAACCCCTTTTTATATAAATACCATTCATATCAATATATAGCAACCATATATAAATATATATACAGATAGTTAGTTAGATTATCAAAAAATTATGCATTCTACATTAATTTCAAGAGGGAGCAAAATAAAAATAAATAAAAAAAAATATGTATTCATATTGGATTAATTCAAATGTCATTTTTTTTGATAATATAAACATGGCATAAATAAAGAATTTAATGTATTTATATATAATATAGAGTATAGTAGAGTTAGAGTATAGTATATAGAATGAAAGGAATTTTTAATATTTAAAAGATTGATTGATTACACATAAATTGTCCTATATATTTATTATTATTACTATTATACAGTCGTGAAATTTGTTATGTATAGCTATAAAATGAAAATCATAATCATAAAATAATTCCAATATAGTTATATGACTGGTATATTAAAATTGTATATGTATATTATTAATCAGATTATATATTTACTAAATATATATGGTGCGTTGATTATTTAATGTTCATGCAATACATATTATTAATAAAAAAAATAATATATTGCATGAATATTAAAGGTGTGGTTTTTGAATTGTATATATATATTAACATATATCTCGGTTCGGTTTGGTATATATTATTTTATATACATATCTATATTATATATATTGAATAGAGAGGATTGTTAGTTGTATATATATACGAGTTATAAATATAGAATTGCTATATAGAAAATTTATAAAACAAAATTTTGGTATTTTATTATTTCACATGACTCTGTGGTGGTGTTTATAGTTGAAAAAAAAATAATAATCTAAAATTATTACAAAATTTTGGGGTTGTGCGGGTTCAAATCCTATATACTGAAGACATACAAAATTTATGATTTGTATTATTTTAGAATCTGAATTTTTACACAGAGTTGTTTGTATATTTTCCCATGCGGTTGGTCGTACGCGGCTTATTAACGATACCGTAAATATAGCCAACAAATTAACGGAAGGCTGTTGTCGGATGAAAATTTATATTATATATACATATTATTTCACATAATTGTATAGATATATATTACATATTTATAGTTATATGATTCGAATAAAATATTGATTTCCATTTTCATTTATGTTGAAAAGTATAATATACCAAAACAAAATATAAATATAAATTTAATTGCTATATATAGCATTGAATTACTAACGCGAATTTAATCATACTATATATATATTTAAAATGTAATCTGGTCAAATTGAATCTGCCTTCATCTACATTGCCAATTTTATTGCACATTCACGAAAAATCATAAAAAATTAATCAAATTTTCCTTAAATCACTTTATGATTTTCGCGTATTCGGATTTTCCACGAAAATTTTAACTTTAAACTTTTACTTGTCACAGATATAAAAAAAGTATTAAGTATAAAACATTTCCCAGTCAATTGAAAGATTTTCCAGATCAAATGAAAGGTTTTCCAGACCAAAGAAAAACCTTTGCTATATAGACAAAATGAAGCATTCAAATCAGGTTCAAATCAGTTGATTAATTATATTATAGGTATAAAATTAACAAAAATTAACATTAAATTTGAGTATAGGTTTCGCTTGTTATGAAAAATGTTTCATTGCGTATGGAAAACAATTCATTTGTTCTGCAAAAGTTTCTATAATCGAATGTATTACGTTCACATATAGTTCATCTTTACTATATATAAATTATTATTATACCTATACTAAAATCTTCTCAAAAACAATTGGATTGGTTTTCCTGTATGTATATCTACCGAAAGGAGGTGTACATTTTCCATAAATGATTTTCTTATAATTTATTGTATCAAACCAGTCGATAAATTTGAATGAATCCATTATCGTTTAAATTCAATTCGAATTAAATCGTTTTTCTATATAAAAATATGGTTTATTATGCATTTATATGATTTCGATTATTATAGTGAGGTTTTAGAAAATAATCTTTGAATTGTTTCATATATACAAATATTTGTATAATTATTCTGTGAATATATACTTCATATATATATGTATATATATTCAACAAAATATGATATGGATAAACCGCTTTTGGATTATTAAAAGCTTTTGTTTATACAATATATATATATATATATATATATGAATATTTGAAGTCGATTATTGAATACATATATATAGAAATATTTTACATATTTGTTTATTGTTTTTTTTTATTTATTATAAGAGAATCCGGATTTGAATATAATATTCAAAGTATGTATAATATAATCTTTTCTTATATAAATATGAAAATATAAATATAATTTTATGTTAAAGCATAGATAAACTATATATATGTATATTGTATATTGTATATATTTATATAAAATAAATTTTAAATTGTATATTATATTATATACAAGTTTATTCATACAACTATTATTATTATTATATATGTTTATAATAATAATAAATTATGATGTTTATGAATTACAAAATGAGTGTTCGTATATTATCAGTATTAATACATTCTTGTTCTTCATTGTATGATATATATACGAAACGTATATATATATAATAGAAACATGTGCAGTTTTATAAATATACACTTTTATTTTCAAGATGAATGGATTAAAAACATAATATATATATAAAATTCATACAGCTCTGTATAATATATATCTTTTGGTTATATATTTCGAAGAAGAAATATCTTTTCTTTCACATCATTGAATTTTCAATATAAAATATATACGTATATATATTTTAGTATATACGTATATATATTTTATTTACATAAAACTTTTCATCTTTATATACATATATGTTTGTTGTATTTTATATGCTTATAAATACTGATTTGAATTATCGTTTCAATAATAAACATGGTGATACAATAAAGTATATACTTATATAAATACATATATGAATATTATAATATATATATATATATATATATATATATATATATATTTTACTGATTTTCATGTTAGATAATAATAAATTTTCCTTCAATATATATATATTTAGACTTATATATTTATTTTATTATATTACATGTATAAATAATCTTATCCTATTTATATTTTGTATAAAAATCGAGGTATGATGTGATATTTTGGTGTTGAAATATGTTATATAATATTCAATATAAAAAAATTCTTTATTCAAAGATATTATTATATATAACAATTGTTATATTTTTATAAAAGTAAATACAAATTATATTTTTACCATCAAATATGTATATAGATTCTTTATTAATATTATTGAAAGAAATCGGCAAATAATAGAAAGAATGTTTAAAAAGTTACGATCAAAAAATAATTGTATAAAACATTTTAATAACAGTGCATATAATCTCATATATAAACTAACAATATACTAACAGGGTTATGGAGTCGGAGTGTGTGTAATATTTGAAGTAACTTTTACCGCATTATTTATCAATTAAATTTTTTTTTCATTTATACACTTATAAAATTTAATTACGCGTTTCTTTTAGACGTTTACAAAAAGGATAATAGATATTTTTTTTCCATTTTCCACCAAGTGAACACCTTTCCCATATACTCTTTTATTACAAAATGTGTCTTTATACCATGAATCACTGCATAAAAATGTGTGTATCTTAGATATAAAAACCTAACTCCTAGGTAGCTTTAGGAGTAAAGAATGTGATTGTGTTAATGGAAAATGTTGAATATACATGGCAAAAGGTATTAATAATTCATATATGACTTAAATTTCATATCTCCATATATATAATTTATTTCACTTGAAATATTATAAAATTCTGTCTTTTTTATAGCTCAAATCGGATTCCATGTAGATGGCAAATTGGACAACCTCCACAACCCTGTCTACTGGTTATATAAATGGTTTGCATTCACCCAATTAGAAATGCATATATATATATATATATATGAAATATAACAAAATTAAAAATAAATAACATTTCGACAGAGACACATTTCGTTATGTGTAACTATACAAAGAAAGATTTATATAATTTAATTTTAAATATATTATACTTAGATCAAACTAAAAAAAAAAATAAAATACATAAACAAAATGATTTTAGTAATATTTGATAACATTTTACTTATTCCCTTTATATATAATTTATTATAACTTTTATTATATTCTTCTCTGACTATTATATATATTTTAAATTTAAAGACATATTTTAAAATTCAATACATTACTTTATATAGTACATATGTTTTCAGGAATTTTGTTTGTATTATATACATACAGATTTGTATATAACGAACGGGAATAATAAATATATATATATAAGAGAAAATTCATACGTCTTTCTTATATAGTTAATATAAGACCTTCGTCATCATCTTTATATACATATTTTCAATTTTGTATATAATATATAAATATGAAAATTATTTATATATAAAAGCTTTCTATCTATATATTGCAATGAATTCTTATTTTATACATATAAGGAAAAAATGGCAACAAACATTTTATTAATAAATATTTCTGATCACGTATATCTAAACTAAATATATATATTCATATTATATATAATATATTTTAACGTGTTTTTCGTTCCTGATAATTTATATATATATGTATAATACATTCATAAAGAAAATCCATAATGTCTGGAAGCATATATATACATATAATGTTCACTTGTTTCTGTGTGATTCAATGTGTGTTTATAGTTGTCTATGTCAAAAAATTTGTTATGTATATACATTTAGAAATAATGTTCTAAAGTCTTAGTTATATAATAATAACAGGAAAAAGTGTATGCGTATGACAAAATGCTAATGATTTTAAACAAATTTTGTGTATTGCAATTAAAAAAAATTATCTTGTCGGTTAATTATATTTGAACAACGTTTTATTTTAAGATTCTATAGCTATCAACCTAAGAACAAAACTATACGGTAATTAAAACAATCAAAAACACTGTTATTGTAGCGACAACTAAATTTTCACATTTCGCATCCAAAAAAGTCAGTTTTATTCATATAACAAAACCAACATCCTTATTACTTATAATACAAAAGTATATAAAACTAAATCAAACAAAAAATAATAAATTTAAGTTAAAAACAAATAGTTTTGATGCTACACATTATGCCATTAAAAAATATTATATTTGCTTATTTTAGCAAGAAAAAACTAAGAATGTTTGGTAAATGCCAAAATATCATATGTCCGCGGATTATAATTTAACTATACGATTTAATATATTTGACTTAAAACACTGTTGCGATAAATTTCAATAAAATACTGGTAATCAATCCAATCTGTATAGTTAATTGTACTTAGGATTTTTGTATCAGGACAATGATTGATTAACATATAGAAAGTATATATTTGATAATATTTATCAAAACATTTTATGGAAAAAACATCCTGTTTATAAATAAAAATATATATAAACATGTAATAAAGTCTTACATACATATATAAAATATTTGTAAATATATATATAAAGAGAAAATTAGTGAAAGAATTATTTAAATTATATTACGATAAGATAAAAGTATATATTTATATATATAATATGCGGATTGGGCGGTATTTTATTTTTGAAATAAAATTAACAAATAAAAAAAGATACGCGATAAAAATTAAAAGCAAATCAATATCTGTACAAATGAATTGTGTTTATATGTTAATGGTTAACTTTAGAATATTATATACATGTTGATGTTCAATGAACTATCTTTATATATTTGTCCGTATATATAATTTAATAAATTAAATGTATATATACTGTTTAATTCAATTATATATAGAAAACGTTATGTAATTTATGTATATAGAAGAGAGATTTTACTTATATATTAATTTAGAGTATATCACCATCATATATTAATTGATTTTTTCCCCTTATGGGGTGCGAATTTTTCTATATATATATAATAATAATAATAATAATATATTAAGTTTATATAGATTGTGATGAAGGTGTAAATAAATTGAATTAAAAAGCATCATTTCAGAACATATATAGAATATTATTTTAAATATATATATAAAGTTGGATAGGATACGAACGTAATGAATTGAAAAATAAAATGCAATTTAAGATTTTTTTTTACTATAGCAAGTAATTTATTTGAAAAATTTAATAAAAATGAAATCCATGATGGATTTTTTATTGTTTAATTATAATTAAATTTGAAATTTACTATGGAAAATTCAGAATATGCGGTATACGATTTCTATATATCAATCGATTCATTCGAAACTTATTCTATATATAAGGAGTAATTTCCATTTGCGAAATAACCAATGGAATTTTTCAGTTTTTCAATTTAAATATTAAAATGTAATTTGTTACACAATGATTTTCTATATCTAGCAATCCAGCATCTTATCGTATAATATGTATCGCATGTAAGTTTTATATAAGTATATAAGTGAATTCTAAGCTTAATAAAAGTGTAATGTTTAAATTGAGATTATTAGATATTACATAATGTTGATCGTGTATTGTGGACAGTATATTTCTATATATATATATAGATTGTATATATTCAAAATTTATTCAGAAATAAATAATGTATAATAATGTATATCTATATAGTATATACATACATACAGTATTTTATTTTATTTTAACATTATTACATATATTGGTTTTCGATTTAGATATATACAAAATATATATACCCTCTTGATGTATATATATATATTTGCAATACCCTTTTTGTATTTATATTATTGCGTATATATATATATATAAGTAAAAATGTTGTCATCACACTTAAAGCTTTTATTGAAAAACGGTTTTGAAATGCTTTTAAAATGATGATGGCGTTATCGATATTTATTTATTTATATATATTATTTTTGCTTTTACATATATAAATATATACATTTTTTTTTCGTTTTACTCAATGAATATATATACGTAACGTATATATACTTGTTATGTATATGTTATTATTGAAGAGGAAGATATATCTATCGGTTCTCGTTCGTTACCATAACACAAAACATCATTCAATATCATATATACTTATATATATAGACATATTGTATAGAAAATGTAATTTATAATTTAGTTTGATACACAATGTACTATATAAATATATATATATATATATATATGATGTGCGTTTTCTACAAAACCATATTGATATTCATATTGACAAAATTATCTATATAATACTATAGATGTATATATATAGATTTACAATTTGTATAAGGTATATATATGACTGATATATGTATATAAATATATAAAATTTCTATAGATGATTTTATATATATAATATTTACAGGATGCTTGCTTGCTATATTTATAGGATAGATAATGATAAAAATTTCTCATTACTAAAGGATCACGTACCTAAAATAATTTAACATATATAAATAGATGTATTTAAATATGAAGGAAAAAAAAATATGTTGAAAGATCCTATATACATTTTTATAAATATCTATAACATCTGCAATGATATAGTACATATATATAAAACATACACTCAATGTTATATATCAATATGAATATACAATTCAGGGGCTATAGCGATGGATTATTGAAATAATTCAATCATTTTACGGATATTTCATTGAAGGAAATTTGAAGATCGATACATTAGTTAAAAAGATACAGCCGATATGTTTCCTAAATGTGTATGTGACATAATGTGTTTCAATTATTAAAATATTTAAAATCAAACAGTGCGCTAAAATGGGATCGTAATTTATATAATTAAAAGTTGAGAAACTTCAGCATTTTCTGGAAATTTGATAAGCTACACACCCAAATTTTTGTTTTTATCAAGTATGTTTTTATAAAGTAATTTTTCGAATATAATGGACCTAATGTCAAAATTGTTTCACAACTATCGTCCCTGATACGGTATATAAACCATCTATATGTATATTATATTTTCTCTATGTTGTTCGACACTTTGAAAATAAGTAAAATGCGGTTAGTAAAAATGAAAAAAATACAAAAAAGGACATTGATGGATATTGAAAATTTATGAGTAAATAACACTATTTATTCATATCCATATACAATATATACAATATATGTCAATGTCTTTTTATTATAAAATATATATCTATAAAGAAATTGTATATCTATATCATAAAGAAAATATTTAAGAAAATTGTGTATAGAAACGATTTGAACGCCATATTTTAAATAAATTGAAAGATAGAAAAAAAAAATAAATATTAAAATACTTATATTTATAAAAATAAAAAGAAAATTTGTTATTTTCTTTGATGAATATTAAATGGAAAAAAAATAAATGTGCGCTTTCGATATCAACGATTGGTTTTTTAATCGTCCGACAAATAGTCCTCGCTATAGATCAGCGGTATTATATATAAAATGATTTTTTTTTAATCATATAGAGATAATATAATATAATCGCTATTGCTATATATTGCAAAATATCATTATAAAAAATCATTTTTTGATTGTTCGTCACCATACGACATAGAATATCTCGCGAAATCTTGGAATTTTACAGCATGAGTTCACTCAATCCACTTATTATATAAATATATTTACTACGAAACATCCGGTATATTAAAATTATATCCTATATACAGACATCCTATATACCGAATACATATAGAAGGATGCGGTTATGTCAAAAACAGGGGAATATATGTTATAGGCGACGGTTGTTACCAATCCTATAAACATTTACATACAGAGATATACTATATAGATAAACAATTATTTTAGTTATACACAAATATTATGAATATACATTCTTAGAAAATGTAAAACACATTCATCGCAACTGATTAAATTTAACTTTATGAAATGAAACCATTTGTTTTATTTTATATATTCTATATTATATGTATAGATGAAATATTGAATAAATATTTCTTTATTTATTTCTTACATTCATTCATTCATTCATTCATTCAATTTACTAAATGTATCATATGTAAGTTATTGTGTTTAAATATTTTTATGTATTATATTGTATATATATAGTTTTATGGATATAAGAACAATAAAAAAACAATTTGCTGAATGTGTATAAATCTAAATAACTTAGTATTAAAGTAAAATTTTCTTTTTTTATTATAACAAAAGTGATGTTATAAAAATCCCTGCAGCTTTATTTAATAAAAATGTTATAATAAAAAAAAAAAAGATTTAGAAGAAAAAAGCTATAAATTAAAAATAACTTAATTTTCGAATACTCTGATGAATATATAGTATATATGAGGTTCGAAATTTCGAATGAAAGATCATTTATATTACAGTCTATACATTGAGATAATATATTAATAATTTTTTTAAAATATTTAACTTTATACACTTTTAAATCATAAAATAGTAAATATTTTGTGTAAATATAGACTTATAAAATAACACTTAAATTTAAAGAGAATATTAAAAAAATAAATAATTCAAAGCACTTACCCCTGATAAAGCTCTACAGCACCTTATCTCGTTACCAAATTATGGAAGTTAGGTCACGCCAAAAATTATCCCGTTTCCTGTATTGAGGAAAAATGTTTGCAAATCGATGATTCTAATTTTTCACATATAGATATTCACAGAAGCGTTGAAATGAAATAAAATAATTTTACCACATTTTCTGGTAAATTCTGTAATAATTTTTCGATCAAGGTATAATTGATTAGTATATATAGTTGTTGACAGAAATCCGTACTAATAGGTACTTCAATATGTTTTAAAATAATATAACATACCTTATTTCAACACTCATTCACTTGTTTTCAAATCGATTTATCGTTATGCAGCAATTTAATTACAATTACTGTTCACAATTAGATGGAAAAATGATGTTAATATTTAATCATTCGTGGTGTCGTTGCAACAACATTTCACTTATTTGTTTTTTTTTTTTGAGGATGCGATGTTTATGTATATCTTTCTCCTTTTAAAATGTTTCCCATTGGTTTTAATGGATCTGACACAATTTGCTGTGCAACTACTTTATACAGTTGTGTTGCGAACTGTATTTCACTATAATTCTAATCCAACAATTGAATTGCAATACAATATATTTATATAACTTTTCGTTTGACTTGAACGTTGTAGCGTTTATGTTCATTAGTTTTAAAGTCTCGAAACAATTCTTTGCCAATTGTATTCATTTATATGCTTTATGAATTCACTAAATGCTTCTGATACGATTTGTTTCATCATTGTTTCATTTTTTTCTTCAAAATAAAGTAACGAATTGTACTATATTAACCTGATGACATTTTCCTATTCAAATACAATGAGAAAAAAAAAGTAAAATTATACTTTTATGAACAGATAGTCAACAACATATTTTTATTACAATATAAATTGTTTGATTTTCCTTTTAACATCAATTTCTTAAGATTATATCTATATATAGATATAACTTCAAAGTATGTATGCATTTCTGGAAAACTGTTTTGCGTATTATTTTATCATAAATAATTTAATCAATTTAACTAATTTTAGTAGTAAATTATCCATATATAAAAAGAGAATGGAAATATATATTAATATAAAAGAAAGGCTTAAAGAATAAAAAAATAAAATAATAATATTGTTTTATACTCCAAATAATATCTATTAAATACCAAGCTTTTTTGTTTATAGGTGTGGTGATTATTATTATAATAATATATCATTTTCAACCATATAATAACAGACAGACATGATATATAGATATAGTTTCATATTTTTAATATAAATTATTTAGAAAACTTAAATAAATTTCGTGTTTTAAATATAATAAAACCTCGAACACCTTACAACACAAAAAAAAATAAAACGATTAAAAACTAAAAAAAAAAAATAAAGAATTTTTAATAGTAATATATAAAATTTAGTTTATGTATTTTAAAAAATTCCTTTATTTTTTAAATATATAGGAAGTAAGAATTTTTTTATATATGCATATAATAAAACCAATATAAAAAATTGTAAAATATATAAAAACGAATATCAACATAATAAAAATTTAATTTCAAAAACTCTGTACATAAAAAAAAAATAGATAAAAAAAAGAATAACACGAAAAATTACACATTAAAAATTTTATGAATTTTTGCATATACATAAAATGATATGTATACAAATAAAAAGTGTTGTCTATATAGATATACAAATATATCTATATATATGTTAGAGATATGTGAGAAAATTTCGTTATCTCTATTGTGCTTAAAGCTAAAAAGTCACCTCGAAAAATCATAAAAATTATCTAATAGTACTAGGAAAAAAATTTCTATATATACATTTTCATTTATGCATATTAAACTTCCTTATTTGCTTCTATATATTATTTGCATACCTTTAAATATAAAGTTAGTTATATACACATTTTATATATTTATATACACTATAAACCTGTGTATAAAGATAAACGTTTTTGGTTTATACTTATGATGCCATCATTTATGTATATATTGCCGTGTTCTAAAAATGTAATTCTATATTCTATATATTTATACAAAACAATGTTATTATTTCATACTATTTTTTAAAAACTATTTTATTTTTTTTTCATATCACCGCGAATATTTTTCATATATGTACGTACAACATATAAAAAAATATACCTATTATATAGGTATATCAGAGTGGGTTTTTTTTATCTAAATGTATAAAAACTATGTGAAGTTCTATATATGAAGTTATGTTGTATAATAAATTTATGCTTTACATTTTATATAAACTATACTATTTTGGATTATATATAAAAAGCTATGTGAAAACGTCATTTTTTTCCATATACAGTAAATATTTGTCATATCGTTTTGGTATATATTATTAGTTAAATATATTGGTTGGAAAATGTAAAATGTATATATATGTACAAGTACATTTATCGTTTTGTATATGACTTTACTGATATATATATATATATATATATTATATACAGTGAAAATTGTAAATTTGTTTCTCGTCAGACATCCATATACTAGATTATAACTATATTTAAAACTATTTAACAAACACTATATTTGAAGGATAGTATACAAATATAGTTCAGAATAAATTAAATTTTAAATATCCTTTTTTTTTTCTCAATCATATTTTTTACCATTACTAATTTTTAGAGTTTTCCAATATATCGGGGTCGGTGGTATATAGAAATTCAAAATTAATCTAAATTATTGCATATACATCGTAATTTTGTTACTATCGAAATGTAATATTTTGATAAAATATGAATATTTTTTAAAATGATTTATACACAAATACAATTAATATATAGGAAAATTTCACCGCAGTATAAAATGAAATAATATGACCATTGGCCGTGCAATGCATAATATGCAAATATTCATATGGCAAATTGAATGATTTTAAATTTTATAATTTTTTAAAGTCTTTTGATAAATTTTATAGTAATATAAATATGAAAATGGTTCTTAGATGTTCCAAACACGCATTTAATCATTGGATTTTGTATAACATTGTTGAATAAATCAAATGAATAATTGAAATTGAAATGCATAATTATATACTATTTATAATATTTGTAACTGTAATGTAGTTGATAAAAGACTAAATTACCAACAACATTTTAGTATGTCATATGGTTTCGAATCCTAAACTAAATATAGTGGAGGATTATATTAAGGATATTGGAAAATATTTATAGATATGCGGCAAATCATAAATTTATGATTGAAGAAATTTCGGTAATATATCCGCATAAAAAACCATAGTAATAATAAATAAAAATATATGAATAGTTTATATATAATTTATATTATTGACTACATATAATTAAGAATACCCGCAGTATCGCGTAGCGGAAGGAAAAAATTTATGATATTTCCAAAAAGATATGTTGATCCCATAAACGCATTTGCAAATATACAGATATAATTAATGGAAAAATATTTGGTTACCTATTTTGGCATACGAAATTTTCCGACTATATCTTTTGAACCATTGAGGCGATTTTCAAATTTTCTTCTATGAAATATCAGAAATTTATTGAATTTTCAAGTTATTCGGAGATAATAAAATTTAAAAAATTTAGAAAAATCGATTTTCCGTAATATTTTGTATGGTATTTAACCCAATATATATTTTTCCATTAATTATCTAAATATATGTGCTTTTATAATTAGCATATCATTTTGGAAATATCGCCAACATTTTTCAAGCTATGCCACTGAGACTATACCTACAGTTTATATATTATTATTATACCATAATATACAAATAATAATAATAAGAATAGAAATAGAAAATCAATTATAATTATTTTCTTTCATATACAAAAAATATATCAATACCTAAATATATAGCAAATGAATTAATTTATATATATATTAAATACAAATTTCGGCTATAAAAGTTTTATTGTTATATTTAATTATATACAAATAATAATAATAATATTACAATGATTTTATTTTCTTCATTCACATATATATTATTATTTGAATATATAGAATTCGCGCACATTTGATTTTGAAAAGAATATATATAGATATTGTACGTAAATAGAAGATTTTCTTTTGCTATATATTTATATAAATGCGGTTCTTTCGCAGAGATCATTTGCAGGATACAAACGTCATATATAGGATAGAATAAAATTATATTATTATATTCGATAATGATATATATGATTGTGTATTAATTTATCAAAATCAGTTGGTTTATCAGTTATATAATTTCTATAATTATTTGTATATATATTCGAATTGTCTATAATTAAAATTGATTCTATACTATTCTATATATTGATCACTTAATATATGTGTTTTGATATTTATGTAAATATTATATTTAAGATGAATTCAAATTTTACCACATCATAAATGGATTTAGAATTCTTAAGCTCATACTAGAAGGAAAATTTGTCCGGTAATTTCCGGAAAATTCGTACGGTGATTTTCTTTTATTTCTCAAGAAAATTGAAGAAAAAAATCTGAATATTCTTAAAACAATTTTTTAAATTAAACAATGAAAATTTAATTTTTTTTCCAATATTGAAAACCGCAAATTCTTCTTATACATTTTCTTTAATTGTTTTTGTTCTTTACTTTATCTAGCGGAAGTATCGATTTAACACCGGGAAAACCTTAAAATTCGATTGTCGTGAACCTGCAACGGCATCGTACTTAATTAGGTGATTGTCATTCCTTTAATTTTTAATAAAAAGTAGTCATTTTATATATAAAATAAAACGGATGATGGATGAAAATGAAATTAAAATGGGAAATTTTTTAATTTCCGCAATTTCTCCCACGCATTATTAATATAATTTTCACCATTTTAATTTATATATATTGTACAATTTTATTTATATATAAATTACTGTCCAATATATATTTAAAAATAAAATATTTTAATTGCAAAAAAAAGGAGTTTATATATGAAAATTGTGTTATAAAATTTTACAAATTGTTTAAATTATTATATTATTATATATATTTTATATATGAGTAATGGAAAAACCATTTTATATATAAAAGAGTTTTTTTTTTACAAATATTTAAACATTTGCTATATATATATATATTAATTGTTTATATAGAAAATAATTTAGTACATATATATAGAAAAAAATTGAAGCTATATAAAATTGTATGTTATCGAAATATTTATTACATGAAAATATTTATTACATGAAAATTTGCGTTATCAGTAAATCTATTAGGGACTATCTATTCATAATTGTTAATATTTATTACTAATTATATTTTCGATTCCGGCGAACACCATTTTATCATAAAAATACATGAATAAATCGGAAACATAATTTGAATAAATCGAATTTCGTTGTAAGAAATGTAAGTGCATGGACAATCATTTTTAATTTATACAAAGAAAAAAAAAAGAAAACTTGCATTAATATTAATGTGTCGGCAATAAAAAAAATCTAAAATCTATATATTTATTCATATAGAAATAAAAACAATGTCCTTGCTGATCTCTTAACAAGGATACATACAAAATAAAAATAAACGAGATACATAAAAAAAAATGTTAAAAGGTGTAAATATAATAAACAATAAATGGTTAAAAAAAATGAATAAAACTCTGTATACATAAATAGTTGTATTCACTCGGTGGCGGTTATATATACGATTCTATAGAAATGCACCATTTTACGCATTTATAGTTTTTCCATTATCGTAGTATTAAAAAGGGTTTAAATTAAAATCATCAACCAAACTATATAAAATACACAACAGAGTTCGGTTGAATATTTTTATACAAAAAAAAATTCATCATTATTCATATATATATACATTTATATCAATAAATGTTTATAACAAAAAGAGTTTGTTATTTAAATTTTTGTTTTGCTTAAATCAGTATAACAAAAAAAAAATGTACATCAAGCTTTTCTCTATATACATTTATATATACATATTTTATATTTTACAATATCAAATTGCTATTATTCCATACATTTTTTTAATCTTCATTCATAATAATAATAATAATAATAACAAAAAAAAAATTCATATTTATTTTTATTTTTTTCGTAAAATGTAAAATTAAAAAAAAAAAATATGCATTGTATTGCATATATACAACATTTATACATAAATATATAGAAAATGCATCGACTGCATTTGCATTTCCATTTACATTTAACAGCTTATAGCTTATATATACAAAGCTCCATATACATAGTATGATAGTATATATTTTTTATTCATGTAAAAAATAAAAATATGTTATTTACTGTCTCACTTATTTTCTCAAATCCTATATATATATATATATATATATATATATTGTATGTATAGAGATTTTGTCTATTTATAATTCTGTATATATATAGTTATAGTTCTATATATAATGAAAAATGTGAAAACTTTTATCTTTACTATTCGCGGGATGTGATTATAATTTTATTCTTTATTTTATAATATATAAAACTATACAGATATTTCTGTTTAATGTTGAATTTCCCAACTATATAGTTTAGAATCACGTCTATTTATATTGGAATTTGTATATAGTATAAATTCTTTTTTTTATGCTAGGCATTACACAGAGAATATTCTATTTCGTTTGTCTATATATATATATATATATAAGTTCGTCTATGAATTTTCCATCCGTCTATATAGCATATAATAGTATATATATTCTTTTAAAATACATACTTTCATATGACTTTTTTTATGTGGTTTTTGTACAATTCAAAATGATACTTTTATATGTATACAATTTATATATCATATTATTATATACTTATATATAGAGGTTATATAAATATGAAAAGTTTTTGGCGACAATGTACAATTATTTTCTCCTTTTTTTTTATTATTATTATATATATACATTTGACTGACTCTATATTTGTATTTTTATACATTTAATATATGTAATATATAACACTATATATATACAGTTTTTGTTAAAGTTTTTAACTTAAATATATAAAGGTTTTTTATTTTGTTAAAGAAAAATTTTCACTGTATATGAATATAGAAAACATACAAAATAATTCAATAGTTTTATTTTAATTTTTTTTTTGAATTTTCTCTTTAAATTTAAGTTTAAAATATATGGAGTGAAGGTAGGACAATTCACGTGATTATTGATGATTTCATTTGATATATGAATCATTCAAGTGATGGAGTTGATATGGAAAAAATATAAAAATAACGAAAAATTAACCGAAAAAAATATACTTGATTATATGTAAATATTTTAGTTGAACTTTTTCTGTATTATTCCAAAGGAACTGCCAATTTTTTTGTTATATTATCAAAAGGATATAGGATATTTCCGCGAAAGCCTCATGTATAAATATATTTCTTTAAAAATCAAATTTGGGTATGCTGCGTATTAAATTATCCGGAAAATTTTCGGGAAAATCAACTTTTTTAAATGCTCTATTGTTTTTTAATTCAACCTTGTTTTTTTTTAATTTAAAGATCATTTGAAAATTCAATGAATTTCTGTTAGATTTAATAAAAGAATACGTTGAAATCGTCTTTATGTTTTGAACCAATGGGGTGATTCTAAAATTTGCTTCTATGAAATATTCAGATTGATTGAATTTTCAAATTAGGTGAAGAAAAACCAAATAAATTTACGAAAAACCAGGGCAGAAAAATAGAATATTTTACAAAAGTCAATTATCGGGAAAATTTAATTCGATGCACAACTCCTTTATTTTTTAAATCAGCTAATTACAGAAGTGTTTTTTAAAATATCATTTGGATAACAATTTCCCAGCTTCGCCCCATATTATTCCTACATTTGTATATGTTATGCGATTATGGCGGTTCTACAATTTTTTTTATATAATTTTTTATAATATTATTAATAATAATTTTATTATTTAAAATTATTAACGTTTATATTCTTATACTATAAATTTTACCAAACTGAAAGTTAAATTCTTATATATACGTAAAATGATGTTATTTAATCATTTTATATCATTGCCACCATTATTATTATTATTAATATTTTGAATAATATCAAAAGTTAAAAAATTAGAAATAAAAAAAAAAAATTGACAAAATCAACACCTCCGCAAAACCGCATAACCGACCGACAAACTAAATATTGTATTAGAATTTTATAAATTGTTTTTTTTTCCGTATAATATAAATAATAGAGATTGAGAAAGTTTTATATATATGGTAGCTATCATCAAAACAGTGAACAGAACATACATAAAAAGAAAAAAAAATTTTTTTTGATTAATTTTCATAATAAAAAAAAAATATAAAATTAAGAAAATGAAAAATATATTATTTTACAAAAATTTTGTATCTTATATAATTTAAAATATTTGTTTTATAGTTATATGCATATATACAGTTTGAAATGAATCATCTCACGATATAAGCATGTACTATTTTGCTATACTATAAAAAAATGTATAAGATATATAAAAAAGATGAACATGAATTTAATGAGGGATTTGGGATTATGATGAGCATATAATTAATTTTGTTTCATTTTTTAAGATATATATATATAAAGATAAATAAAACTGGCAGAAAACATTATTCATATTTTCTTCTAATTTTTCTTGTTTTTTTTTTGTGTGTCTTCACATTCATTACTCTAGACGCTGTATGTTTATATATAATATATAAAAAAATGTCTACTATAATTTTCTATAAATTTACAGAGTGTATTTTGATGTTTTATTAAGGATCTTATTGTCGGTGGTCGAAGTTTTAATATATATTATATATAAAATATGTTTTTTATTGTTCGATAAAATCGTATAAAATCCTTATTAAAATCACTTAATTGATCGGAATCAAATGAACAAATGACAAAATATATAGGTTTACATAATTAGAACCTATGATAAAGATAAATGAAAACATATCATAAAGATTTCCCTTCTGTTTGAGTTTTTATAAACAATATTCTTTTGATGAACTCTGTTAGAAATAAAATACACGACGCCTTTCTTTTATATAGGAGCCATATTATAAAAGCCAACACACAAACACTTTAAATTTAAATCAATGATATATATTTCATATATACTTTTCTATTTTCTTAAAAAATATTTTATATATGTAATATTAGAGTGATGAATAAAAAAATAATACAAAAAAGAAGAAGAAGAAGCAAATTATTACAAAAAATTACAATTTGAATAATTGAAACTCTTTTTCATATATAATTTGTAATAATAATTTTTTTAAAATAATTTTTTTCTTTTTTAAAATGGTCTGATTTAAAATTCTATATGATTTCAAAGTATATATATAATATATAAAAATTTATAAAGCATATAAAAATGAAGGACGAATTTCATTGAAACCTCGACCAGGTCGATCTAGAATCGACGTCCGAAAGACAGTATATAAAAATAAATAAACATTAGTGCAAATGATCCAAGTATATCAGATACAAAAATGCGATCTAAGTTGAAAAATACTAATGGAACTTTTCCTTGTATACACAAACTATTAGACTTGGGTTGCAAATAATCAACACAGAAATTATCTATGATTGTTTAAAATTTTGTGGAAAATTTTAAATAAATATAAATCTAAAGGTATTAAATTTATATAAGAAAATTAATTTATATATAATGAAAATGCGTTATTTGTTTGTTTAAGTACCTACACATATATATAAATATATCTATACGGGTTTAATTTCAATTTTATGTTTATTCATTTCCGGATATTAAAATATTAATATTATTATTATATGAATACAAATGTCTGACTTTAATTTAGTTTTATATAAAATTAATTATCGCATATATGCGAATAATGTAAACGTATATTTTTTACATATTAATCAATATAGATATATTAAATTGACAATATATCTAACGATATGTCTCGACGACAACAACTTATTTTATTCAACCCCTTATTATATAACATATTATAAAATAATGTTCTGTTTTTTCTTGTATAATATATATAGGTAGGTATATTATATATATAAATACCTGTACAAATACTGCGATAATACCTTCATTATATTTTTTTTTGTTATGTCATTCTGTAACTTTGGTAACTCATGTACAGGATATATATGCACTTTTTTTTATTATTCATATACGGTTATTTAATTTACATATATAAAAAATAAAGGAAGCAAAAAACAATCCGTATATATATAACGAACGTTATAAAAATAGAAAATTTAACAAAAATATATATGAATGCATATTTACATAGATTAAATATATAAAAATCTATAAAGTAATGACTCGATTATAAAGGAATTTAATGTTGTCAGAAGTCTTTTGAATATTATCAAAACTTCCGCATAAATACTATAATAACTTTTAATTTGCTATTAAAACCGTATGACCAACGGCTTGGGAAAATCTATTCAACTCTGTGTGAAAATTCATATTTAAAAATAACAGAAAAACACAAAATCTATTATATGTCTTCAGTATAGGTTTCGAATCGACGAACACAAAATTATGTTAGAGCTTCAGGTTGGCGTGTTTTATCAACTACAAACCACAAACAGAGTCACATAATTTGCGTAAAAAAAGGTTATTATCCCGATTACCAAGTCAACAATATTTGGTTATATATGGATTATCGAGTATTTGTTAAGGCTTTATAGATTATTCTATATATAAATGATTTTCCGCGGATTATCGAGTCATTACTGTATATATATCTACTACATACATATTGATTATTATATTATTTTAACATACATAGTTTTATAATGCATTATATATGTATTGTATATATAGATATATAGATAGACGACATATAGACAATAAAGAAAAACATTATATGGCGAACATTCAATTTATCCTCTATAAGTCTATAAATATACGTGTATAATAATCAATGGTATATAAAGAAGTTATATGGATAGATGATAAAAAGCTTCCATAAACATTTTTTATCATCTTATATATACATATTTACTTTGGTTCTATAAATATCGAAACATATATCTATATATATATAAGTATTTAAATGTAATTGTACGAAAATGTATGTATTACATAGGATATATATACATATATAATATGTGATGTATATTCAAATTCTTTTTTTTCTTTTGCTTCTCATGCATTTTGTTGCGAAAATTTGGATTATATATGGATGGAAATATATATACATATATAAGTATAAGTAAATCGGAAAACTTTTGACTTATTTTCTATTCTATTATTTTGTATATATACATATATTTAATACGAATATATAGAAATACATTGTGTATAGTATTTTAACAAATATATCTAAAAATATGCACAACATTTATATATATATATATATATATATATATTAAATAAACCATACAAAATACATGTAACTAAATATATGCGAGATAAACGATACAAAATTCTATGTGTATATACTAATTTGTAACTTTTCAACAAAATATCATATCTACATTATCTCTATCTCAATTCATTCATCTATCTATACGAATGAAATAAATTTAATTTGAAATATATATGTATAATTGTATATGCGTGCAAAAACATTAATTATTTGTGGTTTGACAAAAGTAATTTTTATAATAAATTAGATATATTTTTTCTGTTTTATTTTATTATATATACAATTTAAAATCAAAGCTTGATTTTTATAAATAGAAATGTCTATTATAATTAATTATATTAATTGCATCTCAAAAATTAAACAAGCAATTAAGCATTATAAGCAGGAAATAAGCAGCATCCCAAAGACATATTACTTTCATATATACATTCAATCTTAATTTTAAATTTCATATTATAAAATGCATTTTTACGAGCGCATTTTAATAGCAAAAGTAAACTCCCCTTTTTTTTTACTGCAAAACTTTTATTAAAATACATTAAAATTTAATGTTTTCCATATGCGAAATACTGCGAGGATTTTTCTTGAATTTTAAAATATACTAAAGTCTATATAAAAATAGCAGAAAACATCAGTTTTTTTAAGAAACATTATTTTTGCCAGCGAAACATTTATTTATAGATTCGAAAATTGGAGCTAAATCTAAATTTACTTTATTTACTTATTTAAACAACGACACTTTTGTCACTTCAATTGAATTTATATTTTTGTTCTTTTCAGTATAGTTGTTTGGTATTCCTGAACACACATGACGTTTTATCCGCACGATTGTTTGGTCTAAAACCCAAAAATTTCTCATTGACAATAAATTTTGGTTTACTGAAGTTATACGAAGATGAAAGTGTTCAAAATAACTATACTCAAAACAATCTTTTTGTTCCCTTTATAACAAAAAAAAAACTAATCAACAGTTGTTTAAAATTGTACCTCTATATATAAGGAACAAACCAAAAGGACTAAATTAAATAAGTAATTATGATTATTTATAGTTTAGGGTGTATACTTTCGTTCGCCCTCGTATATTAAAAAAAAAATTATAAATTTGTATATTGGAAACTTTTGTAAAATACTTTTTATATATGTAATGAAAATATTTACATATAATTAAATATCAATTACAATCATAAATGTAAGTATATGTACGAGTTATTGTATGGGATCGGCGGAAAATACACTAATATATATATATAAATTATTAATGATACTTTAAACATAGTATAAAATAATAATGTAATTTCCATTTTTTTTCCCTATATTTATTCTGTTTTCCTAGAAATTTTACATATATTCATTTAAGGATATAAGGCGAATATAAATAAATTTTACTGTGATAATGCATTTTTTTTTTTTGCATGAAGTGTATTATTTTTATACTAATTTATTATTTTATTTTATTATATATATATGTGAATTTTTAATGACCTTTTTTTTTTATACATATGACAGTAAAAAAGTGTAAAAACATGTCAAATTTAATGTACATTATATATATAAAATTTGGTAAAAAAATTTTTCATTTTCATTGGTTTTAATTGTAAAACCAAATATACGACATTCAATCTATATTTGTAAATATATATAAATCCTCGATATATAAATATGAATTCACATATTCTGTAATGTAAATACCATACATAGAGACGAGTATATTCAATTTTCAATTTTTCCATTGATTCCGAATCGGCAGCTTTGAATAAGACTGAGAATTTTATAATATGTTAAGAGTTCGGAAACAATGTATTGAACTGACGAGAATTCTCAAAAACTATATAGGGATGTTGAGCTATCGGTATATGTTTTGATTTTGTGAGCTACGTTGTTTGATCTTTTGAAAGGGCAGTTGAAATTGGTTGAAAATTGAAACTTGTAATCCTATATTGAATGATTTTCTTGTCATATACTTGATTGTTTTGTGAACGGATTTTGATGACATCATAAAAAATAGTCAATTTCTATATATAGATGATCAAAATTTTTATATATATTGATCATCGACAATGTCTCGTGTTATGATATATAGATTTAATGAATCCTTATTGTTATATATATAATAAATACCAGGAAAAACCATGCGATAATGTAATTTGAACTTTAATTTTTATATTACAATCATTATGTAAATTATTTAATTTCCTTCCTCTTTTCTATATATATATATAAAGATAATATTATTACCGTATAACTTTGTAATTGCATTTTAATTAATTTTTTTCTATAATTATATATACTTATATATACAATATATTGTGATCTTATACAGCGACAATTTATAATCTTTATTTAATTCTTTCTATATACCTATAATATATATGATAATATTGAGAGAGTTAAATACAATGTAAAAAATTAAAAACAAATTATATAAATTAAAAATAATTCGCATGTATAATAATATATGATATGATATCAAACCAAAACCAACTCATTTTATATACAATAGAAAGAATAATATTCGTGATTTGTGAACCGTATATATACAAAATATAGAAAAGTGAAGAATTTGAATTTATTCGATAAAATATATACATGAATAAATTATACATAGACGTTGATATATAAATCAGCTAATCATTATATTGTAATATTACAGATTATTACCGGGTTAAAATATATTTAAGAATAACTCCTATTACAAATGAAAGGGTTATATTATAAATATTACATGATATTGATGTATAAAAAACTCTATAGAATAATTTGCAATCATTTAAATGACACAATCAATTCATATTTATAATGAAATTATAGTTAATTTTTCATTTTTTTCAATTTAAGATTATTTTATACTTTCAATTTATTCTAATTATAGAATCACATTTATTATAGCAGATATATAGCACATCTTTTGAAATCTAAATCTAAATATTATGTGGTTTATTTTATTTGCGTAATATAAATAGTTCTTATGATGATATATTTTTATATGTATTTATTTGCTTAATATCGTATAGGGTATAGAATATATATCCATTTATAAAATAATATATATATATATGTAAATGAATGCGTATATATATTTATTTAGATGAATGGTGCGATAATAATTTTTACATGTATTTACAAAACCATATATATATACTATTCGTATACTAATCAAAATATTTATTTAGGACACAAAAATGTATACCAATGATAGATATAAAATAACGATTAATACTCATTTAAAGCACGTACGTACCATATATATCAGCAGATATATTGAAAATAATTATAGTCTGCGTATATTTAATTCAAATTACGAATGTCATGGATAGAGATCCAAAATATGGTATACCATATACTTGTAATTAAATATAGATAAATGATACTTTGGGGGGTTACGCGTATATACCGTTGATAAAACATTCAATTTAAAATGTTTTGGTATAAAATGTTGAGGTCGTTTAAGAATCGAATAGTTAATGTGTATACTGAAGGCATTTATTTGTCTGTTTCTTTTTTTTTTGGTATTTTCAATTCAATTGAATTTTATGTTTGAATTTTCCGATACGGTATTTCATACATAATTTTCCATAAAGTCTAATGAACCATATATACAAATTATGAAACCGTAACAACAGATAAGAATACTATAACAATAAGTTTATAGAAGAAAAACTCAATATATATCCCCGTGCGAACTTAAAGAATTTCAATAAAAAAATGTCATTGTTATAACTGAGATTTTGGATTATATCAAATGTAACGCAAAATTTTGTAAACGATTGATAACTATTTGGAGACAAAAAATAGTTAATTTATTTGGTACATTTTAATCGAAAATGATTGTGAAGAAAACATAAAATGAACCATCGCAAAAAAAAAGCATCTAAATCTATGATATTTGTATATCAGTTTGGTTCGGTGGGATAACAAAGGTTTTGTCAATTTTTGAACAATTAACTTATACCAAACTGTACCTATAATGAAATTGAAGAGAAGCGACCAGAATTTGGCAAATAGAAAAGGTATTGTGGTCGCCTATGATAACACAAGACCACATAAACATCTTTAGTTAATATTTTTTTTCTTCATCTTAATCTTAATCTTAAAGTAGTCAAATATTGTTTTGCAAAACTTCTTCTTCTGGGAAGAATTTCTATAATTATGATGATATCAAAATTCACTTTGGTTTAGTTATGTCATTTACCGATACAAGGATCAGAAGAAGTTTTAAGAAGGTTTTATATTTTAAGGATCAGATCAGAAGATTTTAATTATGAATATTAAATTATGGTCGGTATCTGCGCTAAAGCTGAGGTTTATCGAACAAAATGTATAATTATTATAACATTTTATAATAATGAAAATTTACTTTATGTGATGAGTAAATATACAAAAATATCAAACAATTTGTTAGTTATCAACTGAATTGTATATTTTTTTTATTATGTTAAAAAGGTAAACATTTCATAATTATAATGAGATTCATGCGAAATAGAATTAAATTAAAAAAAAAAAGAAAATACTCTGAATTTGATGAATTCAATTTTATAGAAAAATTTACGCTATTTTTAGCGTAACCGCGAAAAACATCAATATAACTAGAATAAAATCCCGGTTATATTTTCTATATTAATTAAATAAATTAAAAATAAATACATGTGTATATATTTTTAGAAATATACAATTAAAAAAAAAAAAATTGTGTTTGATAAAAAGAAAAACAAAATATAGTATAATAAAAAAAGTATTATATATAAAGAAAAATAATATTATTGATTATTTTATTTATTATTCTGTATATGGCATTGTGACTTGTTTGTTCAAAACAAGAATAATAATATATTCTAGCATTGTTATTTATATATATTTTTTATTATTATATATTTTTGAATATATAAAATAAATATAAAATAGAAAATGGAATTCTATTCTATATATTCTATATAAATAACAAGAAAATTTTTGGACAAAGAAAACAAGAACGAAAAAATATCATTATTATTATTATTATAATTTTCAGTTGTTTCCGCACAAAAAGAAAATTTAATAATACTTTTTTTTTATTCTTTTTGTAGTTAAGAAAAACTATATATATAATAGAAATATCTTTTTGGGTGAATCTCATTAAATATAATTTTTTCATAAATAATAAAAAAAACTTTTACACATTTCTTTGCTATACATAACATTTATACAAACACGGACATAAATATTATATAAATATCCATCCTATGTTTTTCAAAAAAAATTTCTATGTCCATTATGAAAAATGTTTTAAATATAAACTTTCTCTGCGCGTATAATATAATCATAATATAATGAAATGAAATTATAAAATCATCCTTAATAAAAATAAATAAGAAAAATAGAAGTGTATTCTATTTTTACAAAATATATATGATTGTTATATTAACCTTTAAAAATGATTATTATTATTATATTCATATAACGAAATTATCATATAACCAATGAAATTATATATATTTGAAACAAATTTTTTTTTTTTTTTATTATAGGTAAATTCTCGTAATCTCGACATTCAATTTAAATATGCGTCTATTTTATAATATAATATATAAAATGTTATACAAATTTTATATTGAAATTATAGAAAGAAACGATTATATAATATAGTAAAAATTAATGATGCATTTTAAAGGTTGTTGTTCCATATATATAGTTTTAAATAAATATTCATAAAATTATTTTTGTCTTTTTGAATGCGTTAAAATTTTTTTAAGAAGCCTATATACTCCATAATCCAGAAGCCTATACGCTCATATATCAATGGGTGGAACTGGAAATGTTCTTGTCATATTATCAAAAAAGGATTAGATATTTGTCGAAAACCCGACGTCTAAAAGTAAATTAATTATTCTACAATGCAAAAAAAAATGTTTTTCAAATGAAATTTTGTAGAAAGTTTTTCGAATTACGGCCGAGAAGTTTTTCCTAAATTTTCATTTTCATCAAATAATTTGAAAATTCAATCAATTTCTGATATTTCATATAGAAGACAATTCAGCATTCGTTTTATTGGTTCAAAAGATATAGTCAACGATTTTTCAAAAAGTGTACGTAAAATTTTACCGTCACTTTTACAATATGCCACATATTCATTGAATTTTCATTGAACCGGAATGGAAAATCCGCTATATCTTTTGAATCAATTGGGCGATTTTCAAATCGATTCTTCTATGAAATATTCAGAATTGATTTTTAAATTATGTGGGGAAAAAAGGAAAATTTAAGAAAATGCGAAGGTTTGTAATTAATAAAAAATAGGAAAGTGGATTTTCCCGGAAAATTTTGTTCGGTGCTGGGGAAGAAAAGTTTATAAATCCGCTAATTAGACATATGCCGTTCATAATATACTATCCTCGTGGGGAATCTGGCTAACAATTTCCCATCTCCGCCTATGCGGCAGAGTGTATAAATATTCATAAATTTATTTGACTTTGAATGTTATTATTGTTTAAGCCTATATAATATACAATAACAATTGTATACATAATATAATAATGAAAACAAATTTGATTCTTATTAAAATAATTTTACACTAAATAATTTTTTTTTTCTTTTTATGGAATTGCATAATTTATATTTATATAAATTATATATAGCTCTATATCTAAATAAGGTTTTATTATGGAAAAATATATTTAAAAAAAAAAAATGTTTTTCACATTTAAAATAATTATATTGGATTTAATTTTTTGTTTTGTTTCTTCAATATTTATTATTAAAGAAAACAGTTTTCATTTATTTTTATTGTATTTATATAGAGTTAAAGGTCTTGTAAAATTTTTATTTTTCTATATTTTTGGATGTATATTCACGATATTTATTTAAATAATTTTCCATTAATTTTTATATGAATTATTTGATTTATGAAAGCATAACCGAAAATAGATTATGAAGTCATACATAGATTATGAAGTTATTTTAAATGGAAATGTCCCGAATAATTCTGATTTGCATAACTCTGAATATTTGTTCTATATGGGCATATTTGATAAGTTAGTTTATTTCTAGAGTTTTAGTTATATTTATGTATTTTGGCACCGAAAGTATGATTATAATTTACTTGTATAATTAGTATAATTTGGAAATACAAATTTATGGTGTTATGGATAATAAAATACGCAGTCATCCCAAAGATTTTGTATATTATATAAAGAAAAATCTATCTAATACCTTATAAATATAGAAATTCATGAAAAAATGTCATATTTTTGTAGGTTTTTCTCTAATCAATTCTTTAGTTTCAGTATCATTTTAATAACATAAAAACTAAGCTTTTCCTATTTTGTTTTGACAAAACGTTATAGTAAACTATATACAAAACGTCTCCAATTTGAAATGAAAAACAAATTATTTTATTATAAAAGTGTATGTGCAAATGTGTCCAATTTTTGCGGAACCAAACTGGATATTTCGATCATTTGAAAACTCAAGAAAATTCCGATTTTTTGTATAGAATAAAATTTGGAAATTGGTTAAGTTTTTGCAAAAGAAATAGCTGAAGTGGGAATAAAGTTTTTTCATCAACACTTTTAGGAATATATCGGTTATATATCTTTTTAACCAATTCAGCTATTTCCAAATTGTCTTCTATGAAATAACCCTAAACTGATTGAATTTTAAAATTATTCGAAAAAAAATAATAATAATTGAAGAAAACCCAATAAATTCTTATTAAATTCACACGTAATTAACATCTCTATAATACGTACATCTATATGTTGAAAAAACTTTAAATATATATTTATAAATGGAAAACAATTTGACATTTTTAACTTAGCACTGGTAAATTTACAAAAATTAAACAAAATAAAATTAATTAAAAAAAACAGTAAATAGTTTTTTAACATTATAATATGGAAAAGAAGTTCATAATTTAAGTTAAAATATTATATAACCCTTCAATTGTATATATATAATTAATATTTAAATATACATAAGTTTTCCACCACTCATAATATATATATATATATATATAAGGGTACAATAAAAATCATTCAGACATTCATTTATATATATGAATTTAAATATTTATATTTAGTTAGTTATACAAAATAGAAAACACTATACTTTCAAATGCTATATAATATAATAATAATAATAAATATATATATGGATGCGTATATATACAAATTACATGTCAAACAATTAATTATGTTTTCATTTCATTTCACAAATTATTTAAGTTTATTTTATATATATGTACAAAATTAACATTTTCATATATAATATATCATCAGTCGCAGTCGTTACTCGCTATATAGATATATCTCTCTATATATATATATATATATATATGTGTGTGTATATTTAAATGAATAAATAAATTATGTGTTTGTGTAAAGTGTGAAAAAAACCCCTTCTAAATATACATATATATAATATCATTTTCTATAATTTTTCCTATATCGTTGGAATTTTCACAATTATTTACAAAATATATGTTTTATACGCAATATATACATTATAATTTAAAAAGTAAATAAAGGAATTTTGGAGAAAAAAACAACAGGGATTGCATATGTATACAAAATTAAAAAAAAAATATTTTAAGTACTTACCACTTAAATTGATGATTTCTTATAATTTTTGGAAGTTTCAAATTTTTCTTTTGTTGGTTTTGTGGATTTTTTGATTGTTTTGTTCAGTTTTTTTCACGTTATTTCTTGTGAGATGTTTGAGATGCTCATCATTCTTGGTGTTCGCTTACAGCAGAGTCCTTTTTAAAAAAATATAAATATATATATATATATATATATATATATATATATTGAAAAATTAATAAGGTTGAATAAAGATGAATTAAATAAAAAATTAAGAGAAATTAAATTTGAATATTTTGTAATAATTTCAAGAAAATATATAACTATAGGTCTCTAAATAAAAACGAATTCCAAATGAAATGAACGAATGTGTATATTTTTTATTTGTGAATTAATATAGCAATCAGTGGCGGTTAAAAATGTCTTTTTGACAATCAAAACGATAGGACGTAATCCTATGCAAGGTGACGTACTAAAAAAACACTATTTTTTCGACAAAATTTGCATCATTTGAAAATTTTCAATTAATTTCTGATTGTTCATAGAAGAAAATTTTAAAATTGACAACCTTGGTTCAAAAAATTTATGGTCGATTTTCCGAAAACGATTTTTAAGAAAAGATTTTTCACATTTTAATAGCTATATAACTTTTGAAAAAATTAATCAATTTCCAAGTTTTCTTCTACAAAATATCAGAATTTACTTGAGTTTTCACAAATTATGCAAAGAAATTTACAATTACAGGAAAACTATGGCTGTAATTCGAAAAATTCAATTGAATTTTCCGGGGAAATTTTGTTCGAAACAAAATTTGGTTTTCTTATAGAATAATTCATTTGCATTTATGCTAGTATACGCTTTTAAAATATCCTATTATTGTTTGTCCTGTCATCAAGAGGACACATTTTTTTTTATTAATGCAATTTTATAATAATAAATTGTATATATTTAATTATTACTTTAAAGATTACATTTTATTTTTTATTTACTTTAAAGATTATTATTAATAGATGAAATGAATTCAAGTATATATAGAGAGAAATTAGAAAAGAAAATATTTTATAAACAAAAGTATTAAATTTTCATGATATATACATTTTCTTTTATAATTTTCTGTTCTGTTGGTTGTTCTTCACAATATATATATATAGAAATATTACAATAAGATTTTTTCTATACGTAAATTATGACGATGGGTACTTTATCAATTAACAAACAATTACTTTTCTATTTATATATGTATAATATAATAAAGAAAGAAGAAAAAACATAAAATAAAATTTTTTTTTTATATAAAAGTACATTCAGTTGTATTCCTCTTCATCAAAAAAAAAAATAAACCAACACACAATGCGAATATAATGATGAAGCTTTTCTTTCATTACATATATATATAGAGGAAAAACCTTAAGGATAATTATATATTTAGACTCTTAAAAAATTTAATTAAAAAAAAAAAATTGTATATATATTTTTTTAATTCGTTTTTATCTCTGTTTGATTACATTACAGATAAAAAATAAAATAATAATAACAACAAGAAATAAAAAAAAAAAAACAGAACGTACGCTTTATCAACCAAAAAAAAAGTAGGAAAAACCAACGGAGGAAAAAAAGGAAAAACGAAACCGATTTAGCCATAATATAATAATATAATATATCCACACGGATATATTTATATATCACATTCATTTAAAATGTTTAATATTAACATTTATCTAAAATTAACAATTTTAATTTATTTTTATGGTAATGTGATTATTGCAGAAAATTCTTCAACATCAACATTATCATCAGCAGGTATATTATATAAATAAATTATTTTTTTATTTTTATATATATATATATAATAAATGTAAACATAAAAAACAATTAAAATAAAATTAATTGATATCCCTTGAGCTTTTCTTTTTTTTTTTTATATTTCACGAAACATTACATTTTTTTATTCTGTTTGCAAAAAAAAAAAAAAAACATGTTTCTTATTTTATTTATTTATTTTTATTTACTAATGAAATTTGCAGTAATAATTTTCAATTATATATGATTTGACTTTATTCTTTATGAATAGGTATATATATAATAAAGAAATCGTATATGGGGTTTTTATTTCCTTTATATAAAATCGTTTCTTATATATTATTATATACAGCTACCGGGACAAAAAAATGTCCTGGATCCTTTTTTTAATCATACATTTTTTTAAACAATCTTTTACATATATTATATACTATTTAAAATTAGTTGGCTTTTGCTAACTTTCAGATTTCCCAATTCTATTTCAACAATTTTGAGCATCTCAATTCAATTAAGGATCATTTATCTCCCAACATAAGCTGTTAAAATGACTTGATTCTCGAAAATTTTATTTTAATTACAAATTTACTACGTTTTGGCATTGATTAAAACAATTTTTTTTCAAATATTCACACCGTATTTCCGTCAAACCATATTTCAAAAATTTTAATAATTTTTATTCTGATATGATGGACGATGGCTTTGTATTATCATCCTTTGCTCTCATAACGACCCAAATAGATGCTGTATACGACGTTCAAATCCTGGGAGGCGTTTCCTGGGGCCGTTTAAGCGGTTGAATCACGATGGCTTGCGATAACATTTATGACTTCCATGTTTCCTTATTGACTTTATATAAAAATCGCATTTCCCACATTGCCTTTAAAGATTAAATTTGGATTCATCTATAAATATCACTCTATGGCTGATATTTGTTGATGATCAATGTTCTTTTACCTATTCCAACCTTTGTTTCAGCTTGGGCAATAGTGGATTTTTAACAGAAACAACGTGCAACAATAATGGATTCAATTAGCCAACTTTGTAGCGTTCGGATACCTATCACAGTGTTAATTTGTATTTTCAACTACGCAGTCTTAATCATTTAAGCCGTTTTTCATCTACCATTGACACAAATATAGTCCTAACATGCCGATCTTTACGGACGGTTGTACACTTGAATAGCCTTTATTGTGTTCCGTATTTTTTTTAATAATTTGTCTCACGCAGTAGTTGGTTCACAATCTATTTTTCTAGTAATTTGAAGTTTTCAGAACATTTTGGACTTGTATATAGAAACAAGATATTGCACTTTTTACATTCACTTTCAACACCCGGCATAGTTTTTAAATATATTATAACTATGCGTTCACTTATAAAACGATTAACATAAACTAAATTACACACAAATATGTTGTACAAACATTTTCAATATATCGATAAGTCTTGTTTTGATCAAACATCAATGAACAAAAGTTTAAATTCGATGAGTAAAAGACTGAACATTTTTTGTCGGTAGCTGTCTGTTGTAGATATATTACATATGTATATGGCAACAGAATGATGTAAAAAATTATTTATATAACTATAGTAGAAAATAACCCACATCAATGATCTTTGTAAAAGTAAATAACACAAAAAGAGGTCATCTCTAGCAAGATATTAAAAACCATAATATATATTTTAATGATAATATAATATAATTAGATTTTATTATATTAACTAACTCATGAAAATTCTTCATTATAAATGGTATTTTCACCCAACATCGCGGCTTAGTATTCTAAATTTCATTGACATAATATAATTGTTGCACTATAGCCAAAATTGATTTTGTAACGAACTCACAGCAATAGAATTCAGAGGGTTTCCGAGGATTTCGTTAAACCGATTCAGACGTAACGAGTAGTAGCAAACAAAAATGTCCAATTTTATTAACTTAAGTCAGATTCTAATAGAAAATTATATCTATAGAATGATAAATTCAATAAGAAGACCTTAAACGTTTTTTTAATTTTATCTTAAATTGCTTAAAATCCTGATTGACTTTTTTCTAATTATAGAATTTAGTATTTAATTAAAATCTATCATAGATTTATATTGTATATATATATATATATATAATATAGAAAATATTTTGTATAGCAAATGTTCAAACATCAACAGAATCAATAACATCGGGATTAGATCAACAACAACAACAACCGCCGCCACCATTATTACAATCAACACATCAATATAATTCACAATTGATAAATAATAATAATAATGGAACATTAAATGTAACTGGAGGAATTGATTCAACATCATCAGCAGATACTTTAGTACCTATAAATTTCATACCATCATCGGATATTTTACATGGTAATAATAATAATGTTATGACAAATGGTAATGGTGGTGGCGGTGGCGGCATCGGAATTGGTACTATATCAATGAATGGTGGTGCCATAACATCATCTACAATATCACCATCATTAATAGTAATACCACAAACTGATATCACTACACAAATTGAAACGGATTCAAATGGTAATGGTGGCAATGGCAATGGAAATGGTAATACAATTATTGTTGGTGCAATAAATACAATAACAAATCCAATTGGTTCACCAGGACCCGATAGTCGTGAAATTGATGGTATACAAAAGGCAATTGATTGGCTAAAAGAAAAACGATCGGCTGATTATGGATGGGAAAATGATACTCATATGGTTATATTAGCAAAAGAAGTATTTGTTATTTATATTTTATATTTTTTGGCTTAATTTTAATTGTTATATTATAAAATTTATTTTATTTATTATATTGTGTGACATTAAAGAAAAAAAATAGATGAATTATATATCATTTATATTTATTATTTTTTAATCAAGAAAAACAAATACATTTTGTTTTTTTGTCATTGTAGTTATCAGGGGCACGTGATTCAATGGATGCCGATTCACATGTACAAGTGATACAGGATCTTGAAGATTTACTATCGGTAAAACAAATGGAAATTGAAATTCTATCGATGTTAGATCGTCATCATCAACCGTTACCGAAACCAGTGAATTTTGATAAATTGGCTAGATATGTATTGGCATTAGGTTCACTGTGTAAAGATCCAAAACGTTTTCATGGACATGATTTGGTGGCAACGTTACAGCATCATGAACCAACGCAGGTATGGAACAATAAAACACATGAAAACCAAACAACAAAGATAAGAAATCCGGTTTCGGAATTCCAGGATCAAGAATTTGCATTGACAACGTTGGCCGCCTGCAGTTCAGCAGCGCACGTACGAAAACGACAAATTCGTAGACTATTGGATATTGCCAGTGGTGTTACGGAACAAAGTGTTGGTATGTTTCATATTTTGTTGTTATTAATATAATGAAATTGTTGAATTATGGTGATTAAATATCGCAGAGAAACTCCGTTCATATACAAAACTGGTTTTGTCTATTTTTCATTTAACCTCCATTTCAACAAAAAATGGTTATAGAAACACAATGATTTGTATGAGAAGTGTCTTTGATCTGATCGAATCAGAAAAAGTTGCCTATAAAGTGTTATTTCTTGCCATTTGATACCCAAACTTTATGTGAATCAAATATCTTTAAAAATCTTTGAGATATACGCAAAAAAAAATTGGAAAATTCGGAAAATTTGCAAGGAACGGGGTAAAGGAAAGATCTGACTAGCTTAACCAGCTCACAAACGAAAAGAAAGTATGCTTAAAAATGCAGTTACATCGGCGAGCAGCTGAAGAGGAAGAGTAGAGACAACTGAGGAGGGTTACAAACACCTTTGAGGGCTTTCAAAATACATAAAATACGTGATTAAAAGAGAAGAACAACTTTTTCCAAATAAATACATATGTATTTTTTCTTTTTTGTTTGATAGATACAATTGCAATGGTTATATTGGCATTACGTTGTATTGTAACGGATCATCGTCATCGACATTTACAACAATTTGTACGAAGACCCGCCAGAGGATTGGCGACATTACAAGGACCACGAGGTAGTTTTGGTTCACTCCGGAGTACAGCGCTAGCAATGCAAGCCCTACAAGATGTGGAACCAGATCCAGCTGGTCCATGGAATCGTTCGGCCGCATCCAAATGGATATTGGATAGACAACGATCGGATGGCGGATGGAGTGAAGAACCTCTACAAGATGGACAAGATCCAAATATTGGCATTGGTTTAACGGCTGACATTATACTGGCACTCGGTTGGAAGGGATTGGGTGCTGTACGGGCTTTACAATGTGATCATGTTATACGTGGCGGTGAACCAAATGATAATCTCTCAGGTAAATTTTTGCTTAATTTATCATTGGTTATTCAAAAGTATATAATATACTTATAAATGGAAAGAGTATACGCTTAAAAAAGTGATAAAATCAATATATCTTTTGTTTAATATTTTGTCTTTATAAAATTTAATTGAAAATAGATTAAATTAAATAGATTTTTATTTTTATTTTTTAATAAGAGTATATACTAACCTCGAATTTTTATTTTCTATTCAATTTCATTGGATACGGAAACGGTTGCAGCATTCGTTCATTTACGTTTGGCGGCGGATACCGTTCGTTTATGTTTATTAGATTTTTTATGGGCTATCCATTGAAGTTCTCCGATAAACATTCGCTCACATTGTTCACAATAGAATTTTTTAAATTTATCTAAATTATCACGTGGATTTTCTATCGATTTTATTGGTTCAATGGTTATCGGTAAATTATTGATATATTGTTGTATAACTCTATCAGCAATTGAATAGATTTCTTCATGCCATTTATTAACATCCGTTAGTTCTAATAAATATATTGGCGGTCGTTTTCGATTGTTTTCCATTAGAAAACGATTGGTTATCCAAGTAAGTTGTTTTTTAGCATAACGTTTAGTGACCGCCTTTAATGAATCTACACATTTCATAAGTTCAATATAATAAATGGTATCGGTGATGATCATCGCATCGTCCGTTTCCACTCTATCGATTCCCATTATATAATCAATGATCAATTTATCAATTTGTTCATCGTATTTTTCCAAATACGGTAGAAATTCTTTAAAACCTATTGATTGTAATATACCTTTAGTTGTATCGTCTGTCCTTAACACATTATCCATTTTTAAATGTTCATTATAGAATTGTCGTATCTCTTGTAATAAACCATATTTTAACATATCATCTATACGACCATCTAAACGTTCATTTAACATAACGGTGCTTGAACATTTTATCCAAAAAATTATTGATTGTTCATATCTTAATGGACCACCGTATTCACTGGAACCCTCTTCGGATTGTTGATCACGTAGTGCATCGGTTAACGATTGCCCAGAATCACGTTGAATTTCAAGTGCACGTACAATTTTACGTCTATTATTTGGATGTAATTTACTAGCCGATTCACAATCCAAAATATTTAAAATATTATACAAAATGGATGTTGGAAATTGATTAAAATCGGTAATCGATAAAAGTATATTTTGAACTTCGATGGTATTTAAATTTTTTATAATTTCTGCATCTTTTTCTTCTTCGTCTTCGTCTACTTCTTTTTTGTTATCACCATCTTCTGAATTATCCGAATCCGTATGTCTTCGTTTTAATGGTATTTTTATTGATGATATTTTATTTAAAAATGTAAATGATTCGGTTAATATATTATTTATAGATTGTAATTTGTTTAATAGTTCGAAATCATCATCCACTAAACAACTGTTGTCTATCATCACCTTAGAATTTGATAATAATTTATTTAATATTGTTATGTATTTACATTGATTTAAATTATCTGTTAAATGACTTAAAATATTTATTTTAATTCGTTGACAAATTTTTAATAAATGTTCTTCTGTTGATTGGTCAGCATCATTAATATCGGGATCCAGTACATTAGTTGTTAGAATTTTATCAAATAAATGTATAAATTTGATAATTACCGGATCGTTTATAAATACTGGATGAGGATTATTTAATACGTTTTTTGTTAATATATCAAAATATCGTTGTAATATTTGTTGAATTTGTACATTTATATTAAAATTTACTGGAGGATGTTCATTTATTGATTTACAAACCACTAAATATGTAGATAATATTTGTGGAAAATATTTTAATACATTTTTTATACATTCTTTATTTGGTGCATATTTTGATTTTGTTAATATTACCGTTGCGGTGCGCATTAATTGATTTTTGGCATCTTTTTTATTACCGTTATCATTATCGGTTATATTTTTTCGATAACGATTTAATATTGTATTTGCTTTGTCACTTAATTGTATTACCGTTTTATCATGCGTTTTTGATGAAGACGACGTCGATGTTGTTGAAGTTGTTGTTGCTGTTGCATTTGAATCTATTAACACTTTCCATAAAATACTTTCAATATAATAATTTGTACCGCCAACAACAATTGGCATTAATCGGGACACGTTTAAACATTGGTCAATTATTGGTAAGGCAGCATCACGAAATTGACGAACATCATATGGACAATGAACACTGGCCACATCCAATAAATGATGTTTAGCTTTTTGTTGTTCATCGACGGTTGCTTTAGCTGTTATTATATTAAATTCTTTGTATACTTGCATTGAATCGGCACTTATTATTTCACCACCAAATTTTTGTGCCAATTCTATGGATAATTTAGTTTTTCCAACACCTGTTGTACCCAAAATGATTATCAATGGTAATTTTTGTATTCGTTGCATATTTTATAAAATGATAAAAAATGTTTCGATGAATTTTTTTCGTTTCAATGTATTTATGTTGTTTTTTCTTTATATTTCTTTATTAGCTATTTATTTATTTATTCACTTTTATTATTATAGTTTTTAAACATATATAAATTAATAAAATTAATAAAAAATAAATTAACCGGCCGGGATATGAAAAAAATAAATACACTTTTACTTTTTTTCTTTGTTGTGCTTCTGCTTCTGCTTGCTGATAACGAACGATAAGAAAAAAAAACAAAATTTACGACGAAATAAAATTTTCTTTTGTCAAAAAAAAAAAAAAAATACATTGCGCATATTCAATATTCAAGAAAAATGGAGTAGAATTGGAAAAATCGATAATGAAGTTTATTACAGCGAAAAAAATAAAAATCAATTTTCCGATAAAAATATAAAAATAAAAAAAAATCGTTTGTTGTTTTCCTGCCAAATTCAATTTTTTTTTATTTTGGTTATTTATTATTATTATTTATTAATCAATTATTTATTTAATTATAATTAAAAATAATAAATGTTTTTTCATCTTTTAAGTGATTAATTAATAAATAATATAATTATTAAATTATTTTATTTCTTCGCAATGACCGCAATTATTATTCGACAAGGCCCGGCGAGATACGTTTTTTTTTTTAAATTCAATAAATTTGTATCTTGGTTTAAATTTCTTTTTAGAAAATGGTGAAGCAAAATTAGCACCACCCATTGGAATACCATCATCGGCTGAAGAATCAGAAGCAAAAAATGTTTCGTATACATATACATTATGGGTTGGTTCAAATGCATCGGTTGCATTTTCACTATCATTGATTTCAACGAAAAATACAAGTTTTTTCAAAGCAATGACACAGGCCGCTGATTTAGATTCAAGATTTGCATTTGAAGCTCGAGAATGGCCAAATGGTCATTATGTACATACATTGGCCGGATTAAAAGAAGAACCAAGAGGGTATTTATAATAATATATTTATAGTTTTGTATACTTTTAAAAAAATGAAATTATAATTATAATTTTCTTACATATAGATACAATTATTGGTTATTATATCGTTTACCTGAATTACCTGATCCAAGTAATCCACCGGGTAATCAATTAATTGCACCGGTTGGTGTTGATGAATTGATGGTTGAAGATGGTGAACATTATTTATATTGGTATAAGAAATTGTAAATATGCGGAAGCGATTTTAAAGTATATATCGCCATTTGATTAAATCCCATAAACATATGTATTTTATTTTTGAATGAATCTCTCTATAATCGTGTTTTTCATTAATCAACCGCAATCAATTTAATAATTCTCTAATTTATCTTATTGGCATCCATATATATTTGAGAAAACATTTCCAATTCTAATTGATTTTTCCAAATATTTAAAGTAAAATCAGTAATCGCTATATATAGTAATAGAAACAAAAATGTAACCAAATTTTGTACAACAATTAATATATCTAAATAATGCTTTCGCAGCCCACAATCCCTTATATTATTAAAAAAAAAAGAAGGTTTTTATTTTAATTAAAAATTCAGAATTGTACATTTTTTTAAATAAAATATAATCAAAATTCAGCAGTATCATTTAAACAATAATATTTTTCTTTTAAACTTTACAAAAAAAAAAATTGCTTTTTTATTTTTAAAAAATAATTTATCTATTATTTTATAGTTTTTAAATGCTATTCATTTTTAATATAATTATGAATATATTATATATAATAATCAAAATTATTTATACATATATAATAATATAACAATTTAATATATATAGAGAATTTTCTAAAAAAAAAAAACAAAATTAAATTAAAATCATATTATAAAATTGTATAAATTATATCTTTTATCTAAAATATTATCTATATATATATAAATATATATATCGAAATATTTAATAAAATTATACTACAAAAAATGTATTATCTTTCTGATAATTTAAAACCTAAATATTAATAATTAAAATAAAACTGATTAACTATATAATAGAGATATCATATATTATACAAGGAAAGCAAAAAGAAGGAAAATAAAATTAAAACAAAAAGGACAATAAAAAAAATAAATAAATATCTATATAAAATAAAAGGAAAAAAGGAATTAAATAATCATAAAATATGGGTGTAAATTTCTAATAATCCTTTCGAGAGATTATAAACAATAAAAAAAAAACATATTTAAATATCTATATATATATTCAAAAAAAAAAAACAAAGCACAATGTAAACTTTTCCTTTACTTTTCCTAGCTACTAAAAAAGGATTTTTTGCAGAAATATTACAAAAAAGACCAAAAATAAAATTAATATTTCTATAAATTTATTACAATATATATATATATATATATATTACGATTTCTCTATATCTTTATAGAATTTAAGAAATTAAAAAAAAAGGGGGTTGATATACAAAAGAATAATATTATTATTAATAAAAATGGAATGTTTGAGTGCGTGATTTTTTTGTTTTCTATCATCCTATCATTCAGCTTTCTTTTTTTTAAAATACTATATTTATGCGATTATTAAATCGGACTTCTTCTTCTTGTTTTCTATCAATATATCATTCATTATATTGGTTTATAATTAAACAAAAATCCTCACCATCCCGCATTCAATCCCGCCTACATTTAAAACGCATATTTGATATATATATAATTATCAATTTTATATATTATTCGAAAAAATTAATTAATTAAGCTTAATATTTAAAAAAAAAAATAAAAATTGAATGTTGCTAAAAAATATTTTAAATTAATTTATAAAAAAAAAAAAAAATATTAAAACCAATCGAGAAGAGAAAAGAGAAGATAAGCGCGCATCCAAACAACAACAAATAAATGTTTTAGAACGACGAGAAGAAACATTTTAAAAATAAAAACTGTTATATAATTAAATAAATAAATATTAAAATTATATCGACTTAATAAATAAAAAAAAAATCGACTTAAGTTACAAATAATTATAATAATAATAATAATAATAAATAATAATAAAAAAATAAAATGATATTGTTTATGAAATTTAATTATAAAAATTATTATTATAATTAACTCTTCTTCTATTTTATGGTAACTTTTATTTTTTCTCTTTAAATATCACTTTTATTTTTTTTTTGGAATAATTTTATTATTATTAAATTGTGGCTGTTTTTTTTATTTTGATGACTTGATCTCATCTTCTTTGGTCATGTTGTAATAATAATAATGTTTTTTTTAGTTTCTGATATGTTCGGGAAATTTCCGTATTGTCTTTTATATTCTTAATTATAGATTTATTTAGAATGTAATTTTTATTATAGAATTCTTTACATTCATTATTCTATCTATCTATCGATGACATCCCACACCTGAACATTGTTTTAAATAACCCAATTTTAAACTGTATTGAGCCCGTTCCGATGGTAACATTGAATAACCCAAATTTTGTAATTGATATGGATCACTTTGAAGATCATAAGCTTCAACAAAATTCTGTGTAAAAAAAAAAAAAGAAATGTTTCGGATTAATTGTCAAATTGATTTGATTGATTTTTTTTATGAAAACTAATTAAATAATTATTAAACCTCTTTATCATCAAATTCACAATAAATTTTATTTAAATCTTGAGCTAAATGACGAACACAAGCATATGTATTATTTTTTGTATCTTGACAATGACATGCAGCATCATCACTGGTACATAACTAAAAACAAAAAATATCTTATATAAATCAAATTGTATTTAAATCTTAACTCCTTATACTTTTACCTGTAAATTATCCTTACGTTTCCATGGACAATCTGGATTATATGTATTTAAATTTCCTTCACCCCAATATTCAATTAATATAAAACGTTCATAGTTTTGTGTTGTTTCAACATTAACATCATCGCCATTATTCTGATCTTCATCATAATCATTGGAATTGTTGTTGAATGCTGTTGCCGTTGCTGTTATTATATTAAAAGAATTTTCCCATTGTAAGCCAACACCAGCACCACCACCAAATGATTTATTACTTATATTTGGTTGTGTATTATTTTGTATTAAATAATCACGTAATGAAATACCATCTAAATTTTGTGGTTTTTTAATATCTAATAATATGGATAAAAAATGAAGAAAGAAAAACACATTCAATAAAAACAAAATTTACTCTAACAAAACGTTTTACAATATTTTCATCATAAAATTCAATACAATTCTTTAGAAACCTAACACGATTACATTTGTAATACATAATCTATGAGATCAGAATGTGATAAGAGAAAAAATTTATACCGGCTAAATCCAAAATAGTTGGTAATAAATCAATTAATGCTACCGGAAAATGATTTAACGTTTTTGGTAAAATATTAGGACCACGAATTAATAACGGTACACGTATATCTGTTTCATATGGTTGTCGTTTATCATACGCTTGAGCAAATTGTCCCAAATGATATCCATTATCGGATGTAAAAAATATATATGTATTTTCTAATAGATTTTCAGCATGTAATTCATCATAAACATCCTGGATGAGTTCATCAACGGCCAACAATGATTGCCATCGTTGACGATAAAATACATCAATATGTGTTAAAACATAATCTGGTAATGTTAACGGTAACATTCGTAATAACCAATGTTTATCTATAATAATAATAATAATAATAATAATTATAATTATAAATTTTAATTGACATTGAAAAATGTTGGACATTGGAAACGTGTGGAATTTTTACCTAAAATATTATTAATTGGTACATTAAAATTTGGTGTACGTAATGCTGTTACACTTTCAAATGTATCCATATGTCGTGTGGCAGCCGTGAATGGGGCATGTGGAGCCGGTGGTGCAATCATTGCAAAAAATGGTACCGCTTTATTTTGTTTTTTCAAAAATGTTAATGTCAAATTTTTCTAAATTATAATCAGAAACAAAATAAACTGTTTTAATTACACAAAATTAAATTGATTATGGTGATGTATTGCTGTATATAGATACTTACCAAAACATCAGTTAAATATTCCATTCCATATGATTTTAATTGTCCATTTTCATTTAATGTATAATTATAATATTTAGAATTACCATGTAATCCATACCATTCTGTCCAACCCGTAGGTATATCTTTTGAATAATACTTTATTTGAAATACAAACAAAAAATATATTAAATTAAATTTCCAAACTTTGGTAGGAACAAAATTCATTCGACACTCACCTCATTTAAATATTTTCCAGCAAAAAATGTATCATAACCATTACGGTTTAAATGAACGGGTAATGCATCCATTTCAATGGAATCCTTCCAATGTGTTCCGTAACAACCACCGTTACGGGAATTATTAAATGTTAAATGATTATGAGCGTATTTCCCAGTAAGTATCGAAGCTCTTGATGGACAACATATCGGTGACGATGTAAACTATTATTTAAAATTTTAAGTGAAAGTATATTGATTAAAATTTCTTATACTTATACAGAAATTTTGTTTAAATATATTTAAAAAACAAAATTTACAGCATTTGTAAACATAACTCCTTGATCGGCCACAAGTGAAAGTGTTTTTGCCATTGGGGTCTATAAAAAAAAAAAAAAAACAAACAAAAAATCGATTTCCATTTGTAAAAAAAAAAAAAAAACAAAAATCAATAACTTAATTGAATTTACCAATCCATTTAATGTTAAATCTTGATCATCAGTTACTATTAAAATAATATTTGCAGGTTTGGTTTGTTTCAATGGAATTGATTCACTTATTATCAATTGGAAATTTATTAAAAAACAACATAATAATGGGATCGTCATCTTCAAGGAACTAACGATATCATATTTTAGTTTAATCATTTTTTTTATTTTTTATTGTTTGATTCTGCCCACCCACAAAGGCATAAACCACAAAAAAAAAAAAACAAACCGCAAAACACAACAAAATCTTTTTATAAAAAAAAATTATCAACACTTTTTTTTTGTTTTTGTATTATTCGAACATTTATTTATTTATTTATAATTTTTTTCTTTTTATCAATACACAATGGATTTAAAATTATTAATTTATACTATTTTCTAAAAACTTAATTATCTTTTTTTTTGTTTTTGATTTATTGTACAGCAGACATTATTTCTAATCCAGTACATTCCTGGGCTATTTTAACACCAATCGCAAAGAAACCAATACTTTTTATGATTTGCCTGAATGGTACGAATACGACGACGAGAAAAGAAATAAAAATAAAAATTGCGTGTTTTTATTTATTTATTGATAATGAATTTTTTTTTAATTGCAAAAAAAAAATTTCCGTTCATAGAATAAAAAATTGTTAGGTTATGATACTGTTTTTGGTTTTTTTGCTTTTTTTTTAAATTCATTTTTTCTTTAAATACATACCATTGAAATTCATCATTATAAATTGATTTAAGTATTGTAAATATATTATTTTTAGGTTTTGGTGCCATTTTTTTTATGTTGTATTATTTAATTATTTAATAATTTTTATTAGAAAAAATAAATAAAATTAAAATTATATTCGTGATGTTCTATACTTTTTTATTACAAATAAAATAAATGATGATCATGATAAGAAATGTCAATTATACCATGGAATAAAATTATATATATATTGTTTGCAACTATAAAAAAGAAATATTTTCTTTTTATTATTTTTATATTGGTAATAGTGGGTGAGATAATTAATTTTTATCTATATTTAAAAAAAATGTATCTCAACCGAACAACAAATTTGGATGAAATGATTTGGAAACAAATTGAAAAAAATAAAAAACTAATCCCATTTTTTTTTTGTCCTTTGAAAACCCGCCCGGCATAAGTTTTAATCCAATATTTAAAATTGTTTTTTTGAACATAATTTAACATTAGCAAAATAAAAATAATTCCTATGATTAAAATAAACAAATAAATATTATCCAAATCCAAATCATCGCTGAATTTCATATTTGTTTATTTGATTTTATTTTTTTATTATTTAATTAAATTAATAAATACTTTTGCTGAATAAATTTGAAAAAAAAATTAATGGAAAAGTTTGATTTATATGAAGAATATGTTGTTTTTTTTTTTTTTTTGGGTAAATATTTAAAATTGCTAATATCTTTATTTAATAATCACCGTATTGAATTGTATTTTCTTCACGATTTTGATATTGTTGACGACGATTATTATTATTATTATTATTATTATTATCTTGATTATTATTATTATTATTGTTATCATTACGATTCCTTTGATTATCCCGACGATTATTATTCCAATTGCCTTGTTGATTACCTTGATTACGATAATTACCACGATCTCTTTGACCCTATTATAAAATAAATTTAATTCATTAAAACAATTTGTTTTTGTATTAAATAATAAATAATTTTTTCCCTTACTTGATTGCCACGTTGAAAGAAATTGCCCGGTTTCATTTCGAATATACGATCGTGAGCATCAACCAAATTTGTTACTTTATCGGCCAATTGCATTGATAGTGCCTGTAAACGTGATGGTTCTGAACGATGCATAACAACCGTTTCACTGGGATCATCCAATGATGCCCGTAACTCTTCGTTTATTATCATTTTGCTGATCAACGAATGGATTTTCATTTTTGGTAAATTAAACATTGTGGCCAGCGATGGAATACCCATTGAAGAATAAACATTTGAATACGTTGACAAATATGTACGTAATGATTCCTCTTTAATGAATTTCGTTAACATTTCACGAACACGATCGGCTTCATAAAATAAATCCCATACTTTTGTGTTCATTTTTTTATTAACAATAAATTCGGCACAAGCATTCCAATTACCGCAACGCATTGCTTTTGCAGCGGCCACAACATGTTCACGCATTGATTCCGGTGGACCAACCAATGATTGACGCTCCGACGATCGTAATTGTTGATAAAATGTTTTACTAAAATGGTTAATTTTTTGTAAATTAGATTAGATTAGATTAATTAATAATACTAAATAAGTATGAAAACATCTTAAAAAAAAAAATTGAACGGAAAACATCGCAGAAAATATTGAAAATATTCTAAATTCAAAATTCTCTCAGCTTTTCCGTATACATTTATTATAATCCCCGACCCATCAGTCTTATTTTATTATATAAAATAAATATAGACTTTTTTAAAGATTAACTTTAAAATTTTTTTTTTTCGGGGGATATTCACGCAACATTCGAACAATCTATACGTTCACAAAATCAATTATATATTTACCTAATCATCCTGCGACGAGCATCAAATTCATGGGCAGCCATATATGGAATTTCAATGAGCATAGCCGAAACCAAATAGACACATTCCAGCAATTCCAAATTGATGTGCATATGGAATGGCATTTGACGTTGTTTCTCCACTTTTTCCTGTTCGGCACTGCGTTCATGTTGACGTTGTGGTATCAAACCTTGAGCCAATAATTCTTTTGGTTTGCCGGTCATCATTAAATCGACCAGACATTGATGGGCATCTTTGATGTTACCCTGACGAAAAGCACACAATCCTAAATTGGCCATCATTCGATTGTATAATATATGGGTGGGTGGATCTGAATGTTGAATATTCTCTTGTAAATGGCTCATCAACAGTAAATCGCGTGCCTGAAACCAATTATCGTGCAGTGCATGATGATAGATATGCGAAAGTATGGCACGTGTACGTAATCGATCCGTTTGATCGTGTGAATATATAAAACGACATAATTTATCCATTTCATCGATGGACGTTACCATTTTACTATTACCACCTTCCGTACGTTTTTTCAATACATTTGTATCGAATTTATAATAAATATGATCGATTTTACGTAAATACACACGACATATTTCCATATCGCTACCAACTTGTTCAATGTACGTTAGTACCAATTCAATGATATTCGTCACTTTCACTTCATCCTTTAAACGTTCCACATATTCATTTGAATGCGGATCACATTCTTTCAATAATTTTGTAAATTCATCGGCAATCAATTCGACAGCGGTTACCACACAACCATGCAACAGATACGGTTCCTTTTCATATTCTTCCATTTCTTCGTAAATCGATTCGGACATTGTAATTTGTACTTTGGAATTTATTAAAATGGTAAGCATGTCGACCATCACCTCCAGCAACGGTGACCATAAAGCCAATTTCATCGGTCCCGTTATCTTCGGATTATAATCAAATATTGCCGAAATAATATTAAAACGAATTTTAACGCCAACGGCATCGCCTAAATTTTTTTTCTGTGCAATTTCTTTCAATTCGAATAGCAAATCGATGACCATTTGACGATCGGTACGTTTTTTACCACGATTTGCAACGATTTCATACAGTTTACTGACCACCAACGGTACATCAATTTCATCGTCTTTGCCAAACATTTGTGGTTTTTCGGCGGATGTTGCCGGTACCGTTTCCCATTCACCCTCTTCATCGTCCTCTTCACGACGCTTTCTCGGTTTACCTTCTTTAATTTTTTTCTTTTTCTTTTCGCCATCATCAACGTCTTTCTCGTCTTTTTCTGCCGTTGCTTTTTTCAAAAATCGTTCACGAATATTAATATTTTGGGCTTCTTCTTCCGATGAATCAGAATCCGAATCCGAATCGGATCCCCAATCAATTGAATCATCCGATTCATCGTCGGCCGCTGTTTTTGGTGGTTTTTTTATTTTCTCTGTGGGTTCCTTCTTAAATTGGATCGCTTTTGGAGCTGTCGGTGCTTCATCCTCTGAACCGCTTTCACTTTCTTCAACCACTTTTTCTTCATCGTCATCGTCATCATCGTCTTGACCCGGTGACTCACGAAATTTCACCATTTCCTCTTCGAATCCCTTAATATATTTTCTCACCTTTTGCCGTAACGTTCCCAGTGATTTTGTATTATTTTTTGATAGATTTTTACGACCTTCACGATCTTCCCACACCTCAATAATGAAATCCTCCAATTCGGCTAATGCCCGTATAAAAAATCGCGGTGCATTACCATTTTCCTCTTTCATTATAACCGGTAACGCTTTCTGATAGGCTCTGGTCAGTTCTTCAAAACTTGTTATTATACTGGCCATATCTTTAATTTTTTTATGATTACGAATAACTTTCACCAAATTTGTCAATTCCTCATAGCGTTTCTCTTTTGTCGAACGAACAATTCGTTTAACTTCTTCTTCATCGTCGCTAAACTAAATTTTTTCCATTTCAATTATAAAAAATTATACATAAAATTAATTATTATATAGAATGAAAGAAAAACCCAAAGAAAAACAAAAATTAAATAAATTTACCGTATATGTTGCTGCTGGACGTTGAATGATTTGCTCTTCATCTCCCGAACTTTCAGATTCCGAATCGGAACCACCGGCAAAAAAACGTGACATATTTCGTTTGTTTAACAAAAAAACCTGTTAAAATTAACAAATAATTTAAAGTAACAATTTAAAGTTAAATTTATAAAACACTTATTATATTTTGAATTTGTTTTGTGAAAAATTACTAAATAACTATGGAAAAAAAACACATTTCATAGGTTATGTTGAATTTATAATCAGCCATATTCGAATGATTTTCATGTGGTGGCATGAAAATAAGATATTGTTAATGAATACAAAAAAAAAAAAACTTAAAATAGGTAATTAATAAATTTAAAATAGGAACAAAATCAAAGGATTATCGTTTGGTAATATAATATAACAAAATTTTAATCTATTTAATTACCTTTATTATTATTATTAAATTAATTTATTACAACACAACACGGAAATTTTTTTTTATCAATTTTTTTTTGCCACACAACACATGCGATGCGATCAAAAAGAATAGAAAAAGAAAATATGAATTTGAATTGCTCTAAAAATTTTACACTGTTAAAAATATTTGCTCAATGTATTATCATAAATGGATATTTTGCTTCGTATATTTCGATCATTTTTATATTGTTTTCAATTTATTTAGTGTTCATTTAATATGATAAAATTGATTTTTTTTTGCCATTTACATTCTTTTTATGCAGAATTTCCAAACGGAATTTTTATTTCTTGTAAAAAAATAACAATCCCAATTTGGAACAGCGGTCACATATATTGTTTAACGCTTATACAGAATTGCCGCATTGCCGAAGCAAAAGAGCAAAACAAAAATTTCGCATAAAAAAAGAAATTCATTAATATTTTATAGAAATTCAATTGCATTCTTCATTTTTTCAAAGCAATTTATAACATGAAAAACAATCAAAACAAAAATTTTGAAAGTTTTTGTATCAGTATATTGCTATTGATGTAAAAAAATCTAATGGTCTAGAAAAAATCTATGCTTTTGATTTGCAGAATTGAATGGTTTTTTATTAATTTTTTTAATTTTTTAACACATTAATTTCATCAAATTAATAAAAACATTAATGAAAATTAAATTATTTCTTTAATTTTGTCCACATTGCAATCAATGCAATTGAAAGTTAGTTTTAAAACCATCGCATTGAGCAAATATATAAAATTTTAAACGCCTAACTTCATTACAAACCGTTCGGATATCGATAAATTTTTGACATTTTCATTTGAATGTGAAACGAAGTTCGGGGGACAGCGGCGCGTTGTAAAAAAAAAAAAGTCGGTATAGAAAAAAAAACGAACGAAACGACGAACCAACCAACCATCAAACAACAAACAATTGTGTTATATTTATATCTGAATGTGCGTGTGTTCTAGACGCTCAATCAAACCGGAGAAAAATTTAGCGGCGGTAAATTAAAAATTTTTTTAATTAATTATATTTAAACAAATAAAGGTAAATTTTTGTTGTTTTGTGAAATCAATTACATTCATTTTGGATATAATTAATCGAATTAGATAAAAGAAAATTTCATAAATAGTCGTTTTTTTTTTTTAAAGTTTATGCATTTCTTTTTGTTTTAATTTACTACAAAAGCATATGCATTTTTCATACACACACGCAAAAATCTCCATTTATAATTTATAAAATGTTTGCGGCGCTCGAGTAGATTGTTTTTTTTTTTTGCCTAAATGGTGTGTGTATATACAGTAGAATAAAGTGTGTTTGTGTGCGTGTGCGTTTGGATTTTGGTGTGTTTTTAAAATGCAAATAAAAAAAAAAAACGAATATAACCCAACCAAACCAACAAATAATCATCATTTACTATAATTCTCAATTTACAAATATTTAACGAAAAGCTTTCTTTTTGTGTATAGTTCGCGTGTTTTTTTTTTTTTATTTTCCTGAATATTTAATTTTCATTAATTAATTTGCATTCATTATCCCAAAAATATCTAAATTGTTTTCCATATATTTATTATTTTCTTTTGTTTTTTTTGTGTGAATAATTTTTAAAAATATAAAATTAGCTAAACAAAGTTTTTTTTTTTTTTTCATAGCAAAAAAAAAATTCAATAACGAACAAATAAAGAAAAAAAAAAAAAAAAAAAAAAAGAAAAAGAAAAAAAGGATTACCACAAACATAAATCAAACAAAAAATAAAAACCTGAAAAATGGCTAGTAAAACAAGTGAACAACCGCCCGAAGAATACTCCGTTGAAAAAGTATTGGATCGCCGTATCAGAAATGGCAAGGTAAAAAAAAAAAAACAACAATTGTCATTTATTTAAACAATTTCAATTGAATTTGTGTTTGTTTTTTTGGTTTTTTTTTTTTTATTTATTTTGTGTTCACAAATTTCATGTTCAATGAATTTATTTTTAAAGGTTGAATATTTTCTAAAATGGAAAGGATATTCACCAAGTGATAATACATGGGAACCCGAAGAGAATCTAGACTGTCCCGATTTGATACAAGCATTTGAAGATCTTCGAAAGAAAAAGGAGTCGGAAGCCACTGGTAAAAAAAAATTTTTATTGTTTATTTAACAAATTTGCGCCAGTTAATTTTTTTTGTTATACAATTTAATATTGTGTTGTAGTGTTGGTGTGTGTGTGTGCCAGTGTGTTTAGATTTGTGTTTGGAAATATTTAATTATTTATTTTTTTTTTTTCCAATATTTTTTTGTGCTGTGGTTCAATCTTTTTAGGATTACTTTTTTTCGATTTGTTTTTTTTTTTCATCCATTTTTAAAACTCATCTGTGTGTACCTTTGTGATGTATCAACAAAAAATATAAGTCTATTGCGGTTAAAAATATAAGTCTATTGCTTGTTTAAATTAACACATTTTTTTTTTTTTTGTTTTATCCTTTCTCTTTCACTATATAAAGTGAAAAAGCGTAAAGGTTCTAGTCCCGTGCCGGCCGCCGCAAGTGTTACTACTGAATCGAGAACAAAAAAAAGATATCATACACCGGAACCAAATAAACCACAAGGATTTGACAGAGGCTTAGAACCGGAAAAAATTTTAGGCGCAACCGATAGCAGCGGTACGTTAATGTTTTTAATGAAATGGAAGAATACAGACGAAGCCGATTTAGTACCATCGAAACAGGCGAATATAAGATGTCCACAAATTGTCATCAGTTTTTATGAGGAACGATTAACATGGCATCAAGCGGCATCAGATGAACCATCACACGATCGATCGGAAGACAATTCAACTGTAACTACTTTGAGGGGTTAAGTAAATGTTGTATGTGGATACTTGTGTGCGTGCGTGTGTGTGTGTGTGTGAGTGCGTGTTTGTGATTTTTTTTATTGCTACTTGAATTTTTTTTTTTTTTTTTTATTTCGGATATTTTGGATGTACACACTCTTTCTATGGTAGTAGAAACGCGCGCGGGAAACGATCAAAAATGTTTCAAAACTATGTGTTTCTGCAAAAAAAAAAAAAACAAAAAATCCAATTTTAATAATATTCATCATACAAAGAAGCTCTTCAAGATTCGCGTAAACTAACTAAAAATATACAAATTCAAATAAAAACAATAAATTTTTGTTTTAATGACTTGTGAATAAACAGTAAAAAAAAAAAAAAAAAAGTAAAAATTGTTCTGTAAATATAAAATAATTTTAAAATCCATTTAATGTATTTGTGGAGGTTTATCTAATGTAAAAAATAGATTGAAAATAATAATAACATCACAACTTCGTTTTTAGAAACAAATCTGTTTTTTTTTTTTTTTTTTTTTTTATTTTTAATCTCTATATGTTATTTAACAACAACAACAACAACAACACAAAAAAAAATTAATATATTATTAATAAAAAAAAAAAGAAAAGATAACCGGGCGGTTAAAAACATATCTTATCTTTTGAAGGAAAAAAAAAAAAAACTTCTTGAAAATTGATTTTTTTCGTTTTTTTTTTTTTTTTTATTTTTATTATTTTAGAAACTCATTCCATTTCTAAATAATAAAATTGTCTTTGTTCCGAAAATTCACTGTTTAATAATTTACTGTTTATTTACGAAAAATTAAAAACGAAAAATCACTTAATTTAATAAAAAAAATTACTATGGAATTCTTGAAATTAAACAAACACAAAAAACATCTAATTTATTTAATAAGTTTTTAATTTAAATAAACAAAAAAGAAAAAAAAAAACATAATAATCATACAATTTATATCTAAATGTATTTAAATGATTTTTTTTTTTTATAAAGAAATGCAATTTATCAATTTAAAAAAAATTATTTTTTTCTTCTTTGTTTTAATAAAAGTAAATTTTTTCTTTTATTATTTTTTTTTTTCTTTTTTTTTTTTAGAAATGATTTAATTTTTTTTTATTATTTTTATATTAAGGATTTTTTTTTTATTTACGAGAAAACAGTTTTTTTTTTTTTTTTAGCAACATGATTATTATCATTATTGAATAAGAAATCCTAATTTTGTAGCCTTATCTTTAATGCTGTGTTCTAAACTTGTAAAATATCTTAATATGATAAAATTTTCTTTAGCTCCAATTAATTCATTATTGGCTAAAGCTAATTGAAATTTATTTGTAATTTTATCACGATCAGAACATAATTTATTATATAAATTTAAAAAATCTTCAATTGTTTTGGCTTCATCAACCTATTAAATTTAAAAATTAAATTAAATAATTAATAAAAAAAAACAAAAACAATATAAATTAATTAAAAACTTTTTAATATAAAAATAATTGAAAATTAAGTTTAGTTATTAATAAAAAATAAAAATTAATTGTTTTTTTTTTGTACCTCTTCATTTCGTTCCATCATTTCCATTAGAAATTCCTTTTCAACTGAACTATTATCTTCCGAAATGATTATATTATGATAATTTTTTAATATATACTCAGCTCGGGTTAATGGATTCATAAGGCATTTATATGCTGAATTTATTAATGAACTCCAATCGGCCGATAAATGCTGTTCATGTGATGTTCTGGAAATTTGTTTATGATTCAGAAAAGAAAAATGAAAGATGTGTAAAGGAGGACGCACACTTACCTATTTCCAAATTTATCGGGATGTACAGCACCTTGTAATTGTCGAAATCTTTGAGTTAATTCTTTTTGATCAATAGAAAAATTTCGATTTTCAAAACCCATTAATTTAAAATAATCCTTAAAAATAGTTTTTTTTTTTTTTATTTAATTTTAACAATTTTAGGTTTGTTTTTGTGTAGTTGAAATTTTATTTTAACTAACCAAATTCATATCCAATTCTTGTATAGATTTACAATTATCACAAAAAATTATTCCTAATATTTGGTGGTGGTGGTGGTGGTGGTCGCATAATGACTTTTCCTTTTCTACATTACAATTCCAACAATTATTACCATTATTTTTTTGTTGACAATAATTGAATTTATTCACGTAATAATAATTATTATTATTATTTAAATTTATTTGGTTATTTTTAATTATTTTATTATTATTATTATTATTTATCACCATTGTATTGAAATTAAATTTTTTAATTAAAAACAAATACCGATTACAAGCAGTTGATAACAACCAAGGTGAAGATGATGATAACTTTTGATGAAGTAAAATATTATGATTATTATAAAGTAAATATAAATTACGACAGTTATTTTGCATAGTTAACAATTTCGTCTTTTATTATAATATAATTAATTTAATTGAATAATTAAATAAAAACTAATAATAATAGTTATGTTTGAAAATTAAAAATTTTAAAATATTACTGAAACAAAAAAAAAAAAAAACAATAACATAACAAAAAAAACACACATAACCTCATCATACTATAATATCGATTTTTATTCTATAATATCGATTCATTTGCCATTTTTTTTTTTTTTTGAGTTATTAATTTTCCAATGTTGGTAAAACTGAAAAATTCAATTATTATGGCGAATGTTTACGTTATTTTTGTTGTTGTTCTTTTTGAAAATTGAAAAATAACTTGTTTTTTTTTTATATATATAAAATTATGCAAATTAATTGATTTTTGGTTAACTTTATTATTAATTAATATAATATTATTAATTAAAATTAATATTTAAATAGTAATGAGGACAAATTATAACTATAATATAGGGCGATCCTCCGAATCCGCCTCCGCATTTTTCCTTGAAGATATAATTAAAAGTGTTTTGGGAAAAAGATTTTTGGTTTTGGGTCTGTTATGATTTTTTAACCTATATAAAAACTATTTGTACTATATATTCAAAAATTTTTATTTAATTTAATAATATATATATATTTATTTAATAATACATTTTTTTTTCTTTTTTAATTATACAAATAATTAATATATAATAAATAAAAATATATAGATTTTTGTGTGATTTTCAGTGGCAAAATTCAATCTATACATATACATTCATTTAATTATTTTTTTAATTGCGCGGATTTTTGTTAATTTTAATGACTTGAATTTTTTGTTTTGTGTAAGATATATAATTTCTTATTTTATTTATATTTTAATTAAATATTCATATTTATTAAAAAAAAAATATTTATTAACAAATGCGATACACAAATAATTATAATTTCTATATAGAAAATAGAAAATTTTTAATTATATATAATTCTATATAATAACAATTAATCAAAAAAAAAAAACAAATAATCAACACTCACCAGAAAAAAAAACACCATATTTTAAGTACATAAAAATATTTTTTGTATGTTTTATTTTAATTAATTTTTTATAATAATACCCAATCAATATATTTTCTATATATATTTAAAAACATTAATTATATAATTAAAGGATATGGATCGAATTATATACGCCGCATTGTTGTTATATTAATAATAATTTTTTATATATAAAATTGTTAATCGCGTTTATGATTTTTTTTTTAGTATACAAAAAAAAAACCAATTTTTCAATTAATTATTGTCCAATATATATATATATTTTAATTATTATTATATAATTTATTTATATTGATTTAATCTTCAATATATGTTTATAATTTTATATAACGAAATAACAAAAAAAAAAGCTCTCTTAATTTTGGTCTGTCCAATTTATTAGTGTTATATATTTTATTGGTTATTTTTTATTTACCGTTAATTTATTTGAACTATTTCTTATATTTGAATATAAAATATAAGAATAATAATAATAAATTTTCATTTAGCTATATATTAATTTTTGGGGATTAATTTTAGTATAGTGATTTATTTATCTATTAATTTTCTTTATTTTAATTTAATAAAATTATATATGAAAAGTTCTGAAAATTTTATTGATTTTTTTTTTTTTAATTTTTATTGAAAGAGTTTTGTGTAAATTAAAAAATATTTAAAAAAATCCAAATGCGAAATGTTTTATTTTATTTTATTTTTTATATTTAATAAAAATTTTAAAATGGCAATTATTGCATTTATTTGATTTTATTATTATTGTCGCATTCGATATGTTTTTGTTTCATATTATACATATATTTTTTGTAATTATAAATAATAAATAAATAATATATTTTATTATTATTATTATTATTATTATTATTATTGTGTGGTGCAGCGAGTATGTATTTATTTGTATTAAATTGATAAATTACTAAAATAAAATATTTATAATACGCTAATAATAATATAATATAAAGAATATAAAGAAAATAATAAATATAATATTTATTTTATTTTATTTTTTCTGTTTAAGTATAAATAAATATAATAAATATTAGATTAGATTAAATAATAATATATCTGTTATTATAATATATAATTAATATACTATAACTTATTTAATAATCATCGGTATTTTATATTAATAATTATTATGAATCATTTTTTTTTTATTATAAATATTGTAGTAATTAAATATACATATATTTACTAACCAAAAAGTAAATATAATGTGTACATATGCATTTTATTTTTATTTATATATTCTGTTTGTTTGTTTTGTTTTTTATATATATATATATAGAACACAATATGATATAAAAATTATTATTTTTTTCTTTATTTATTACATATATATATATATATGTTATATGGATAGAGTGTCTGTTATTATCATAAATTTTGCGTGCTTAAATATTCATATCTTCTATATTTATTTTATTTATTTTTTTTTATTACAACCATATCATTATCTATATATATATATATGTATATTCTTTAGCTCTTATTTTACATATGCGGACAGCTTTATTGAACGTTTTGTAATTATTTATATGACTCTATATATAAAATATATACTGACTTAGAATAATTATATATCGATGTAATTCACGGATAATTAATAATATAATTAATTGTGTATAATATCATTAATAATAAAGGGTTAATTACACAAAATAAAGTATATAATTTATTGATTTATTGAACAGGATAGTAAAATACAGAATTAAATTATAACTAGAACGAACGATTGGAGCAAATGGAGTAAAATCGATAATAAAATAAAAAATGTTATCAGAGGTATTATATTAATTAAATAACGCAAAATTAATTTTGATTGCTATTTGAATTGGATGATAAAAATCTAATGTTTATAAAATATTGGATATGGACAAATTTCAACGTTATCTTCAAACACAATCTCTTTTAAATGTCATCATCACATAATCTCATTTATCATAACATTTTATTTCATTTTATTTAGTTTACAAAATTTATTCTATATTCAATTTTCTAATCAAAATAATTATCATAATTATAATTCTATTGTTATTAAAAAGAATATTTTAAATATTTGTGTAATATTTTAAATTGTATTATTAAATTAAATTAAATGTGTGAATTACTTCTTTAACCAAAACAAAAATGTTTGTGAGAGACAAAATTTAATAAATTGCATTATTTTTATTATACATTTATATTATATTTTTTATTTTATATAAAGGATATGTTTAAATTGTTGTTATTTTTTGTATTTTTTGTTTTTTTTTTTTTGTGTTATTGTAGAACGTTACAAAAGTATAATTATTAATATATATTATTTATAAATATAATTATGAAAATATTTTTATTTATTTAATTATTCTTTTTTTTTTTTTTTTTTTTTTGTTATTTTTAATAATGAAAATGTGAAACCAAATATTTTTATTTGTGTTTTAAATAACACAAAATTATATTAATATTTAATTTTAAATTATTTTTTTTAAATTACTTTTTGATTTTACACATAAAATTTAATTTAAATTTTTCACGTTTTCAAAAAAAAAAAGCTCCAAACAAAACGCAATCATATTAAAATTCATATTATTATTTATAAATGTTTATATTTTTTTTGTATTATCACAGCATTTTATTAATATGAATTAATTAAATAATTATAATAAAAGTATTAAAAACAAATTATAGGTTTATTTTTATGCAAAAAATAATATCGAAAATTTCAAAAGGATTTATTGTTTTTTTTTTTTTATCGCTCACGGTGTTTTATAACAAAAATTAATATAATTTTAATTTATTTTTTGCAACGGTCCAAAAGATAAAGAAAAAAAAAAACGACGATAATACAATTTTTTGTTTATTTTTTTAATTTAAATAAATAATATTATTATTTTGTTGTGTGACAAATAAACAAACAATAATAATATAATAAATTAAAAAAAAATGGGAGTACAAAAGGAAAAGGAAAAAAAAATCAATATTTTTCCATAATAACAAAAAATAATATAATACAAATTATTGCTAAAAAAAAATATATTAATTCTTTTTTTTTTTATTAATTATAATTTAAAATTAATTCTCTTAATATTTAATAGTAACTTATATACACATTTTTTCTTTTTTTTTATAAATTATTTTCTCTCATAAATAATTTAAAAAAAAAAAATTAAATATCTTTTTTTTTTTTAATATTTTTAATGTTTTTTTTTTTAAGAGTAGATATATAACGAGTATATGAAAGAATTTTTTTTTAAATTATTTATTTATTTATAAATCACCATTATCCATGGCACTATTTAAATCCGTTACAATTTTACCCATAATATCCTTATATGGTGAATCATTTTTAAATGCTGTTTCTAAAAGTGTATTGTCACTGAAAAAATTAAATACATCATCGATACGATTTAATGATTTTTCGGTTAAATGACGTTCAACCAATGATTTTAATATCGATTGGGATTCGGCAAATGATTTTTGTAAATATAATAAATCAAAACTAAAATCAACTTCATAAAATGATATGATTGCCATTTGTGTTGTCTGTATAGAGAAAACAAAAAAAAGGAAATTTAGTTATTCATTCAATGAATAAATTTAAATATATAATATAATAATTACTTGAAATTTTGTACGAAATTTTTCTGCCATTCGTATTTCATCATCATTAAATTGATTATTACGATGTAATACACCAATTTTAATAACAATTTTTATAATATTTTTGACTAGTCGTTCAGCATCTTTTTTATTACCACTCTATATATGTATAAAATATATATTTATTTATTTATTTATTTATTAAATAACCAAATATTTTAATAAATTTTTATTTTTATGTTAATACTTACATGAATTTTTGCTAAACGATAAACATTATCTAATAATGATGCCGTTGTACCATCAATAAATGCTTTAGCAATATTTTTATTTGCCATACGTGATAGAATTTTCTTTTGAGCACGTAAACCAATGTCTCGTGCTTTAAATGCATTATCAGTCATGACTATGAAATGATAATTTGATGATGATGATGATTATATTGTTATTGTTTTTGGAAGAAAATAAAAATAAATAAAAATATTTTCAAATTGGTAAATTAAAGAAAAATATTAAATATTATATTTGTTTTTTATTATTTAAGAAATGTCTGTGTGGTTGGTTATTGAGCTAATAAAATAAATATTTATGTATATATAAAGAAAAACTCATCATTTCTTAATAAACTTATATTATAAAGATAAGAATATTATTAATATATTAACTATATAGATAAAGGATTGGTTAATATAAATTATGAGTCAATTCAAATACACTTTTTTTTTTTGTATACATGACCAAATGAGCAATAAATTTCATCAATTATTAAATGTTTTTCCGTACATTAACATCACAGACATTGATTAGGTTTAACTTTAATTCATATACAAATTTTGTCTATAAATTTTCAAATTACGCTTAACCTTTTTTACGGTGGATTTTATTAAGCTATAGGTGCTTTAATAATTTTGAAAATATTTTTAATAATTCAGTAAACATTTTTTCCGTAACATTATCTATATATTAAAAAAACATTAAACAACCCGAAATAATATGAAAATCAATTTTAAATTAAAAAAACAAATACAAATGAAACTGTTTTTTTTTTTAAATTATTATTACATTTTTTTATTGTATTTGATAAATAAATAAAATTTAATTGAATTATTATGAATTATTAAACAAAAAAAAAATATCATATTTTGTGGAATTTTTAAAAGACATAAATAATAATAAAAAAAAAAAAGTGTTTTTCGCATTTATTTATATCGTCGTTTGTGTTTGTGTCATAGTAAGATATGGTATTTATTTTTTTTATTACACATATATTTATTTAATGATATGATATACGAGTTTGTGATATTAAAACAAAAAAAATTAGCCAATTTAGATATATATATATATATATATTGGTTTAATAAACTCGCTTATAGTCTTCTGATAATAAACAAAAATACCCGTGTAGATATAAATTCAAAAACATTTTCATGTAGAATAAAAATGATTAATAATAATAAAAAAAAAAAAACAAAAATATGTTTAACCGCAACGATGAGCGGCGATGGGGTTTTTGGTTAATATATAATTAAGAAAAAAAAATAAAAAAAATAACACAACGAAATAAAAATAAAGAAAAATCCTTAAATATAATTAAATTAAATAATATAAACATAAAAAAAACAAATGCACACATACCTTTTTCAAACATTTGATTAATTAATATACAATTTTTTATATATAATTTTTGTTTTTGTTTTCTTTTTCGTTATATTTTCTTTTTATCAAATTACATTAATTTTTTGAATTTTATGAGTATAAATTAAACAAAAACGAAAAAAAAAAACTTTTTATGTACAATAAAAATAAATAAATTTTATATTTTATAAAAGTTTTAAAAAAAATCAAGCGAAAACAAAAAAAAACCCCAAAACAAAATAACAAATAATTAATTGTAGAAATCCAATTATTATATTGAAATATTCTGAAAAAAAATAATTAAAAAAAAAAAATAAAAAACTATAAAATAATAATTATTAAAATATGTATGATAATAAATAAATAAATAAATAAATAAAAAAAAAACATAATAAAAATTATGAATATTAAAAAAAAAACAAAAAAAAAAGCGATTCCTTACAATATTTTTATTTATTTTTTTTTTTTATAAAAAAATTTAATGTTTTTTTCTTATTTTATTGATTTTTTTTTTATTATTATTTTTTATCAATAAAATTTATATATGCGAGAAAAAAAAAATACTTAATATATGGAGAATAATTCAAGAACCCTTAAAGACCTTGTGGTGTGAATTTTTTCTTTTTTTTTGTTAATTTATTTATTATCTTTAGACGCGCGGTGATGATGATAATATTTTATTGTAAATAAAGGATATAAAAAAAATAAATTGATATACTTACAATAACATCCAGCACATTCAATAGCTATTCGTTGATAGACAATCCAAGTTTGTAATTCAAGAACACTTAAATTGTTCATGATGAATAAATATATTGAATAGAAATTTTCACTTTTATATATTATTCTTATTATTATTATTTGTATAACTGTTTGTATATATATAAATTGAATGAAGATATATTGATTGAAGATTGACTGAATGATATTTCTTTATAACAGTCGAGTCAAAATCTATATAAAGAATGAAATAATGAAAAAAAAAATAAATAAATAATCAATATAAGAGAAAATATAAATTAAAAAATTTATAGATACAACAACACGGAATTTGTTAATAATATATTATAGGATATTTTAATTAAAATAAACTAAATACAGTCGAATCTCGCGGTAATGGCGAGCAACTATAGTACTTTTTCACCTGTTTGCCAAAATCGAATAAGATTCTTATTATTTCTACATAAAAAAAAAAATATGAAATCTCTATGATAGAAATTTTTCCACACTATCGAACCCGTATCAAGAGTTGCCGCTATATCGAGAGTCAACTGTAATTGACATCCAATATATATGATATGTATTTATATAAATATTATTGATAAAAATCAATATTTATTAATTATTAATTATTTAATATTTTTAAGTATTTCAATCAACGCAATTATTATTATTATTAATTATTAAATATTAAATATTTTGTTTTATTACTTAGAAATGTATTTTTTTGTTAGACACCCTCCATACCCTTATATATATGCGATCGACAGCTATATAAATATCAAATAAAACTCGTATGTCTGAATGTTTGAATTTTTTTTTTTTTTTTGATATATTCCAAATTCCATATGTATTATTTGTTTTGTTTTATAATTATCATAATATTATTAAGAATTTATCAACTTATCGAATGACATCGCATTGATTTTTTCTTAATTGTTATAAGAAAGTTTCCAAATTAATTTTTCATTTACAATTTACAAGCCAATTTAATAATTTATCATCTTAATATAACATTAAAAAGCAGAATCTTTTAACGATTTTTACTGCCTGTACATTCATTCATAGATGAATGCCTAAAAAAAAGTTTTATAATATACAATTTTGCTATATGATGCGATGCAAGTTTCAACTTTCAAGATTTGACTTTCCTACACCGATTTCGCAATAGCTTTAAAATAAATTACTATTATACTATATATAATAGAACTTTAAATTATAAAAAAAATAATTCTTATATTGGGACCCTGCATTATAAATGTCGATTTTTTGGCTTGAAACTGGCATTTATTTGTATATAACAAAATGATTGAGTACATTAACCAATATATTGCCCATGTTAGCTATGACTTCTTCCCATCTTTTAGAAAGTTTGTTGATTCCTCGTTTGAAAAACTCCTCATCTTTTGTCCTAATCCATTCATCGACCCATTTTCGCACTTCTTCAGCATCTCGAAAGCGTACATCTGTCAGGCTGACCTGCATTGATCTGAACAAATGGTAATCAGAAGGAACAAGGTCTGAAGAGTACGGGGGGGGGGGGGGGGGGGTGATCAAGATGATCCAAACCGAGCCTCTTTATTTTTTCCTTAACGATGTTTGCACGATGTGGTCTGGCATTGTCATCGTGCATTAAAACTTTGTGGTGTTTTCGAGCTATCAATGGTCGTGTTTTCGAGCTACCAAATGCACAGCATATAAGCTTCTGGCAATGAATATCGCGTTTTGATTGTGAAGTTGATGGTTGGCCGGGATCAACATATGATGCTTTACGTTTAGGGTTGTCGTAATACACCCACTTTTCATCGCCAGTGACAATTCGACTCAAAAAACTTAGTTTTTTGTGCTCGGCAAGATGTTTATGGCATGCATCGTTTCGTGCTTTGAGTTGATTTTCATTCAATTGATGTGGGACCCATTTTCCTAGCTTTCTGATCTTTCCCATTGAATGCAAACGTCTAGAAATGGTAGAGGCAACTACATTCAACTGTAATGTAAGCTCTTGTTGCGTTCGACACGAATTTTCATTCAACAATGCCTGCAATTCTTTGTCTTTGACATTTTTTTGCCTGACCTGGCCGTTCTTTATCTTCCACCTCAAAATCACCACTTCTGAAGCGTGCAAACCACCGTTCACACGTTTTTTTGAGTTGGAGTTGGAGCATGTTCACCGTAAGCTTCTACCTACAATCGATAACTATCAGCAGCGGTTTTCTTCAAATTAAAGAAAGTTATTAAACTTCCCCGCAAAACAACTTTTTCAGGCATGTGTTTCGACATATTCGAAGCAAAAAAAAAGCTTTGTTGTTTACACTTCATTGAAATGACATATACTGAAATTTATAGAGTAATGACAGACAAAAAAAAAAGAATATGGGCGCGGTGTGCTCCGATGCACACAACGCTAATTACGCCATATGTTATCTAAATCGACATTATCAACGCAAGGTCCCAATAGAAAAGATCTTATATTTCTATAATAAATACAAAAAATTATTCAATAACTTTCGCATATATATAATTAAAATTAATTATATAGTTATTCTTCTTTTGTGTTATTATTTTGGAATCTCAAAAACCTGAGGAATTTATATATGATTCATTTTCTATCGCACGTAACAAAATATATTTTTTTAAAAAATCTTCATTATAGATAGATCTATTTATATTTCATTTTATGATATTTATATACAATCGTTTCAAATGAATTTTAAAAGTTTAATAAAATTAAAACATTTTATATTAAAATTACAATTTTTTTTAATTACAATAAAACATTTAAATAATCGTTTTGTGGATTATTATTAATAATGCGTGTTTTTTTTTAATTATTATTATTATTTTTGTTGAAAAATACTTGAAATAACAGCAGAATCATAGAATTCATAACGCGCACTTGAAAAGAAAAAACAGCATTTTATTTTCTAGAAAAAAAATATAATATGCGTGTGTATAAAAGAAAATCATTCATCTATATATTCAGTATATGTAAGTAAAAGAAAAAAAAATTTTAATTATAATTTATTTTTTAATGGAATTGCTTTAATGATACGAAATGATATTTAAACGAAAACAAACAACAAAAAAAAAAAAACGCTTTAATTAATGCATTATTTTTTTCTTTTTCTTATTTTTTTTTAACCATTAAATGATATTCGCATATATTATATAAAATATAATAATAATTATAATAAATATTTTTAAGTGTTTTTTTTTTGTATATAGAATAATTATAAAATATTTGAAAATAAGAAATGAGTGAATTCGTAAATTTCTATATATATAGAATTAAGAATATTATATAAAAATAAAATATGAAAATGGTTTTTTATTTATATATAAAAAATTTAATATTTAATTTTAATATAATATAGAAAATAAAATAGACAATATTTCAGGAAATTTTAGGATAGATATTTAAAAAATGTATTTCTATAATATCTCCGCAAGAACGCAATGATTGAGCGTACACCAATTTATAGTCTTTAAAAACCACCAAAGACTCAATTGAAAGTTTTATAAGTAAAATTATCAGTAAATTAACATTTGAATTTGATTTTACTTTTTAATTATTTTCAATCATATCTTATTTCAAATAATTATTTTCGATTTTTTTATTGGTTTTTTTCCATCATTCATAAACAAAATTTCATTTATTTTGGAATTTTTAACCAAAAAAAAAAGAGATTGGTCCTTGTTTTTGGTAATTTTATGTATTTATCCCACGACCCAAAAACCAAAAGAAAAAAAAAACACAAACAAATTCATTTCATACAAACACAAACAAATTGTTGGATCCTTGGGTTGAACATATATTCCTACTGAACTGAAGACATGATCTGAAATATCTAATGGGATTATTTTCGAATCTGAATTTTCACACAGAGTTGCATGCAATTTTCCCATGCGGTTGGTTGTCCTGTTAATTTTACCGACACCATAAAAGGCCAATAAATTATGAATGATGCCAACAATACAAAAAGGTTGTTGTCAGACGATTTTCATTCTCAACACAATCTTCGCGGTTGAAAGCGTCAAACATTTATATATATATATATATATAAATATATATATAAAACATATGTCTATAGATTAAATTGAATAAGTGTTATTTTATTGTATATCAAATCAAATAAATTCCAAAACATATATATGCATGTATGGAAATATGCTTGGTAAAAGAAAACAACAAAGTAATAAGTAATTTAAAAAAAAAAATAATAAATGCATTATGCATTAAATTATATATATAAAATAATGAATAATAAAGAAAAAAACTTCATATCATCTGCTTTTTTTTTAAGACTTCTCTTCAAATTTGATCTATATATAATATAACCAATATAAAATAACTAAAATATATGCAATTTTTAAAGAAAAACAGCTGCATTTTTTTTTTGTACATTTGAAAAATACACTTATATTTAAGCCACATACATAAAATTATAATAAAAAATTCAAATATTAAGCACTTATTGCGTCTATATACGTATAACATGATTTATATACAGTTTAGTTTTGGATTTTTAAAGTGGTGGTTAAGTGTGCAAATTTTTTGAGATATGCCAGTCTTTAAGTTTTAACCATCCTTTTGATAATATTTTGGTTTGTTTTGTCATTTGTTTCTTTTCTATATTAAGAAAGTTTTAGGAATTTTTGATATGATAAGGTTTCATGAATAAATGTTAAAAATCTCATTCAAGAAACTCTGTTTTTTTTATGATCCTATACTACGTGGTTTCTGATCCCTTTCGCATACAAATCCAAGGGATTATTACATATAGATATAGCTCGTTGTATAAATAATATTTCGATTGTTTTTCAATTTTATCTTTTAAATATATACCGTAGAAGGGGGTGAAGTGGATACAGCAGTGGGGTGCGAAGTTGATCCCTCAATCTTTTTTGTATAATTTATTTGCAAATATCTGTGATTTCTAAAAATAAAATTCCTGTTTTATAAATCATAATTCAAATTTACAGTTAATTTCTCACAATGATATATGTATATTCTAAATATATTTACATTAATTCCTTTATCCAATTAAAAAAAAATACAACAATATTTTACTAAAACAGTCAATCTACAAAAAAACTGTCATGAAAGAAACTGTGGCTTAGCTACTCTGAAAAGTGCTACAATTTGATTATATTATATATATATTATGATAAGAGCATATGTGTGCATCAATGCGTGGATGTGGAATATAAAAAAAAAAAAGAAAGTAGTTTGTTAGGTGATTTAAAATAATAAAATTGCGTAATGCGTGTATATATAAAATAGAAATATAGATGCCTTGGAAGCGTAACTACGATGCAATAAATTTTGTTTATTTTATTAAGAATCAAATGAACTTTAAACAAACTATAAAATTGATATAATTAGATGGTGTTTCTTTAAAATGATTTCAATCGCATTTCAAAAACCTAACGAAATCATCATTTTTATATTGTGTCATATATTTGTTAAAAACGATTCATTGCTATAGCTAATTCGATGTTCTAGAAATGAATACTAACACATTTCATCTAGCGCATTTCATTAAGTTCGTATTATTTATCGATATAATGCAATTTAAAAAATTACTATTCAATCCTCCAGCAATAAATAGCTATAAAACCAAAGCATATCCACTTCACCCCATCATGTTGTGGGGTGAAGTGGATCGGTGTTTCAGTGCCCTTATTTCCGGTTCCATAAAACTTAAGATTTTTTTTTCTTTGAATTTACAACTTAGAAGGACACAAGAACTTAAATTGTTTTTTCCGGTAATTTTCCGGAATCATTAAAAGTCGTCACAGCTAAGAAAAATGTAAAATTTTCGATCCACTTCCACCCATTTTACGAAGAAAGTTTAAATCATATATAAAAAAAAATGGTTTGATAAATGAATATGAAAAATTCTCATTCAGGATTATTTATGATTTCTATATTGCTTCTATGATCTGTCGCGCATATATACAAATATCCAAATGATTATGGTAGATATCTTTCAATATTGTTCCATCTAACATATATAGTCTTGACAATCGAATTAAAAAATTTTCTATATGGAGTTTTATTGTTGTGAATGAATGAATTTCTGATTGATCTTTAGATCTGTTTTTTTTATTATCAACTAATTTTATGTCTACGTATAGTACCAATAATATATCATATATAATACTACTTTGAGTAATTGAAAGTTATATTATATATATATATACGTATATTTGTTTATCAATTGACGACATATCACACACATAATATATGAATCACTGCGGTCGTAATGATATGTGATATCACTATATTGAATATATATAGTTTAATTTTAAATGAAAAATAAAAACACATATATACGAATAAAAAAAACCAAAATAATTATACAATTTATGACAGATATTATTGCATGAATCGAATGTATAAACCTACATATTTTATTTTTTTATCTATATTTATTATATATCCATCCATATATATAGTTAAATAATAGATTATATGTATATAAAAAACACAACCTATCGGGTATGTTAAAATAAAATTTTGAACACGCAATCTATATATACACTTTAATATAGGAAACTAATTATATATCGTGTATTATACATCGCAACATTAATTATTTAAATTAAAATAACTAAAACATGAAAAACTTTTCCATATTATTTTGTATATTCGTATCCCCATTATATTGCTGTATTGTATATAATAATAAAAGATAAGGGTTTGTGTTGTGTTGTGTTGTTATACAAACATATAAAGTTGCTGATAAACACACATTTTAAATTATATACCCTATCTATATCTATATATAGCGAATATATGAAGAATAATAAAATTTTATACGACATTTGTGTGAGCCATTTTTTTTTATTATAATATTATAATTTTAGCGCGTACACAAAAAAAAACAAAATATAAAAATAATTAAGGTAATTAAATTATTCATTCATTTTATATATAGATATATATAGAAAAATAAATTATCATATGAGTTAAAAAAAAAATAAAAATAAATAAAGAAAAACCGCATTGTATATATAAAATTATATCAGCATTTGTTTTTAATTTCACTTTTTTTTTTCTCGCTATTTAAAAATAATTTATTTAATAATATTAATATTACAATACAATGAAAATGTAATAAAAAAATAATAATAAAAAAAATCTATTTATATTTATTTAAAATAAAAAAAAAAAACCAAAAACATTTAATGTCAATTAATCAATTGGATTTAGTGAAATTTTTAAAATAATATAATATTATTTAAGAGTATGAATAATAAATAAATAAATAAATAAATAAATAACAATTTGCATAAATTGTTTTTTTTTTCTTTTGGACGAAAGACGAAATTTCTTTCAATTATTGAATAAAATTATTCAGTAATTTTCTTTCTATATATTGGAACCTTTCTATATATTGGAATAATGTAGATTTTTTGGCTTGAAACGGGCATTTATTTGTATATAACAAAATGATTGAGTACATTAACCAATATATTGCCCATCGTTAGCTATGACTTCCTCCCATCTTTTAGGAAGTTTGTTGATTCCTCGTTTGAAGAGCTCCTCATCTTTTGTCCCAATCCATTCATCGACCCATTTTCGCACTTGTTCAGCATTTCGAAAGCGTACATCTGTCAGGCTGACCTGCATTGATCTGAACAAATGGTAATCAGAAGGAACAAGTTCTGGAGAGTACGGGGGGTGATCAAGATGATCCAAACCGAGCCTCTTTATTTTTTCCTTAACGATGTTTGCACGATGTGGTCTGGCATTGTCATCGTTCATTAAAACTTGGTGGTGTTTTCGAGCTATCAATGGCCGTTTTTCGTTCAATTTCTTTGCCAATTCGCCCAGTTGTCGTCGGTAGCGATCAGATGTAACCGTTTCATTCGGTTTTAACAGCTTATAATACACGACACCCTTCTGATCCCACCAAATTCACAGCATAAGCTTCTGGCAATGAATATCGCCTTTTTGATTGTGAAGTTGATGGTTGGCCGGGATCAACATATGATGCTTTTCGTTTAGGGTTGTCGTAATACACTCACTTTTCATCGCCAGTGACAAATTCGACTCAAAAAACTATGTATTTTGTGCTCGGCAAGATGTTTATGCCATGCATTCGTTTCGTGCTTTTAGTTGATTTTCATTCAGTTGATGTGGGACCCATTTTCCTAGCTTTTTGATCTTTCCCATTGAATGTAAACGTCTAGAAATAGTAGAGGCATCTACATTCAACTGTAATGTAAGCTCTTGTTGCGTTCGACACGAATTTTCATCCAACAATGCCTGCAATTCTTTGTCTTTGACATTTTTTTGCCTGACCTGGCCGTTCTTTATCTTCCACTTCTGAAGCGTGCAAACCACCGTTCACAAGTTTTTTGAGTTGGAGCATGTTCACCGTAAGTTTCTACCAACAATCGATAACTATCAGCAGCGGTTTTCTTCAAATTAAAGAAAGTTATTAAACTTCCCCGCAAAACAACTTTTTCAGATCAAAAAAAATGGTAAATATAAGATATTTTTACGATAAACATAAAATAAATTAATTTTTGAGATGTCGGGGATTTTTTTTTTCAACGGCATTCAATAATTTTAATTTAATTCCATATCGAATAATATTAAAATTCAATATTTCATTCCAACTTATAAATAGAGTTATTTTAACCTTTTAGTTCTATATATACCTTTATTTAAAGGTATAAAGTTTTGGTTGTTTGACCAGTATCCAGTACGATAACAATTTGTTTTGGACATTTTGTTTTATATTATATGTTGTCATGGAAGTCTATCATGGATATATATAAATAAATATTAATTGCGGTATCCGCATTCACGTGCATATACGATAATAAAATTACATAAAATAAAAAGGTTCAAATAGTTATCAATATATAATCGATATCGTTAAGATAGATATAGAGGTACATTTAATATATACATGAAAGTCTACCATATATATATTTAATATTGATTTAATAAAAATTAATACGGTTAAAATATTATTCATATATACAAATTTATTTACTTAATTTAATTATTATATATATAAATAAAAAATATTCAGACGGCATAATATATAAATTTGTCCATTTGCGTAAAGGTTTATATGGGTTAAAAAAAATAGACAATTATACAAATGGAAAATAATAATAATAATAATAATAAAATTAATGATAAAAATAAAAGATATAAAAACTCTTTATTAAATTATTTATCGCAATGTCAATCGAATCGGGTGTGGTGACTCGACTATATATAGCAAAATTTATAGAGTTACAATTTCCTGAAAAATTGATCTATTTCCCCCCGGTAATTATACAGCTTTAGCATTATAAAGTATGTGAAAATTCAAATCATTTTCTGAAATTTCCTAGAATAAATCCTATTTGAATGCGCGTTCAACTGTGGGTAGTTTAAAATAGAGAGATATCATTTACATTTCCTAATCGTATTTAATTCTATTTTTGGTTCATAATATAATATTTCAGAATAATTATAATATATTGATCATTTAGCACTTGCTCTTCATGCATTAAAACGTGTGTAACAACTCTTAAAAACACTTGAACGACCCAAAAACTCATCACCGCATAAACGTAAATGTTTTTCATCAATTCAGTACGTAAATCTGTAAATGTTTTTCCATCTTAAAAAGTAGAATTTAATATTCACTCTTATCACTGTTGTATTTTTCGACCGTGGTACAAAATCATATTGACACATTTTCTGGTATAATTTGACTTGTAAGGGCTCCTCGATTGTTATGAAATTTTGACAGAATGTCAATGAAATATGCCTTTGGCAGAACTAGCATCAACTAGTGTTGATACTCAAGGAGTCAAGGAGTTGATGCACCAGTTGATGCTATTTCGGATATTTCAGAGGATAATTTCAAAAATATTTCGATGACTATAAAAATAAACCAGATACTGAACCATACATATGATTAACATTAAAATTGAGGGACCTAAAATACTAAAATATCGATCGATTGATGGTAAAATATTTTTCATATATATTTAAAAAGAAATTTAATATATTACATTACTATATATAAATATTCATTTGTTTATAAATTAATTAATTAAATTAAACGGAGTAATAAATTCACATTATTAAAAATTTAACAATTATATATATGATATGATATAACCCATTTTACCTAACTACGAGCTATATATATAAGCGACAAAAAAAATCCATAAATATGATTAAAATAAAATATAGAGAGATAATAAATGTTGTTGTATTAAAATATAGAAATTTTTAATTACGTCAACCAAAACCCAACATATAGTAGATTACCAAATCATCAACAAAAAGACCAACGAATATATAAATGGAAAAAATAAAATAAACACCTGACAATATAATTTCAATAATTCATTCATTCATCACGTATCGTATATCTTCCACCTCCGCATATCCCCCAATAAAATAAACAAACTATTTTGAATTGTTTTTATTTTTCTATCTGATTTTGTAATATTATCTTTTTTTCTTGTTATTGTTTTATTATTTTGTTTTTTTTTTTTTTAAATATAGTATTCTATGGGAGGGATTTATCTTGAAGACGAATGAATTATTGGAACGTCGATATTCGATACAGAAAAAAGTCTCCGCTGGATAGACGAAATTATTTCTTCTTCACATGAATTTCGATCTATTAGTCTTCTTTAACGCTTCCTAGAAAGATTGGCAATTTTTCGCAAAATTTACCATTGAATTTACAAATGGCAAAAACCACTCCTTAAAATGAATTCACAGTCCTTATATATAAAGGGTGATTTTTTAGCTAATATCTTTTTGGCAACACTGGTTTAAACAGCTGACGCACGTTTCGGGTTTTGTTTCACTGTCAAACATCTTCAGTTTGGTCTATAATTTAACCATGAATCGTCTTACAAACGAACAACGCTTGCAAATTATTGAATTTTATTATCAAAATGCGTGCTCTGTTAAGAAAGTTCATCGCAACGAAATTGTGTTCAGCGATGAAGCTGATTTTTGGCTCAATATGGGTACGTAAATAAGCAGAATTGAAATAATCAGAACTTTCCTATAGCTTTTAAAAAATCACCCTTTATATTCCTTTTTACATAATTGTATGATTTAGATCCAAATATTACATAAAAATTACATAATAAAAATAAAAATAAAATCAGAAATATGTCAGAAATGTCAATAAATTATTTATTTTCTATATTATATGATGCGAGCTATTTTTGTATACTGGATGTCTAAAGAAATTCTATTGCTCAGATATAACTTCGGAATAATTGGATTAAATATTAATAATAATGTAAAAAATCTCACATATGAGATTATACGGTATAGGAAATCGATGCGATAATCTATCAATAATAAAATGGATTATAGAACTTTATAAAAATAGAATTTATAGAATATTCTTAAGAATCAATATATAATATAAAGAAATGAAATGGAATTCGTTTATTTGCATATTTTTTAAAACGAAAGACATTTTCAATTCCTTTTTTTCAATTCCTGTTAAGTGTTCAGTCAACCGTTTGACTATAACCCGAAATGGTTGCGGATTAATCTATATAATATTTATTAAAATTCCTGTATATTACGACTTCATAGAAGACTATATAGCTGTACTACTGGGGCTTTACACATATGTATGGGATATTAAAATTATATATGGATGGGGAAACAAAAAATGTGTTTACGACAGATGTTTTATTATTATATACATTTCTTATTCTTATTCTTGTTTATATTTTATATAACGTTTTTTTTATTTTATTATAATCATACATATTTATTTTATTTTTACCAAACAGTATTTAATTTTACTTTGAACATTCTATCTGTACACATATAGTTCTATATAAATTTATGGATATAAAATATTTACCTATATATATATTTTTATTTATTATATATACAGCAGATACCAAAACAATGCTATATAAATTTTTTATAGTATAGTTATTTTATTATATAGTATATTATATCAAAAACAAATTAAATATATTATATTTATAAACACTATTTTATGATGATGATGATGAACTAAATACATAAAAAATGAATGAAATAAAATGTGAAAAATAATAAGCGATGATGAAGGAATGTTTAATTAAAAAAAAAAAAAAATTCTTATGAAATGTATGCGTATATAAAAAAAACTATAGCTGGATTTTTTTTGGTTGTTCGGATAACATTCTTAAAATATTTTAACAAAATCTGGGTGAAATTAAGTTCTAAAATGTCAGAAAAGTAGAAAAAATGTTTTATGTCTCTGGTGGGATTCGAACCTGTAAATGTAAATGTTGTCAGAAATTTCAATTGAATATTTTAATCGTAACTATACGCCATCCGGCATTCATCATGCAAGCATTATATAAAGAAAAATACAAGAAAGGATTGACAAATAAAATAATTTAACAAACTGATGCGGATGGATGAACATTTTTATTATTCAATTACATATATAAAATTGTTAAGGTATTTTTAAAGGTAAAAAATAAGAAGAAAAAATGTCCGAACCGAGCTGTTGAAAGTTTTGTACTCTTACTATAAAAAAAATTTGTTGAACAAAAAGTTATATAATTTAAGGATAGAATTTTCAGATGATTTAAAAGGTTCATTCAACAATCTAAATATATTGGATTGGACATGCTTAAACGTAAAGTATTGAGACTTCTGAAATAAATTATATATATAGATATACAATAAATACCAAATGGAATATGTATTATATGTACCTTTCTTTTCATTCTTTTACCTTTCTTTTCAAATTACATATATACTATATATAAAGTGAATGATACCACCAAAATTATGATTATAATTTTGTTTTTTTTTTTATTTTTGGTGTGCTGTCAATTAAGTTAATGTAATTAATTATAAAAAACAAGTTATATTTAACTTTCTATTCTTTTCGTTTTTGCTTTTTCTCTTTAATTCTATTCATATATTGTGTATATGAAAACAAAACACTCAATGATGTTTACATTATTCTCATTATCTTCGTAAAATCATTTGCGTTTCGCACAACAGATAGATAACAATTTCATATATTTTAACCAGTTCACTTTTTAAATGAAGATTTTGACTTTGTTGTGAGTTGTGGTTCAGGGTTGTATATATTTGAAAATAAAAAATACGTTGAGAACCCACTATTTAATGGAAATCATATTATTATATATATCCTTTTGTTTGCGATAAATATAAAAAGAAAAAAAAAAAAAAAGCAAAATTTGTTAATATTTTTTTTTATATTCTCATATATAATTTCATATCCGGTCTCATATATATTTTAAATTTCCGATTTTTTTTTTTTTGTGTGTGTTCTTTTACATATATATAGAAATTTATATTTATGATGATTTATTATTCATTTTCGTTCTATACTTATAAAGAAAATTCTTTTTGTAGTTATTTTCAATGTATAATAATACAACAGGAGGGTTCTTTTTTTCTTTTTTTGTAATATATGACACAAATTTTATAGTTTTTAGGTATATTATATCAAAATAAATATTTATTTTAAAAAATTTATAGAATTCTATAAATGGTTATAATATAATTTAAAGATTTTCTATTATGCGTTATGATCCCATGACAAGTGCTCTGGTTATCCATCTCTATACAATTTGCCAATTTTATGATATAAATTGTATAAAAAATGTACATGGATTGCGATAAAAAAAAAAATAGTTGTTTATCGCAAAAATACAAATTCAAATTCCATATTATAAGATCAAGATCAAAAAAAAAATGTAAAGATAAAAACAAAACGGTAAATGACAGAGAGATGATGAGGTTTTATAATTATTATCATTTATTATCTTATAACCTTTATTATAATATGTAATTATAACAACAAAAGTAAACGGTTTGTATATTCCTGCGAATGTTACATACGTACGTTATAAGAAAATTATAAAATAAATTACATATTATATGGGTATTTGTTTGTTTGTTTGTTTTTTTTTTGTTCAGCAGGTATTCACGCGAGTTGTTGGCATACTTTTTTTCTTCTTTTATTTATATATTAATTATAAAATAAAATTCAAGTTATATACTTTATTATGAAAAAAAAAATGTCTTTATCTTGAAATTCCTTGTATATATATTTAAAAATGTTGTTAATCTGCTGTACTATCTCTGGCGAGCAACTTTTTTTTTTTTTTAATTTTTTTAACACGTATAAATACGGTTGTGAAGACACCACGACTCGATATCGATATATATTTTTTTTTAATATAAAACAAGTAAGGAATATACATATAAATTTGATAAAATTTTCGAAAAACAAAATATAAACAAGCGAATGTTAAATATATATAATTATCTTACACAGAAGGAACGCATTTTGTCAACAAATAATTGAATTCAATATCTCTGGCAGGATAAAATATACAGATTTTTTTTTAATTATTATAATTATTGTATAATTTTTTGAAGAAAATTGCTAAAAAATGTTAAGTATTTATATATGATTATGATTAATAATAAATTGATCTTTTACTATAATTCCTTCTTTTTCTTCTTCTATATATATTTATGTTTTACCATAATTTTTTTTTTTAATTTCTTTATATATCTATACTGTACTATGTTTGTTGTTATTCTGACAACGACCTTGACGAAGGCCTTAACATATTTATATAATGCACAGTGAAAAAGATCAATGAACTGTGAAAAGGTTATTGAATATAAAACGCAGAGAACACAAAATATATGATCTGATCGCATATATATAAAAGATACAAAATATATGAGGATATATTATTAAAAAAAGAATAAAATGACATAAAATATACTAGATAAATGATAACAATTGACATTTATTTATATTAATTAAAAATAGAACGAACAAAAAAAAACAATGGAATTTACTTACCTATTTTTTTGTTTTTATTTTGATTTTTGATAAAGGGTTTATTTTTATTATCAATTATCATGCGCACATATTATTTTCTTGTTTTTTTTTTTAATTAATTGTATTTTATATTTTGTTTTTTTTTTTTCACTGCATATTTATATTTTTTATATTCTTATCATAAAACATAAATATACAAATTTTATTTTTTTTAATCACCATTAACAACAACACCACAAACACAACGTCTACAATAATAATAATATTATAAATAAATAAATAAAAATAATTAAATGAACAAAAAACACAAACAATTTTTTTATGAAAAAAAAAGAATCAAAATCAAAAACGATAAAAATAATTTACTTTTTATAATCACCTTCGCAATTTAACACCACTCAAAAACATGAACTACACTCATCAAGCACCAAACGCAAACAACAAAATTTTTTTTACAAACAAAAACAAAACGAAAAACCAATCAAAATTCCAAAACAACTGACAAAATTGGACAAAAATGATGAATGCATGATGATGATGATGAATGAATAAATGAATGAAATAAATATGTCATTCAATCAAGGGCAGTGGAGTCTGATGTACATTTTGTATAAATTTATCACTCAAATAATAAATGTGATATTTACGCAATGGGTAATATGAATATGTATGAAATTCATTGAAATAAAATGTTTAATTAAAATTAACGGTCAATTTTATCAAAATATATGATAATGTTAAAAACCTTAATTATAAAAAAATCATTCAAAAGTTTAAAAAATAGAAAATAATAAACGAATTACAAAAATATCCAAATAAAATTTAACAGTGTTAAAATACGCCAAACAATAAAATCAGAGATCCATGGTATGAAAAAAAGACAGCCAATATGCGCAGAAAACAAAGAAATATATATATTAAAATAATTTTCTTCATTCATTTCATTCTTTCGTGCACAACCCACATAAACATTTAATTACAAATATATACTGCGTATTCTTTTTTTCATCAACATCGTATCATCGCCGAATCAATGCCCACACCGCACTTTGACGAAACCACCGCAATTACAACAAGAACCAAGAAGAAGAATAAAAAAAAAAATCATTAAAATTTTATTTTGCTCGTGTTTGATACGTTTATTTCTTCCTTATATTAAATTTTTTTTTTTATTATTTGCTATTAATTAAAATTTTTTTTTTATTAAATTTTATCTAAATAATTAAGAAAATACATAAAGCAAGAACAAACAAATGACGTTCTTGTCGACGAAATCAACTTAAAAATCGTGTTTATTTCAAGTGAATTAATTAGTGAAAAACCAATAAAAAACAAATAAAAAAGTTTTCACATTGAATTGAATTTTGTGAAGAAAAAAAAAATAATGGCTGCGAATGCAAATAATTATTTTAGTTTTACACATGGAGGAGCACAATATGGGTAAATAAATTAAATAAATTTAAAAATTTCAATTGTTTAACAACATTTTTATGTGAAAATTAACAATTGAAATATTTTATTTATATAAAAAATGTCCATTCGAAAAAATGCATGACAAAAAAATCGACCCGGCGACATTAAAAAGAATTTTTTTTTTTTATTAATGGCGTAAAATTTTCCAATTGCATTTGCGTGTGTGCGTGTGTGTCTGCGGAAGAATATGCAAAAAATATATCAAATTTTCCCCATGTAACCATGTAACATATGAGGAAAAATTCAAAATTTGATGAATAATGTTTTTTCATATTTCTTATTGTTATTGAACACGTTTTAATTAATTTAAAAATACATGTATTATATTAATGCGTGTGGGTCTGTCTATTTTGCTTACACTTTATCAGGACTGCTGCTGCACCAGCTGCATATCCGACCGGACAAACAGGTTATGCAGTTGCACAGACAGCCACAGCGGCTACTTATGGAGTACAACGACCGGCATATGATCCTACGTATCAAGTTCAAGCGGCTGCAACCCAAGGAACATATGCAGGTATTTTAGTTTTTATTTTTCCTTTTTACTTCATGTATATTTACTACATTTTTTTTTTTGTGAATTTAATGTATTTATAGCTGCACCAGCTGTTACATATGATTATGGATATGGTCGTGCGGCCACATATGATGCTACTAAAACATATTATCAACAAGCGGCAGCGGCAACCCCTACGGCCACATATGCGGCCGCCCCTCAAACATATGATGCCACACAAAGTGCCACTACAAAGGTAACGGGATATCAAACAGCTCAATATGTAGCTGGCCCAACCAGAAATGTTATACAACCGGCTAATAAACCACCAACGGTACCAACAACAACATACACCAGTCCAGCATATGTTCCGCAAACATCATATGGTCCTGTCGCTTCCACAAACGTAACCAATACAGTAGTAAAACGTAAGTATTAAGTACATATTCATATTTTTAGTCCGTATGTGTTTTTATAGGTTTTAATGTTTTTTTTTGTGGTTTTAATTAATTTTATTTACAGAACCAACGGTTACCACATCAAACCCCAGTACATATTCAAATTATGATGTTGCTTTATATAGCGCGGCTACAATGTATGTAGCACAACAGAATAAAACATCTACTGGGTAAGTAAAAGAAAATTATTTGTCATTTATATTATAATTATATTATTCATACAAAAATTTTAAAATTTATTTGCAATTAACAGTAATCATATTCGACAATCGACAACAAGTTGGGGAGGGGTTCATAAAAAAACTGTGGTTCACGGTGGCGGTAGTGGTGGTCCTGTTCATCTCTTAAAACCTCGTATAAAACCGACACCAAAACCGCATCAATTACATTATTGTGACGTTTGTAAAATAAGTTGTGCAGGTCCACAAACGTATCGTGAACATTTGGAAGGTCAAAAACATAATAAACGTGAAGCAAGTTTAAAAATGGTGGCAACGGCGGCCGCCTCACAAAATCGTGGTAATAATTTACAATGTATATTGTGTGATGTAACGTGTACGGGTAATGATGCATTTGCAGCACATGTACGTGGTGCAAAACATCAAAAAGTTATAAAATTACATCAAAAATTGGGAAAACCAATACCGACCGCCGAATTGGCTAAAAAGGTAAAAATTAATTTTATTCAAGCAGGTACTGGTACTGATGGGTCTGTCACAGTCACAGTTGGTTCATCAACAGTATCAACGACAACATCAATTGGCACAATGGGAACGGCACCATCAGCAACAACAACCACCACCAGTACAGGGATATTATCTGGTACAACGGTTGCTGGCACCCCATTGACAACGGACAGCAAAGAAGCATTAACTAATCCAATAAATTCAATGAATATAACTGATACAATTGATTCGTTAAATGAAGAGGAAAATGGTCAAGATGATATTAAACCAGTTGGTGTTGAATACATCGATGAAATGAAAGATGGTGGCGGTAAACTTATTAGTTTTAATTGTAAACTATGCGAATGCAAATTTAATGATCCAAATGCAAAAGAAATGCATATGAAAGGACGTCGTCATCGTCTTCAATATAAGAAAAAAGTACAACCGGATTTAATTGTTGATTTTAAAAATGCTAGTCGCCAAAGAAAAATACAAGAAGCTAAACAACAACGTGCCTTATTACAGGCTGAATATTATAATAGAAAACGTAGTGCAATGCATGATGTTGATGATTGTGGTGGTGGAGGAATGGGTCCAAGTGGTTGTGGCGATGATAAAAATCCATATTGGGATGAACGAAGACGTTGTTTTAATGATGAATATGAATATATGGCATGGGCACAACGTGGTCCGGGCGCTGGTGGCGGAGGTGGTGGTGCGGCCAATGTCGGTTTTCCTGGACGTAATCCAATGTTACGTGGTCCTGGTGGTGCACCAATGGGTCATCCATTTTTCGGTATGATACCGGGGGGACGTCGACCGGAGAGTTCTGATGATCGTCATGTAATTGCACATCATGCGGCAATCTATCCAAAAGAAGAGGAATTACAATCTATACAACGTATTGTTTCACATACAGAACGTGCATTGAAATTCGTTTCGGATATATTAACGGATAAAACCGTAAATGGTAATGCCACAATAAACATCAATCAATTAATAAATAATAATAATAATAATAAAGGTAATGATAATCAAAAATCAAAAGAAGATGGACGTGATAATCAATTGTTTTCATTCCAACGTGATGCTGAAGGTAAAAATGTACGATTGTTAAAAGGTGTTATGCGTGTTGGTCTACTGGCAAAAGGTAATACAATTTTTTTTTTTTATTATAATAATGTCATTTCATATCGTGTAAATATTACATTTTTTTTTTGTAAAATTTTTGTATTTTATACAGGATTGTTACTGCAAGGCGATACACTCGTTCAATTGGTTGTTTTGTGTGCAGAAAAACCAACATTAGCCTTATTGAAACGTGTCTATACGGAATTACCGATGCAATTGAAAAAGTTATCGGATGATCATAAATATACCGTTACAATAACACCAGAAGAATCCGCACTGTTTGTAAATGATACAGCAATTACTGTTAAAGTATCGCTTACATCACCATTACTACGTGAACAAGGTATTGTAACCTTTATCTCAACTCCCACCAAAAAAATTAATTTTCGTAAGTAATCAATCAAAAAATTTTCCAAATATTTTACACAAAAACTTTTCTTTTTTTTTTTTAAATTATCGAGAATTTATTTTTGATTTCGAGTTACCAGTTTCATTCAATTTTATCATTAGATAATAATTTTATTGAAATTAGATTTTGTTTTTAGTATTTTGTTGGCGATTTTTTATTTTTTTTGTATTTTCGTTTTCAATATTCAATTCAAGATCGTAATTTAATTATTAATGAAATCTCTTTTAAATAATTTTGTGTTGTGTGCAAAAAAAAAAAATGTTTAAAGACAATTTTAACAAAAAAAAAAAAAAAAAAGAAGAAAAGTTCTTTGAAATTGGTGTTTCGAAATCGTTAAATTTTTTTACCTTATTTTAATTTACAATTTTATATATGAATGGTTGGTTGTTTTGATTGTTTGTTTGTTATAATTTAAAACAAAAATACACGTAAATATAAACAAACAAAATGATAATGTTCCATAACAAAAGTTTATTAGTTTCTGTATATCTACTATAAATAAATAAACTATAGATTTGTTATTTTATTTTTTTTTTGTATAAATTACAATTACAATACAATTTTTAATAACAAATAGTTTATTATTTGATATTTAAAACTAAAACTTTTGTTATATTTTTCTTCAAATAGAAAAAAAAACATTGTCTTGTTTGTTGGGTGGGTGGGTGTGTGTTTGGGAAATTATTATAAAAATTAAATCTTTTGAAATGAAGCCTATTTTATTTTCGTGATCGCGTTTTTTCGTCGCGATCGCAAAGTATTTTATTTGTTTGCTATAGAGAATTTTAATATTCTAATAAATTTAATCAAAAAAAAAAAATAGTAATAAATTCAATAAAAATAAAAATAACAATGAGAATGATAATGATGAGGTTAACACACGTAAATGATCATTTGATGATGAATCGTAATAAAATAATAAAATAGGCAGTATTTTAAGGAGAGATAGGAACAAAATATCTTCTTCGTTAAGTATTGGACAAATTTGTATCGCGTTGTTTTTTTTTTTTTTTTAAATATTTAATTTTTGTAAATTTTCTATCCAATCCTAGAATTGGTTTTAAATTTTTTTTCAATTTGTTGTTCAAGTTCTCTTTTTTATAAGAACTGTTGTGTTCGGAGAAAAATTAATGTCCAATAATTTTTTATTAGGGATAATTTGTTCTGGTTTTTTTATTTGATATATTTATATATATATTTATAGATATATTCTAAGATAAGTGTTATTTTGTTTACAAGATATTAAGTAAACAACTAAAACTACATTATAAACAATCACATAAGAAAATTTACTTGATGGGGGTTTTGTAAAACGGTGATAAAACGGTGATATTTATTTTGATTTGTATTTAAGTTTTGTTTCCTCGTGAATCTTCAAATCTATCACATCTAATTAATTTAAATTCATTATTATCAATTGCTATTATTAATAAAATTGTTTATTTTTTAAATGTTGTCGATCGATCGGAAGTAAACATTTTCCAGAAAATTATCACCGTATGTCCCCATTCAAGTTATATCATCATCATCATATCGTTAATTTATCTGTATATAAATAAATATTGAGGGATGAATATTATTTTTTTCCGAATAAATCTTTACATAAATTTATGTGTATATTTGCAAACGTTAAGTTATTATATCTTTATTATTATTATTATTATTAGTTCTCATAAGTTGCGACTTCTAAAATGTTTTGATTAAGAGCTTTGTTATTTTTATCAGTGAAATATTTATATATAACAGAGCTCTTAATTTTCATGTAAGTATCAGAACAGAATATATTTATTATAGTTTAAGAATGTCTTAACAACAGACAAAATATTAACTTAAAAAAAACGTATGCAAATATTCAAAAAATTCTATTGTATTATTAAACATTCCCCTACTTAACACACATGAAAATGATTTGCGATATGATGATGATGATGTGGAATGTGTTATGGATTGTTTTTATTGTGGTTGGATGTTCAATCTGACGCGTTTTTTTTTTTTTTTGGGTTGTGTAAATTTATTATAATAACAATCAGTGCTTTAAAACATTAGCTAGATGTGATATTTATTGTATATGATTATTTTTTTTTTTTAAACAAAGTTGGAAAAATAAGAAAAATCACAAAACAGAGAATTTTTTAATTAAAAACAGAAAAGAATAGAATTTTAAAATAAAATGGGGGGGATGATAAAATGAATTTGAAATTTAATACACCCTGCATAATACGCTAAATATGCTGCCAGGCAAACATTTAGACATTTAGAATATAAAAGTACGATTGTATGTATGGCCTGATGGATAAGATTTCATTTATTTATTATCATCAATCAATTCGATATTAAATTTTAATTAAAAAATGATATGTCATACAAATGATATATGGATATTTGTACAAGAAACGATGGCATTCACCGGAAAAATTATTCAATATAACACTTTTTATTTTCATTTAATTGATTAAAAAAACAGGAAGAGATATTCGTAATGCAATGATCTATAAACTATATTAAAATTGTTCTTTTCGGAATATCATTTTGACACCCTTTTTTTTTTTTAAATTTTTATCAATGATCTTTTATCATATCAGTAACAGAAAACCCATTACACGGTTATGCAGACAATAGTACGGTACATTCTTGAACTACCTTGTATTCATAATTCAAACCAAATGATTCAGTTACGCCAGAAGATGATTTCTAAGAAGGAATTCCTAAATTTTTAGCAATAAATTTAGCACTAAAGGGTAATTTTTTAAAAGCTATAGGAAAGTTTTTCAAAAAAAAAAAAAAAACACATAAAATTCAAAAAAATGCATGAAATCTTTATTTTAATCGATAGTACGGTCCATATAATTTAATGTTTGAAGATTATTTCATGCAAATGTTGACCTTGACTGCGCCTCAAATGGTCCATCCGCTTAGTCCAATTTTGGCATACTCTTTCCAACATTTCGGCCGGTATCTCACGAATAAATGCTTCACTATGTTGTCTTCCAATGCGTCAATTGAAGCGGGCTTGTCTGTATATAAACATGAGCTTTAACATAGCCCCACAAAAAATAGCCGTAAGGCGTTAAATCGCACGATCTAGGCGACCAATTGTCCGGTCCCGAACGTTAAATAAAATGTTCACCGAACTCCACCGCCTCTCAATAAGTCCATTGTTGCGCGTGCTGTGTGGCATGTGGCACCGTCTTGTTGAAATCACATGTCATGCAAGTCAAGCTCTTGCATTTTGGGCAAAAAAAAAAGTTGGATATCATCTCACGGTAGCGCTCACCATTCACAGTTACGTTACGATTCGCATCATCTTTGAAGAAGTACGGTCCAATGATGCCAACTGCACCCGATAAACCGCACCAAACTGTGACCTTTTCTCGATGCATTTCGGTAGCTGTTGCAATGCTTCTGGCTGATATTCACTCCAAAATCGACAATTCTGATTATTTACGTTGAGCTCGTTGAGCCAAAAATGAGCTTTGTCGCCGTCCACACTATTTCGTCGCTGTCCACACAATTTCGTCGCGATGAACTTTTCTTAGCAGAGCACGCATTTTGATAATAAAATTCAATAATTTGCAATTCATGTTGTTCGTTTGTAAGACGATTCATGGTTAAATTATAGACCAAACTGAAGATGTTTGACAGTGAAACAAAACACGAAATGTGCGTCAGCTGTTTAAACCATTGTGTTGCCAAAAAGATAATAGCTAAAAATAAATCACCCTTTAGATAGATAGATCATTTTATAAAGTAAAATTTTATAAACAAATTTTAATCATTGGTTGTTTTACTGTTAAATCTTCCATATAACAGTCATACATTCAGTTATATTCAGTCTAGATGTTGGCCTTTGTCAGTATAAATTTGTATAAATTTCAAATTGATTCTTAAACTATTCCGGGGGCGATTAATTCCTAAAATTTAATACGTGTCGCCGTTACCTTCGATCGTACACTTCAATACAATTTAAATACATACCAATGAATTTCGCGAGACTCGCGCGAATTTTCACAAAATTAAAGAATTTTTAAATTGTATATAGTCAAATTATTATATCGCGAAGGGTAATTAATTATATTTTTTAACAATTCCGTTCAATAATATCAAAAATAATTTTTAAAAAAAATATCAAAAAAAACGAAGAAAAAAGAGGAGTTCGAAAAAAAACATTTTAAATAGAATAAATTGTTAAATAAAAAAAAAATAGTGGGACTTAGAAATACAGGATTTTTGACCATTTAAAAAAAAGGCACACACAAAAAAAAAAAAAAAAAAAAAGTGAATAATTAAAAAATAAAAATTTACATAAATTTAATGTAATTTATTGTGCATTTAAAAAATATTTATAATTTAAACGGTAAAATGAAACACAATTCGTCATCTCATCACAGCATCAGTGTAATAAAATCTCGATTGCAGCTATTTATAATTAAAAAAAATTCTCACAATCACGTCGTCGTGCTTAAAAATTATTTCATTTTTATTGATAAATACTCCAGAGAATTAAATAACAAAAAAAAAAAAATGTATTATTATTTAATTTAATTTATTTATTTATTTATTTTGTTGATGATTTTTCTATTAATATTTAATATTAATTAATTAATTTAACCGTCGCCGTCGTCGTCGCACACAAACACAAAATCAAAATAGAAAGAGATTATTTTTTGTTTTTTTTTTTTTTTTTTTTGTTAAATATTCTATTTTTAATTAATCATAATTTGATCTTAATTTTTTATAATGTTATAATTTTTGTCTTCTTCGTTATATGAACTAAAACAAAGTTGTAAACGTTTGGAGAATTTATCAATAATAAATTAAATTGTTTTTTTTTTTTTTTATTGTTATGGTCAAACACCCTGTTATACTTAACCATCCCACTTATATATATATATATATATATATAAAAAATGAATATATAGATACAAATAATGCCGCAATTGCTAGTGAAAAAGCAAAATTAATAAATTCAACTGAAGATCTTTTGCCACGTGAACCGTGTCTACAGGCATTAGCCGCATTGAGGCATGCAAAATGGTTCCAGGTTTGTTTTATAATACAAAAAAAAAAATAAAAGAAAAATAATCAAAATCACAATTTTTGTCTATAAATAAATATTTTATTTTATTTTATTAGAGTAATCTTTTTTTTTTTTTATTATCTTTTATTATTTATTTAATTTTGTTTTAAAAGGTCTCAAATAAATATAATATAATAAAAAATGAAAAAAATATAAATAATATAATCCTAGCTAACCAGAAAAAAAGCACCTTTTATTATTATAAAATCTATATTTATTATTATTATTATTATTATATTTAAAAAATATAGTAATAAAAAAACAAATTAACAATTAATTTTAATATTTTAGATTTTAATATTAAATTTTTTACTAATTTTTTTTTTTTTAGAGATCGTTTAGAAATAATGTGTTTTTTTGTTGTCTAATTTATTTTATAAAAAAAAAATATCTAATTTGTAATTTTTGTTTTTTTAATTTTTTATTCAAAAAATAATTCTTCTAAAAACAAAACATCAACATTCAATCGTGCGATCAACAAAATAAAAAAAAAAAAAAATACTGTTTTTAGGCTCGAGCCACTGGATTACAATCATGTGTAATGATCATGAGAATATTTCGGGATTTATGTCATCGTGTACCAACTTGGACACCATTAAGTCAATGGGTATTTTTTATTTTGGATTTTAATTAATTAATTTTTATATATATAAATATAAATTACATTTAAATTCAATATATAATTTATTATAGGCTATGGAATTATTAATCGAAAAAGTTATTTCATCGGCTAATGTACCGTTGAGTCCTGGTGATTGCTTACGTCGTATCATTGAAGCAACTGCATCTGGTATTATAATAAATGGTCCCGGTCTATTGGATCCATGTGAAAAAGAAGTAAATGATGCATTACAGGGACTGACGAAACAGCAACGTGAAGATTTAACCGTTACGGCCCAACAATTTTTACGTCAAATTGCATTCAGACAAGTGCATAAGGTAGAAAAATAATTTTTTTTTATCTAATATAAGGTCATTTTTAGCAAACATCATCTTCTGATCAGGTATCTTATTAACTTTTTTGTTGTCGAACCAATCGATTTGGCTTTGGGAAATAAATTTCAGTAAAACATCATCAAGATTATGGAACAGTCTTCCAGTGCTAGTATTTATCATCAACTATTATCATTATTATTGCGTTTCCTATCGCCTAAAGACTCATCCATCTAAAAGTCCATTGCTTAAAATCTTTTTTTTTTATTTTTGCTTTTCAGTTTAATGGGGTTTTTATTCTTTATTCTATCATCTGATCGATTTCTATTCAAAATTTTCATTAAATTAATCCACATATTAAATAAAAATCGTTTCGCAATCGCTAAAAATCACTTCAAATTCAATTCAATGCTTCTGTTTATCATTTAATTAAATTTTTTTTTTGTTCACGGCTATAGAGAATTTTGAGAATTCTAACGAACACACAAAAAAAACATGTATATTTAAATCAAATGTATTTTTTTTTGTAAATTATTTAGGTATTAGGAATGGATCTTTTACCAGCACCGAAATTCCAACAACGTGGTGTTTGGCGATTTACAAGAAAACGTAGACGATCGACTGCCGAAGGAATCGACATTGAAGGTAAAATTCAGATTTTTTTATTTAATAAAATTAATTGATTTGTAAAAAAAAATCACACTGAATTTGTTTTATTCCATAGGTTTTTTTATAAAGACTTTTTTGACCACTTTTAATTTAAAAAAAATTGTATTTTTTTCTATCTATTTTAACAGGTGCTGATTCTAAAGTTTGTAAAAAAGAAACTGGAACGACAACAGCAGCAGCAGCAGCAACAACAGGAACAACAACAGCAGCAGCAGCAGCAAATACTTCCACAACAAATAATAAAAAAGTCATTGATAAAAAAGTCACTATAACAGAAAGTGCAGCAGCAATAAAGAAAAGTGTTTAAAATATTAAAAAACAAAAATGAAAATGAATTTTCTAAATCTAATTCTAATTTAATCAAATATAATGATAACATTTTTTTTTTCTCCGTTTGTTTCTTCATCATTTTTTTTTCTCTTCCTTTCATCAACAAATTACAAATTATTTTAAATCACAAAAACGAAAAATTATTTAAAAAAAAAAAAAATATTAGAGATAAAAATATTGATACAAAAAAAAATTAAATAAAAATATATTAATTTTATATTTTATCTATAAAAAAAAAAAGATTTTTCGGTTGGTTTTCGCGTCGGGCGCGTTTTAAATAAACAATTCAATTTTATTCACTTTACACATTTTACATTTTACCTTTTTAAAAAAACACATTTAATTGATTTGGTATCTATTCCAAAAACTTTGTTTTTTTTTTATTTGGGTTAATTAGAATTGTTTGTAAAAAAATTATTAATTAAATATCGGAAATGATCAGTTAGTAATAGTAGTAGAACTTGTAGAAGAGAAGATAAAATGAGATTTGATAAATAAAAAATTAATAATTTTTTTTTTTTTTATTTATTGTATTAATAATATGATGATGATAAGTCAATCAAATTGTAGATATATATTAAAATGAATTTGTATTTTTATTTTTTCTTTCTTCATATATCTTTAATTTGAATATACTATTATTAATTTAATTAATTACTATATATTATTATTATATGCAATAATACAATTTAAAAAACAAAAAAATATATACATTTTTTGTTCCTATTATATTAAATTATATATATATATATATATATTTAAATTGAGATTGAGCATTTGAATTGTTTGCGGGGCGAGGGCAGTGAAGGAGTTTATGAGAGTCCAGTTCACAGACTCTGAATTTAGGCCACCACGCGTACATATGATATTATTTTCTAAATAGTTTTTAAAATAAATTCTAAAATGTGTATTAAAAAGAATTTTTTTTTATTTATAATTTTAAATAATTTATTTTTTTTTTTATTAAAACTATTTATAAAATAGACCGACCTGCTTCTTCATCTTTTGTTAATCTTTTGTTGTGCTTAAAAACTATAAACATTTATTTATTTGATTTTGTTTAAGATTAATTTCTCTAGGGGTTTTTTTTTTTTGTATTTTTCTTCATTAAGAAAACCCCCTCCATAGGAATTGTTTTTCATAAAAATTCAATACCTTCATATTTTAATTCGGTTAAGATTTTCATTTGTTCCATTATGATTTTACCATCAATTGTAAATGCAACAATGTATGTTGATGTTTTACCATCAACCTCTTCCGATTGTAATGCAATAATTGCATTATCATTAGATTCTGGTATAAATTTAAAACTAGAAAATCCTTGACTGGATTTGAATTCGGGTAACTGGAATTATTTTTTTTAATAAAAATAATATATTAAAAATCATGTATATAATAAACTAATAGTAAATATACCTTTACTACTTGAACATTTCCAAAATGTTCATCGGCTGATATTAAAACATTACATCCCATATGTTCATCACGTGTTTCATTGTATCTGTGCCAAAATATAAGAGTGAATTCATTTAATAAAAGGAATAATTCATAATAGTACATCAAAAAAAAAAAAAAACACACACAAACCTCTCTTTGGAACATCTTCTTGGTAAAAAAAACCATTTACGATGAATGGGTGACCAAACACATGATTCATGAATCATATAACCGGGCCATTCAATGCCAATTGCCGATCGTATTATTTTATAATTTTCCATCCAATTTTTATGAATGACCTAATGAGAAATTTTAATGGATTAAAACATGATTATTATTAGTTCTATAGCAATTTTTGGGTATAAGAACACGCAGTAATGAAAATGTACTTACTTCACCATTTACATTTATAATTTTAATATACATTGGATCATTGGTTAAAAATTCGCCAGTACTCGATGTCCATTCTTTACCCATTGAACCAACGTATAACAATTGATCTTTAACCGTTGCCCATTCAGCTTTAAAACCTTTATTTGTACGACCATCACCATCCATTAAGATAATCCATGGTATAACGGTACTTTGTTTATTGTCCAATAAAATTTCATAAACAATACCGGTACGATCGTCGAATGTCAATTGACGACCATCAAATGTTACCAATTCGGATAATTCCATACCGCGTCCCTTATGACCATAATTTGATTGTAATTCAATGATTTGACGATCTTCAATTGGATCAACGGCACTCGTTACAACATTATCGTTAAATGTCACTTCAACGGTATTCGCCTGTTTAACGGTTAATAATTTTGTTTTTTGTTGACTATAATTTAAATAACCTTTTTTTAAATAACTTTTCCATGTATTTTTAACATTTAAATCTTTTGATTTTTGATCTAAATCGGCTATCAATCCGATATGATAAGTTATCATACCTTTTATCATATACAATTTTGGACTTAATGGATATGTACTATTATAAAATTTATTATACATTTTTAATGGCCAATCTGAATTGATTGGCATTCCTATGGCGGTAGAGGCCGCCCCTGCTGCTGCTGCTGCTGCTGCTCGTCCATCCCGTCCACTATCCACAACTCCCGTTGTTATTTTTGACGTTGGTTTTATATATAAACATATTATGATCAATGATCCAAGACACAATAACATGAATACTATATGATAATGAAATCGAAATGTACGATTACCAACACGATACGATGGCGGTGAACGTAATGCCTTTCGCCAATCACGTATATACATTATATCACTATTAATACTATTTGTTGTTGTTGTTGTTGTTTTACTTGTACTATTGCTACTACTACTGAAACTACTTCCCGTTCCTCCTTCTCTACTACTATAATCATTTGAATTTAAAAAATTATTATATTTATAATTTTTCGTCATTTAGCTATATTGTTTTTTTTTGTTTTTGTATTTATTGATTCATTTTTTTTTTATTTATTTATATAAATAATTAATAATAATAAATAATTTAACAATTTCGTTTTTCCTGTCGTCGTTGTTGTTGTTTTTTTTTAGAAGTTCCGCATAATCTTGTGAAAACAATCAAAAAAAAAAAGAAGAAATTGTATCTGAATTGATTCGTTTCAAATCAAACGCCCACACGAACAATAAATTTATAATTAATAACACCTTTTTGTTTTTTTTTTTTATAAATAATTAATTATTTTTGTTTTTTTAATTAGATTTATTTATTGTTTATAATTAAGAAAAAAAAACATTATTTTATTTTTTTCTTTTTTTCATTCTAAAAATAGGTCATAAACAAACAAAAAAAAAAATAAAAATATAAACACGCAACAATACACAAAGGCGCGTGCGCATCATACAAAAATGCGATAATGGCTCGGGTTAGTAAATGGCCACGCGGATTTTTTATTTGACAATACAAAAAAAAAGGCGATGTTTTATTTTTGGAAAAAAAATATTTATTATTCGCGTTTCGCGGTTGGTATGTGCATGGGCTGAAAAAAAAAATAAAAGTAATAAACAATTTAAATTATAATAATTTATTTTAATTAAAATACAGTTTTAATTTAGTTAATATATAAATAATTAAATAACAAATAAATCTGATATTAAAAAATCTTTGTACTAAAAATGATGAAAAAACAATATTCTAATTCGCCAAAAGATATTTTTCGCCACATGGTGTTTTTTTTTTGTTGTAAAAATTAATATTTGGGCGGACATTCAACATTGAAAACTTCCAATTCAATATAAAAAAAAAAAAAAACCAAAAAACAAATTTTAATAAATTTATTTATAATAATAAAATGAGATCATTTGAATCTTTATTATTTATAATAATTCCTTCATTGTTTTGCATAAATTTTCCTAATTTTTATACTTAAATTCTATATATGTATATAATTAATAAAACAAATAAAATTAAAACAAATATAAATAAAAAACAATAAAATAGTCGTTTTTTTTATTTTTGGCATAGAAAACGGAACACACACATTATTATTTAAGGAAATAAATAACTAGGAATTTTTTTTATCATTTTGTTAAAGATCTTGGAAAAACGATTACCACTTCGATGAAAAAAAAAATTGCGGTGCGGGTATAATATCAAAATAATTTATCTAATTATATGGAACAAACAAAATTTAGATTTTGTGATTTGCTGTTTGTTGTAAATTATATATTATTTGTTTTGTTATAGTGATTTTTTGTGTGTGTATGATAAATTATTGCTATTTTGTTAATTTTTTTATTATATATATATATTACGAGATTGATATTTGAATATATATAAAAGTGTTTTTTGTTTTTTTCTTAATCTAATATTAAAAATTTTAATTTTTTACGTGTTAGAGATTCTCGTGGTAATGCAATAGCCCATTTACGTAAACCGGTAACGATAACTGAACTTATAACTAATAAAGCACCAATTATTGAATAACCATTTGGTACCTCTTTGAAAAACATAACTTGCCAAATGAATGCAAATACAATGTCAGCTGAACGTGCAATGGCCACCGGACCGGCCTGTTCCAATTGTAATGAAATTGTCAATAGAATTTGTCCCATAAAACTGAATATGGCTAATGCAATGACTAGTAAACGATCAATGCCACACTGTGGCCAACACAATGCACCCAAATACCATGTTATTAAAATGGTATAACACAATGCAAATGTACCGAAATTTGTCATAATTACCGAAAAATGTAAACCTTTTAATGCACGTAATAGTACATAGGCATTTGCACCGAATAATGTTGATGATAGGGCGGCAACTGGACCCCAAATACCATAATTACGATCAATAATTTGTTCATCCATAAGACTTGGTATTTTACTGCCATCAAATATAATTGCTGGTCGTGTTATTAGAATAACACCGATTAATGTTAAAATTACCGTTAATACATTAAATAAACCACATGGTTCTTTTAGAAATAACCGTGCAAATATTGTTACAAATACTGGTGTTGAAAATATAATTACAGATGCATCGGCCAATGGCATATGACGAAATGCATAAAAACTTAACATTAAACCAGTTGTACCGACAAAACATCTTAATATTAATATTATACGTTTACCCTTCGGAAATATTGGTTCATTTTTATAGATGGCAATCGGTATCGTTGGTAATAGGACACCAATAAACCTATACACATTTTTAATATAGATATATATAGTTATAATTAAGATTAATTTTCTTTTATCATATTAAATATACACTATAAAAGCGACCAAAACTTACCGAAATGATGCTAATTCTATTGGATTTATGTCGACCAATCCTTTTACAATAACCGAACATAATGAAAAAAATAATGATGATAATGTTGCTAAAATTATACCCAAATATGGACAATTGCCTGAAAATAACGATAGAATAAATGCCTTTGGACGATAACAACGAAATGATGATACACCATTAACTAATTGTTGTAATTCAAGATTTTCGGGCATTTCTATACTTATATATGGACGCAGCGATCTGTAGTATATTATATTCGTGTGTCTAATCGCTATATAGACGATTATAAATAATTCTATATATACGTTTTTCTCAATCAAAATCAATATATATTTTCACTGCGGTTCAATTTGTTTATGAAAATCAATAATTATTTGCTGAAAATAATAAATTTTTTTTTGTAATTTGATTAATAAAACAAAATTAATATTTAGAAAAAAAAACGTTTAAATACCTATAATAAATATCATTTTTGACCGTTTTTTTTTGTTTATTTTAATATTAGCATTTGTTTTGAAGACTATATATTATGCGGTATATATACGTTCACCGAAAAACCACACGTTTGATTTCAGAAATACCACAAATACCATCCAGTGTCCAGAACACTCCCAAAAAATAAAGAAATATCCCTTAATTTACTTTATAAATAATTTGCATCTTTGTTTGAATATTAATTAATACAAAACAAATTTAAAAAAAACACTTAAAACCAATTAAATAATACTGTATTTGTAATTTTTGTTTTATGGGGCACAGACAGATTAAAAATTAATTGTTTTTTTTTTTATTTTATAAACAAATACTATTGATTTTTCTCACAAATAAATATAAATTATATCACTGCATTAATTAATATGATTGTTATTTCTTTATGACTAGATGTATTTTGTATTATTATTAATTAAATGTTTTTAATCCAAATTTTTATTTTTAATTGTTTTTGTGTAATAAATAAAAAAAATAAAAATATTATTATATAAAAAATAATAATAAAAAAAATATTTTTTTTTTACATTTGACAATAAATTTAGGCGAAAAATAATGTGAAAAAACAAATGTCATATCATAAACTCAGTCAGTTTAAACAACTTACAAAAAAAACAAAAAATTTAGTACAAAAAGAAATGTCGTAGCCATTTTGATTTTTTTTTCGTTTTGCATATGCATTAATTTTGATTGAACAACTCCTTCCGATTTTTCTTTTCAACTTTGTAGTTGCACGATGGCAGTCGGTAAAAATAAAGGCCTCTCGAAAGGAGGAAAAAAAGGTTCAAAAAAGAAGGTAATTGATCCGTTTTCACGTAAAGATTGGTATGATGTTAAAGCACCAAGTATGTTTACAACACGCCAAATTGGTAAAACATTGGTGAATCGTACACAAGGTACAAAAATCGCATCTGAAGGTTTGAAGCAACGTGTATTCGAAGTTTCATTGGCCGATTTACAAAATGATAATGATGCTGAACGTTCATTCCGTAAATTTCGATTGATTGCCGAAGATGTCCAAGGTAATCATGTTTTGACCAATTTCCATGGAATGGATTTAACCACCGATAAATTAAGGTAAGTTTGGAAGAAAAAAAGCGATTTTTAATAAAATTAACATAACCTAAAACATAAAACTTTAAATCCATACATCACAGTTTTTTTTTTGTTGTAATTTTAATTCATTTTTTCGTTTTTTAATTTTTTTTTTTTGGAACAGATCCATGGTTAAAAAATGGCAAACATTAATCGAAGCCAATATTGATGTAAAAACAACTGATGGCTATCTGTTACGTGTATTTTGCATTGGTTTCACCGAAAAAGATCCAATGTCACAACGTAAAACGTGTTATGCCCAACATTCACAAGTGCAAAAAATCCGTAAGAAGATGTGCGAAACGATTACGGAAAATGTAACAAAATATGATTTAAAAGAAGTTGTCAATAAATTGTTACCGGATTCAATTGCAAAGGACATAGAAAAAGCATGTCGAGGAATTTATCCACTACATGATGTCTATATTCGTAAAGTGAGTACACATCAATTTTATAGCATTTTTATTTCCATTTTGGATTTAAGAAAAAAAAGTGCAGGGTTTTTTTTTTTTGTCAATCCAATCAAATTAGTGGGGTTATGTTTAAAAAAAATGCTTTACACGTGGTAACATTTTTTTTTACCTTATAAAGATAAAATTGTTTATTGATTACACGGCAATAATTGTTCCTATCATTTGGTGAATGTGTGATATTATATTTTTTTTAATAATTTTTATAATTCATAAAAAAAAATCCACGTGAAAATAATATTTATTGTAATTTAATACCAAAACATTTCTAAATGATTTTGTTCTGGAAAATGTAAACATTGAATCAAATTTACCGGCTCGATTAACTCTAATTATTGTGTTGTCTGAAAATAATCCTTAAAATATATTAACATGCCACTTTGAGAAAAAATATATGAAGATATTAATTTTTATTATTTTAATATCTTTATTTAGGTTAAAGTATTGAAAAAACCACGATTTGATTTAGCTAAATTATTAGAGATGCACGGTGATGGTGGTGGTAAATCAACAGAAGGTGGTGTTGTAACAGCCGAAGGTGTTGTTATTGAACGTGCCGAAGGATATGAACCACCAGTTCAAGAATCCGTATAAAGAAGAGAAAAAATAAAGCTGTTTTTTTTTTTATAAGATATTTTTTTTTTTTTTAATCTTTTAATATTTTATATTTTAACAACTTTGTTGTATTCTCTATTGATCGTCGGCGATCATCAATTGATTTGATAATGATAAATAATAATAAAATACATCGTTTTTTAAAAGATTAATCTAATGTTTGTTGTTGATGTTCAGATTGTTGATGAATAGTTTATTATATAACAAAGTTGTTAATTATAAGAATTTTTTTTCGTTTTTTTTTTATTACATACCAGATATTATAAAGAAATCGATTTGATTGCAGCAGCTACTTGAACCAAATTAGGTAATTATTAAACTTCTTTTTTTTCTCAAAAACACATTAATTTTAATTATTTAAATGATGAAAACTTTAGTAGGAATCTCCTTGATCTTGATTAAAAAATTAAGATATGAAAATAATTTTTAACATTTCTGAATATATTTTTTTTTTTATCAACTTGTTTTATTAATAAAATTGAAAGTGAAAACATTTTAACCTTTTAATATGTTTCTAATTTGTTTTTATAGACACTGATGATGGATTTGATTGAGGATTTCTTCAATGGATGCTGTCGTAATTCAAAGAATATATTTTACGTTGGATAATTAAAAAATAAGGTTTGTTTATTTTATTTAAATTGATAAATTTTTTTAATAAATAAAAATTATCACATTGAATAGGTAATTTTTCTGCCCATTGTCTAATTTTTCAAATTTGATGAAAACTTTTGTAGGAATCTCCTTGATCTTGATTAAAAAATTAAGATATGAAAATAATTTTAAACATTTCTGAAATAAATTTTAATGCGTTAAGATAATTTTGTTTTTTTTTTTTTATAAATATTAAAATTGTTTAATTAAATTTGTTTTCTAATTTTTTTTTATTATGAACAGATGGATTTTGTTAAGGATTTATCTGGGAATCTTTCGTACTTTAATATATTTTACTTTAATGGATAATTTAAGAAAAAAAAAGGTTTGTTTATTTTACTTAAATTGATTGTTGTTCAAATTTGCATAATGATTGATATGATGATTGTTCTATAATAAATGATTAAAAGGATTACAATTAAGAACGGCCAACTGAGTGTTTTAACTTGACTTAATTTAATTGTATTTACTATTATTATTCATATTATTATAATTAATTTTTTTTTTGTTTATTTTTTTTTACAGAATAACGATTAATTTTTGACATTTTAATTGGAATTGATTGGACAATCTTAAAATAATCTCAAAGGTAAAAGAAGGAAATTTTAATGATTGATTGTAATTTTAAAAAAAATTAAATGATGATAAAAATAATCAGATTATTTAAATGAAGAATACCCAAATTTATAATTTTTTAAACCAAAAGGATTCTGAATAAAAAAAAACAAATATTTCTATTGTATTGCTGCATTATTCGGTTAATTACTACAATATTTTTAAAATTAGATTTTTTTTTTGTTATCTCTATTACAGAAATAAGATTGGATTGGATTGATTGGATGGTGATGATGTCCTGACAGAGGGCTATTGAAAAGGAAAAAATGTAAGTATAAATAGAAAATTTGTTTCTTAATCACAAATAATGTTGTTGTATTGAATTGTTCCCATTTATAATTATTATGATGATATATAATATTTCTGAGAATCATTTCGATGATGATTCTCAAATTATATTTATTTATTTAAACCAAAAGGATTCTGACAAACAAAAATTGAGGACAAACAACAACATTTTTTTTTTATTATAATCTCGTTGAGAAACGTTTGAGATTTCAACTTAATTTTAAATTTGATTTTTTCATTCACTTTATTTTAAAGTTAATTTCTTCTTCGTTTATTCTTTCAGGTCAGATGCAGGAATTTATTTAACTTGTAGATTAAAAATTATGTCGTTGATAAAACCTTTTTAAATGGTAATTATAATTGAAATATTTTAATTAATAAACTAAATATATAATTTATGATGATTTATGCTTTTCAAGCTCCCTCTTCTGAGATCGAACCCAATTTAAAAAAAATTATGTGGAAGATTTTTATCTGATTTAAATTGAGAACACATCAAAGAACAAAATTTTTCCTATTTACTGTTATTTAATCTGATTTCGTAATTTTATATTTTTTATAGTTACATTCTCCAAAAGGAGAATCTCACCCGGAATCGGGATTGATCAGGAAATTGAATTGATCAAGTTTTTATCATAATGAAGGTAAATTTTAATATTATTAATCAAGTTTTAGTAAATTTTATATATTGATGACAAAAATTGTATTGATTTATATTAAAAAAAAAAAAATATAATGATAACAAAAATTGAAAATGGTCTTTCATCCCTATCTGATATTTAAAATAAAAATACTATTATTGTTAATAACTAAAAAAAAAATCTAAGAAATATTCTGTTATTAATAAAAAAAAAAAAAAACGTTTCCTTTTATATGTTTCAGATCAGGTAAAAATTTTTTACTGCAAATGCAAAATGAAGTTTTTTTTTTTCAAAACCACGGAAGGTTTAACTACGGATTATGGAGAATTTTATAATGATGTAAGTACAAAAAATGTTTAAGATTCTATTAAAGAAAATTATAATTAATAAAAACGGTATATGATGACTTATAGTTCAATTGAGTTTTTTAAATGATGAAAATCTTTTTTCCATCGCATTTTAAATGTCTGATGCAATTCCTTTTTGAGAATTTTGAGAATCTTTAAATTAATTGTTTATTGTTATTCAAAAAAACCAATTTGTTTTGTTATCAATTTTAGATTATCAATTACGTGGTTAAAGAAGAAGAAAACCAACAGATAGACAGACTGATCATTGTAAAGACCAAAAACCAACAGAAAGTTCATTTTAAGGTAAATGAAACCAAAATATTTTTTATTAATCTATCTTAATATGTATGTATATATGTCTTGATGAATGAGCAACAAGCTCCCTCTTCTGAAATCGAACCCAATGATTTTATTTAAAAATCATGTAGAAAATCGATAACTGAATATATTTCATTGAAAATTAATTAATTTAAATTATTTAATTTAATTTTTTGTATTAATAAACATGATTTTATTTTTTTTTTAATAGATTGATGAAGTTCTTTCAAAACCAAAACAAAGGAATGTTTGCAAAAAAGGAATGCGGAATGCAAAAAAGCACTTTGAAGACACTTTAATTTTTATTAATATGCTGTAAGTATGAAAATGTTTATCCAAAATTCTATTAAAAAATTATAATTAATAAGATATGATATGATGACTTATAGTTCAATTGAGTTTTAAATGATGAAAACTTTTTTCCATCGAATTTTTTTGTCTGATATAATTGTTTTTTTTTTTTTTTTCATATTTTTATAAATTAATTTAGTTATTGTTGATTTAATACTTTAATTGGTTGTTGTTTTTTTTTTTTTTTTTTTTTTATTATCAACAATTTTAGAAACGTAAAGAAGAAAAACCAATCTGGAGGGTTTTTCGTAGAGGCCGGGGGGATTCACTCAAAAATGACAAAAGAATTACTTATTCAGCAAAAGTTTTTTTTTGGTGGTCATCATTGCTTTGAATGGTAAGAAATGTTTTTATATTGAAAAAATGTTAAACATATTAAAAATATGATGATAATCTACACAGACCTGTTCTTAATATAAAAAAAAAAAACTTTGAAGAGAATTGATGAATATCTGATAATTAAAAAAAAATTAATAATCCTTTTATTTATTTATCCAAATAATATGATAAAAAAAAAATTAATAATATATTTATTTATTATTATATTTTACAGATATTATTTTATTTACGTAATTTTGTTGAAGAAGTTACTTCCCGGGGATGCTTTTATTATCTATTCAATTAAGGTAAAAATCTAATTTAGTTTTATTTCTTATTACAAAATTAATTACAAAATGATGTAAATTTTCATAGACCTGTTCTGTAAATATTTTGTAGAAAACCTTTTTTTTAACTGATTTTTTTATTAATTATTATATTTTTTTTTTTAGAATTAAAAATTTTATTCAGTCATTAATTGGAAAAAAATATTTTTATTTCAGATATTCAAATGTAAAGACACGAGACACGACGATCATTGATAAGAAATGGGATGGGAGAAAAAAAACTCTATTAAAATTTGATCCGTATTTAAATTAACAATAGGTAAATTAATTTAAAACAAATTTTTAATTTGTTGTGTAACTACCAAAATTAAAGGTTTAATTAAAAAAAAAAAAAATGATGTTTTTAATTATTTTTCGTCTCTGAACAAACCTTTTTTTTAATTAATTTAATTAATTAAAATTGGAATTGTGGAAATAATTTTTTCTGATTTATTATTTATTTTTCACAATACAATCACAATTATTTGTATTTTTGTATATTTTGTTTTAATTAAATAATTTGTTTGTTTTTTTTTTTTTGTTTTTAATATAGTTAATTTAAAAAGAAAACTCACCAAAAACTCATTCATTTAAAAAAAAAAAAAATCATAAACGAAGAATATTAAAAAAAAAAAATGGGTAATTAATAATTTTCTATGTAGATATTTTTCTTTATCATCATACATTTTTTTTTCATTTGTGTATTTAATTTTTGTTGTTGATGATAATTTTTTGTATTTTAACATAAATTAAAATATGTGTTGAATTTTCAATTAGATTTTTGATAGTAGAACTGACAAATTAATGTTTTTGTTTTGTTTAGTAAAATAATTATGTAAATAAAATTAATAATAAAAAAATATTTAATTTCTTTATTAGTGATGGAAGAATTCTGTAATGCAAAGTAGATTGTTAAAATAATATGAATAATGTAATGGGATTAGGGAATTTAGGTAATTACAAAAATTTTATATAGTTATTTGTATGTATTTACATAATTTTAAATATGATGACTAACTTTTACTCAGCTCGCTTCGAGATTTCCAAACGGAAATCGATGAAGAGAACTTGTTCCTAAATATCCAACGCTTAAGATATAAACGTCTGATTAAATTCAATTAAAAATATTATGGAAGTTTCCTTCCTTTCTTAATATTGAAAGATAATTAATTTCATTTTGTTGTTTTCATTTTAACAGGTTGATGTTTAACAATGCCGGGATGATTTAGTGGATATTTTCTCATCGCATAGAGAAAATTAAGGTAAAATTGGTTTATAAATTAATTTATTAATATCGGGATTATTTTTAAAAATGATGACTAACTTTTACTCAGCTCGCTTCGAGATTTCCAAACGGAAATCGATGAAGAGAACTTGTTCCTAAATATCCAACGCTTAAGATATAAACGTCTGATTAAATTCAATTAAAAATATTATGGAAGTTGCCTTCCTTTCTTAATATTGAAAGGTAATTAATTTCATTTTGTTGTTTTCATTTTAACAGGTTGATGTTTAACAATGCCGGGATGATTTAGTGGATGTTTTCTCATTGCATAGAGAAAATTAAGGTAAAATTGGTTTATAAATTAATTTATTAATATCGGGATTATTTTTAAAAATGATGACTAACTTTTACTCAGCTCGCTTCGAGATTTCTTAAAAAAAATCGATGAAGAGAACTTGTTCCTAAATATCCAACGCTTAAGATATAAACGTCTGATTAAATTCAATTAAAAATATTATGGAAGTTTCCTTCCTTTCTTAATATTGAAAGATAATTAATTTCATTTTGTTGTTTTCATTTTAACAGGTTGATGTTTAACAATGCCGGGATGATTTAGTGGATATTTTCTCATCGCATAGAGAAAATTAAGGTAAAATTGGTTTATAAATTAATTTATTAAAATCGGGATTATTTTTAAAAATGATGACTAACTTTTACTCAGCTCGCTTCGAGATTTCTTAAAAAAAAATCGATGAAGAGAACTTGTTCCTAAATATCCAACGCTTAAGATATAAACATCTGATTAAATTCAATTAAAAATATTATGGAAGTTTCCTTCCTTTCTTAATATTGAAAGATAATTAATTTCATTTTGTTGTTTTCATTTTAACAGGTTGATGTTTAACAATGCCGGGATGATTTAGTGGATGTTTTCTCATTGCATAGAGAAAATTAAGGTAAAATTGGTTTATAAATTAATTTATTAATATCGGGATTATTTTTAAAAATGATGACTAACTTTTACTCAGCTCGCTTCGAGATTTCTTAAAAAAAAAATCGATGAAGAGAACTTGTTCCTAAATATCCAACGCTTAAGATATAAACGTCTGATTAAATTCAATTAAAAATATTATGGAAGTTTCCTTCCTTTCTTAATATTGAAAGGTAATTAATTTCATTTTGTTGTTTTCATTTTAACAGGTTGATGTTTAACAATGCCGGGATGATTTAGTGGATATTTTCTCATCGCATAGAGAAAATTAAGGTAAAATTGGTTTATAAATTAATTTATTAATATCGGGATTATTTTTAAAAATGATGACCAACTTTTACTCAGCTCGCTTCGAGATTTCCAAACGGAAATCGATGAAGAGAACTTGTTCCTAAATATCCAACGCTTAAGATATAAACGTCTGATTAAATTCAATTAAAAATATTATGAAAGTTTCCTTCCTTTCTTAATATTGAAAGATAATTAATTTCATTTTGTTGTTTTCATTTTAACAGGTTTATGTTTAACAATGCCGGGATGATTTAGTGGATGTTTTTTCATCGCATAGAGAAAATTAAGGTAAAATTGCTTTATAAATTAATTTATTATATCGAAAATCATTTAAGAATTGTATTTTTAAACATGATGACTAACTTTTACTCAGCTCGCTTCGAGATTTCTTAAAAAAAAATCGATGAAGAGAACTTGTTCCTAAATATCCAACGCTTAAGATATAAACGTCTGATTAAATTCAATTAAAAGACAATTCCTTTAATGAAACATTGAAAGATAATTAATTATATTTATTATTTTAATCTTTTTAATAGGTGAACCATTGAATAGGATGATTCAGTTGGTGAGGGGTTATTGCTTTATCATCGTATTCACGCAATTGTTTACCCATATTTATGATTTGAATGCAAAGAAACATGAAATTTGTAATTTTAATAATAAACAATAAATGCTTATAAAATAATTTAAATTTGTTTTTTATTTCTTATAAAATTTAATTATAAATTTTCGGAACCCTAAAAGTACTAATTAATATATAAAAAAAATACATAAATAAATTTTGTACACTTTTGCTATTGATTAATGGAATCGATTAGCTAATGTATAGAAAATTGCTTACGATAAATGAATATGAGAATTCCATTTTCAAATTTCAATTTTGGTTGGATTGTAATATTTTATGATTTTCAAAAAACTTTTACGATAAGTTGGTGAGCGTCATCTATTTATATCTATCGCAAACTTTTCTTATCCGGTAAAAAAATCTAGTATTATTTTTTTTAACAAAAATTGTCAATTTTAAAACGTCAACATATTTCAAAGATCCAACCAATAACCATTTTTGAAATAAAAACAAAAACAAATTGAAATCGCAGAATCAAAACACGTGAAAAAATAAATAAATAAATAAAATTATTTTGTTTTGTTTGTGAAGAAAACGCAAAAGAATAATTAATTAATTAATTTATTTATATATTTGTGTTGTAATAAAATTTCAAACAAAAAATTATTCATAATGGGTAAACCACAACGAAGGAAAAAAATGCATTATGGTGATACACATCTACAACGTCGCTGGCGTACAAGAAGTCGTAAACGTGATTTAGATTTGGTTAGTAAAAAGTTTTGTTTATCTTCTTATCCTTTATAATTGATACTTATCCTAACATCCTTTCATCCAATTTCGCCATTTCATAAAAAAACCTATATTTCGGTTAAAAACAAAAATAAAACAAATTGATTAATCTTAAATTATAGATCGATTCAGATATTAAAAAAAATCAAAAGGCGCTATTAAATCAACCAGTTGATTTGGATAAACCTGGATGTGCCCAATTTTATTGTATACATTGTGCAAAATATTTTATTGATAATGTCGCCATTCAGGCCCATTTCAAAACAAAGGTACGTTTTAATAATCTAGTTACATAAATATACATAAATATGGAATGGAATTATACAAAAGTAATAATAAAAAAAAAAAAAAACCAGGTACATAAAAGACGATTAAAAGCATTAGAATTGGAACCGTATACAATTGAGGAATCCGAAAAAGCTGCCGGTTATGGATCATATGTAAAAATTGAAAAACGTATTGTTACAACACAACCGATAATAAATGTAAAAACAACAAATGAAAATGATACGGATGAGAAACTACAAAATGATAAATGTTTAATTGAATCCATAGAAAAATCACCAGAAATCGCAATGGATGTATAATTTTTCGGTTAGTTGATCTATATAACTAAAAAAGTGTTATTATTATTATATTATTTTTTAAATTGAATATTATATCCGCGTATTAAAATGAAAAATAAAATCTGTTTTTTTTTTTAATATAATTATGCTCTTTTTATAGGAAATCATCCAATCAAAAAATTCGCTCAATATATTCTGATTATAAAATCTGGTAACTCGGGTAAATGAATTGAATCGTTTACTACATCGTTTACATTTGAATTACATCATTAACATAGGTCCAATTTAACAATGGATGGGATATAATATTGAATTATTTTCTTTTCCTTTTTTTAAGAACTTTATAAATTCAAAGTTTTTTTAAACAACTAATGAAAGAAAATTTCAGTATTTTTTGCTGTGTTTTTAAAATTATTTATGTTCTAAAATCATATATTGCATCAGCTAAATTAATATTGATTAATACATTTTATGAGTAAATTCAAAATACATATTACTAAAAAGGTTTTACTTTCTCCATAGTAAATCATCCGAACAAAAAAAAAACCATAATAATATAAAATAAATCCATATGAATTACATAAATTCTTATTTTATATATTCCATAATAATAAATCACTCAACAAATTGAAATAACATCATTGTAAATGAATAAATTTTGTTCAAGATCTGTAACAAAACAACAAAAAAGCATTAAATTCAACGACCAAAATAATAATAAATAAAAGAAAAAAACAAAACAATTACTATACCGAAACCATTGTATAAACATTCATTGGAACAATTCCTAAAATTATAAATACATTATTACCAATCCATTGGGATTCCATTAGTAATAATAATAATGTTTTTTGATCAACATTCGGTAAAAGATACCATTTTGAATTAGATATTGTTTCAATCATTTCATCATTCTATAAAAAATAAAAAGAAATAGAAAAAGAAAAATCAATCAAATTAATGCAATTCATGAATGATTTTATTCGGAAATTTATCACATTTTTTATCATACCATAATTTCAAATAATGTTCCCAGAACACTATACAATAGTAATTGTTCAAATTGAACCAATATATATATATATATATATATATATGATGTATACCAATCAATCTATAATATAATAAAATACACGTCGTGTGTGTGTGTTTTAATTTAATACGTTTTATAGATAACGAATTCAAAAATTACCACAAACATTGTAAATATTATAATTTCCATACTGAATGATGTACAAAGAATTTGAGCTGCACACATTAATGTATGAGATTGATGAATATTTCTTAAATATCTATATAAATTATATTTTATTAATTATTTAAAATATTTTAATTAATTACATATTTATTTATTTATTTTTTTTTTAGTTTTGCTTACACTCTAAATTCACGATGTTGTAATAAAATATTACGAAAACATTGTTTCAATTCAACATTTGAATGTTTTCCCTCGACCAGCATTACATTTAATGTATTAAAATTTTCTTTCATTATTTTGGAAATTGCATATGCAATTATTAATATGCTGGCAAATAAATTATCGGATACCGAGCCAAATACGGCCAGTACAGTTAACATAAAATGATACATTGTTAAATAAACATAATGATCTTCCTCATTTAAAAACGGTATATAAATTCCTAACATTAATGTTCGTTCGTTGAATAGGATATAGTGAACAAGTGGTACAAATATGAATACCGATGCCATTATTATATAAAGTAATGTAGCCAATTTAAATATTGCTGTTGTTATTTTTATATGTTTTAATAGAATATTTCTATTTATCGGATGATTAACATTCACTTCAAATATATTTTTCATAAATTGTAAACTTTCAATTTGATTTTCTGGATTCCAAAAGAACATAGATAATTTAAAAATACCCTAAAAATGTATATATTTATAATAAACAATATAATTGGATAATTGCATTTATTATATATGATTACTTGAATTCCTATTCCGTACATACACAAACATTTTAAAACTATTTCAAAATCATTTCGATAATAAATTAATGTGTACATACTCACAACCGTATTAAATACAACAATACTAAAAATAACATATAATTGAGGTGGTATTTCAAATATTTCATTAAAAAAAGTAGCACCAAATACATTTGCCATTCGAAGAAAATAATTAAAAAATAATTTCTGAAATAATTCTAATGGATTTGCTTCGAACATTTTCCAAAAAAAAAAAAAATTATTAATTTTTCCAACAATATCTATGCTTGACCGTAGTATATAGTACAATACAATTTAGAAAATGTAACTAACTCACTGCTATAAAGTATTTTAAAAGAAAAAATACATCATCGTCCTTTTTCATATATCAATTTTTTTTAATTCTCAAAGCAAGTTTATACAATATGCAAATGCAAATATTGAAAAATTGTAAAACAATTAAATTCATTATTATTATTATTTAATTATATAATTTATTATTAAAATCGGTTTTTATACCAACTGCTTGTTATACCCCCATCAGTTATAAATTCAATTTTCAGTTTTATAATATGCAATTAATTTAATGTATGCGGGAGGGAATGTATAAAAATTAATTATAAAAGTTTAAACAAAACTATATTCACGTATTCTTTTTTTATTTTAAATAATTAAATAATTTCAATTATACCAAAATTGCGATGATATTCTTCGCAGGACATATTTGTTATATTATTATTATTGTTATATAATAAATAATAATATACAAACCCGCGGTTCAGTCTATATTTTTATGAACTCCGCTGTTCAAGTTATTAAAAGATCGACCCTTTTGAAATGAAAATTTTTCAAAACAATAATTAGTAAAAATCAACTTCTAATCATTTCAATTTCAATTTTTAAGGGCGAAATTTCCATAAAATGGTTTCAAGGAGTTAAATTTAAGTACAATATAAACTGCGAATATTCCAAATTTATGGGTTTTTATGCAAAAATTATGGCAAAATTGACAATTTTTTCAGAATTTTTAGATTTTTACTATAGAATTTGTTCTAAAAACCAACTTCGCGGCTTCGTCGTTACAGAAGTTTTTATAGTTTTTAATTATATCTATTTTTTTTAACCACACCTATCACTATATATAACTCCCTATAATTACCCAGCTAACAGAATGAGTGTCAGGGACTTTACTCATTGTGAAGGGAACTTTATTTCGGTGATGGGAACAGTCTCTTCACTTAAATTGGAACTGTAAAGTATTTGGAATTTTAAAGTATCGAGCAATAATAACTACAACGTAACAGGAACCTTTCATAAAATGTTAAAGTGTTATTCACCTCAAATTGAAATATATTTGTGGTGCGAATGTGATGGGAACCTTTGCAAACACTTTAAGGTGACTAAATTTAAAAGTGCCACACATAAGTAGCGCAAACGTCCCTGACACTATCGTTGGGATGTACAGGTGACGAACACCAATGACTATTTTCTAACTAGATCTATAATTGGAACTTTTTGGTGGCAAACACTTATGTATGACACCATGAAGTGAGCGGATAATTGAGTTTACCAAAACACTTTCACCTATAAGTGACGGGAACGCATTTTAAACCATAATATATAAAATCATATTTACAAATACATGCACTAGTTAAATATCAGTCATTTAAGAACATTCATATAGACAAGCGTGCTATTGTTTTTTTTAATAAAACATGCCACACACATGTACATACTCCTTTCTGTAACACTATATAATAATTATTAGCAAATAAACCCGTATGCGAAGTGTGGCTGAATGGTAAATGCGAAGACTCAAAATAAAACAACTGCTGAGGTTCGTGGTTCGATGCTCAAGGTGGGACACACAGATAAAGTAAGTACAAAATGAATTATAATTTGATATAATAGAATTTCATATAATAAAATTTAGTTGAATTAAATAAATAATAAATTTAAAAAAAAATCAATAATATAATAAAAAAAAAAAAAAATTGATAATTGCAATTAAAAAAATTGTAAAAAACTAAACAATTGGTTTTTTTTTGGAAAAAAATTATTGCAGCAGCAAGGTTTATTTCTTTGTCTTTTGTTTATGTTATTTACATTTGTGAGGTTTAGGTAAATCTTTTAACAGCAAAATTATATTTTGGTTTTAAGTGATGGGAACTTCCCCGACGCTTGCTTGGAACTAACCCTGCCACTTAAAGTGAAGGTTCCCTTCACGACGCAGCGCCAGTATTTCCACTTAAAATTCATTGCCCACTTTGGTGAATGGGTGGTATTGATCACGGTCTATTCAATTACCCGTCACTTAAAATACACAGTTCCCGCAACCTCTATAGGGAAATACGAGGTGGCGAACACGTTACAGCCACTTTAAATGCTAGCTGGGTAATTTAAAAAAAGCATAAAAAGTGAAATTTATTATTAGGTATTGAAAAGGCAAAAAAAAAAACCTTTGAGAATCCTTAAATTATTTTTAAAATAATTATGTTACCAAAATGCCGATTCTGTCTCGACATTGGAGTTGGTGTTAGAAATTAAGAAATCTAAGTTCGAGCGCCATTCGACAAAGAAGTTCAAAGGGTTAAGACTTTTTATATTAAAAAAAAAACATTTATTCATAATTTATAATAGAATTGCTTTTCATTTCTGTGTGTTCTTATAAATAAAAAAAAGACTAAATTATTTTATTATTGAAAAAAATAATCATATTTCATTTACAATCACAAAATAATATTCATTTTATTTTTTAATAATGAATATAAAATAACAAAACTATATATGTTATATATGTATATAACCTGGCCAAAAAATATCCAACTTTATGTGAGTGCGATCTGCATTCTCTATATATGTGATAAATGTGTTCATATAACAATAAGATATATAAATAATAGTGAGATATAATTTGTAGAAATGATCAGCAACTATATTTTTTAAATTAGAAATCAGTTTTCATTTTTGTATGAAAAATCAATCAACAAATTGAAATAACATCATTGTAAATGAATACATTTTTTTTAAAATCTATATAATAATTAAATTTTTAATGCGTTAATAAAAATTTAATTATATAATAATAATAATTTATGTATATGAATATACATACCGAAATCATGGTACTAACATTCATTGGAACAAATCCACCTATTATAAATACACGATTACCAATCCATTGAGATTCCATTAGTAATAATAATAATGTTTTTTGATCAGCATTCGGTAAAAGATACCATTTTGAATTTTCTATTGTTAAAACAATTTCATCATTCTATCAAAAAAAAAAAAACAGAAGAACAATAGAAATATCCATTAGAAATATTAATCGGAAAAATTATCATATACCATAATTTCGAATAATGTTCCCAAAACACTATACAATAATAATTGTTCAAATTGAACCATAATATAAACATATGCCGTATACCAATTCACCTATATTTTTATCAAAAAAAAAAAATTTTTATTTTTAAATTCACTGTAATTCAAAAAAAAAACATATTACCACAAATATTGTAAATATTATAATTGCCATACTGAATGATGTACAAATAAATTGAATTGCACACATTAATTTATGAGAATGATGAATTCTTCTTAAATATCTATAATAAATTAATAATATATGTATATATAGAATTATTCAATTATTTATTTAATTTTTAAATTAATTTAACCACATATCAAATACATAGCAAAATTACATTCGAAATTCACGATGTTGTAATAAAATATTACGAAAACATTGTTTAATTTCCAAATTGGAATGTTTTCCACCCGCAATCATCATATTTAATGTGGTAAAATTTGCTTTCATAACTTTTGAAATTGCATATGCCGTTATTAAGGTGCTTGTAAAATAATTATCGGATAATCCGGAACCGCATACGCCCAACAAAACTAACATCATATGATACATTGTTAAATAAATATAATGATCTTCGGCATTCAAAAATGGTATATAAATTCCTAACATTAATGTTCGTTCATTGAATAGCAAATAGAATGGAATTGGTAATGATATGAATACGAATCCGGTTATCGCATAAAGGGTTATAGTTAATTTAAAAATTGTATTCGAAATTTTCGTATATTTTAATAGAATTTTTGCATTTGTTTTATTTTTTTCATTTATCTCAAAAATCTTTTTCATAAATTGTACATTTTCAATTTGCATTTCTGGATACCAAACAAATACGAAATATTTAAAAAAACCCTATAAAAGAATAAAATTATAGAATTTAAATCAAATTTATTTAATGTATATTATAAAATACCAAAAATTCATTACTTGAAGTCCAATTCCGTACATACACAAACATTTTAAAAATATTTCAAGATCATTTCGGTAATAAATTAATGTGTACGTACTTACAAACGTATTAAATGAAACAATAAATAAAACGATATAAAATTGAAATGGTATGCGATACGTACTTTTGAAAACATTTATACCAAATACTTTTGACATTCGACGAAAATAATTAAAAAATAATTTCATAAATAATTCTAATGGATTTTCTTCCAACATATTTATAACCAAAAATAAAAAGAAAAACTATGCGTAACTCAAACAATAGTTTACAATATAGGTTTTGAATGATGAAAATAACCACCACATATAAGAATAACAAAATGTAACTAACTCACTAGCATTTATAAAGCATCCCTTTTATATCCTTTTTTTTTTGCTTTAGATTGTTTAATTATTTAATTCTTTTGCGATTGGATATACATTTTTATATACATATGTTTTGTATTTTGTATATAATTTTCAATGCAAATATTTAATTAAATAATTGTAATTTAATTTTTTTTATTGATGTACGATTGATTTATCGATGGTCGCATAATATATAAATACACATTTTTCAATGCAATTTATTAAAACATCACAGATGCGAATATTTCTCAAGCTTATACAATATTCATATATAAAAAAAATTTACAAATTGATGTAATTTTATTCATATCCTTTTATATATACAGTAAATGAAAATGTACCTTTCCATCTCGGTATTTGTTTATCCTAGAGATTGGGGTTAATTATATTATAGGGTTAGGATAAATTACAATGCAATGCAAATATGTGTGTGGGGGATATATTTTCAATAATTTACTATTAAAAACCATGGTTTTATTTAATAAAGGAAAAATCTCCGGAAAATTTCTATAAAAAAAGCAAAATTAACTTTTCATAACTTTCTTATTACAAAAGAAGATAATTTAACCGGACCACTGACGATTTCTGCCTATTTCTTATATCTTTCAAGTATACCGACGAAGATTTGGCAACTCTATCCTTAACCGTTTTCAAGATATTCCCAAATAACCTCTCTTTGAATCCAAAAAAACAAATTTCATGCGGAATAAAAATCGATTTTTTGCATGAAAAAAATAATAAAATATAAATTTTTTTTATTATTAACAGAAAACATGAAATATTTTATTCTATATTTTAATAGTAAACCATTTTCACATCAAAATTTATTTATATTTATTTAATTATAAATATTCGCAGTTATGAATTTCGTAAGCCATTTTATAGAATTATTTTATAACATTTTTATAACATTAACAATATTGAATATTAAAAATTGAATTATTAAAAGTTTATAAATTTTTGTTTGTTTATAATTTAAATATCGTATAACTACTCAAACACAGTTTATATAATGAAATTCTTATCAATTTTAGTGTAGATATATAAAAAAACAACAACTACAAAAATCATTCAACAAATTGAAATAACAGCATTGTAAATGAATATATTTTGTTTAAAATCTGCCCAAATATAGAATTAAGAAAAAATTTAATTAATTTATTTTAAATTATATATATATATATATATATTATTGCAACGACAAAAGTGATAAAAAACAAAACAAAACAAAACATTTTTTACCGAAATCATGGTAGTAACATTCATTGGAATAATTCCTCCGATTATAAATACACGATTACCAATCCATTGCGATTCCATTAGTAATAATAATAATGTTTTTTGATCAGCATTCGGTAAAAGATACCATTTTGAATTTTCTATTGTTAAAACAATTTCATCATTCTAAAAAAACAAACAAGATCCATTATTTTAGTAATATATTGATCGGAAAACATTTTATCGGCCCCGTTTTTTCATACCATAAATTCAAATAACGTTCCTAGAACACTATACAATAGTAATTGTTCAAATTGAACCAAAAGATATATATATGATCTATACCAATCAATCTATATATATATAATATAATACACGTGTATATTTTAATTTAATTAAATCATTGTATAAATATATGTTAGATATAGATATTGAATTCAAAAAAATTACCACAAATATTGTGAATATAATAATTGCCATACTGAATGATGTACAAACAATTTGACATGCACACATTAATTTATGAGATTGACGAACGTTTCTTAGAAATCTAGCAAAAATAATATTATTATATATTAAATAAAATATATGATTGAATATATATATATATATATTTAAGATATTTTAATTAATTACACATTTATTTATTTTATTTTAGTTTTGCTTACACTCTAAATTCACGATGTTGTAATAAAATATTACGAAAACATTGTTTCAATTCAATATTTGAATGTTTTCCCTTGACCAGCATTACATTCAATGTATTAAAATTTTCTTTCATTATTTTGGAAATTGCATATGCAATTATTAATATGGTTGCAAAATAATTATCGGATACCGAACCAAATACGGCCAGTACAGTTAACATAAAATGATACATTGTTAAATAAACATAATGATCTTCTTTATTTAACGGTATATAAATTCCTAATATTAATGTTCGTTCTTTGAATAGGATATAGTGAACAAGTGGTAAACAAGTTAATAGGGTTGCCATCATTATATAAAGTAATGTAGCCAATTTAAATACAGCCGTTGTTATTTTTATATGTTTTAATAGAATTTTTCTATTTATCGGATGATTAACATTCACTTCAAATATCTTTTTCATAAATTGTAAACTTTCCATTTGAATTTCGGGATTCCAAATAAACATAGAATATTTAAAAATACCCTAAAAAATATATAAATATATCATAAACAATATAATGTGATATAAAATTTAATTATTTATTTATTTTCATTTTACTTGAATTCCTATTCCGAACATACACAAACATTTTAAAAGTATTTCAATATCATTTCGGTAATAAATTAATGTGTACGTACTCACAACCACATTAAATAAAACAATACTAAGAATAATATAAAAATGAGGTGGTATATTAAATACTTCTTCGAAAATATAAATACCAAATAATTTTGCCATTTTACGAAAATAATTATAAATTAATTTATAAAATAATTCTAATGGATTTTCTTCCAACATTTTCTAAAAAATAAATTATAAATTTTGCGAACAATATTTTGAACAGTACAACGCAATTTAGAAAATGTAACTAACTCATCATTATATCATTTTCAAACGTGTGCTCTACGTAATTTTGAAAACATCCCTTTTATATCCATTTTCTTTTTTTTTGCTTTACATCATTTAATTATTTAATTCGTTTGCGATTGGATATACATTTTTATATACATATGTTTTGTATTTTGTATATAATTTTCAATGCAAATATTTAATTAAATAATTGTAATTTAATTTTTTTTATTGATGTACGATTGATTTATCGATGGTCGCATAATATATAAATACACATTTTTCAATGCAATTTATTAAAACATCACAGATGCGAATATTTCTCAAGCTTATACAATATTCATATATAAAAAAAATTTACAAATTGATGTAATTTTATTCATATCCTTTTATATATACAGTAAATGAAAATTTACCTTTCCATCTCGGTATTTGTATATCCTAGAGATTGGGGTGTAATTATACGGTTAGGATAAATTACAATGCAATGCAAATATATTTTTGGGGCATATATTTTCCAATAATTTACTATTTAAAACCATGGTTTTATTTAATAAAGGAAAAATCTCCGGAAAATTTCTATAAAAAAAGCAAAATTAACTTTTCATAACTTTCCTATTACAAAAGAATATAATTTAACCGGACCACTGAAGATTTCTATCTATTTCTTTTATCTTTCAAGTATACCGACGAAGATTTGGTAATTCTATCGTTAACCGTTTTCAAGATATTCCCAAATAACCTCTCTTTGAATCCAAATAAAACAAAATTTCATCCTGAATAGAAATCGATTTTTTGCATGAAAAAATTAATAAAATGCAAATTTTTTTTATTATTAACAGAAAACATGAAATATTTTATTCTAAATTTTAATAGTAAAGCATTTTCACATCAAAATTCATTTATATTTATTTAATTATAAATATTCGCAGTTATGAATTTCGTAAGCAATTTTATAGAATTATTTTATAACATTTTTATAACATTAACAATATTGAATATTTAAAAATTAAATTATTAAAAGTTTATAAATTTTTGTTTGTTTGTAATTTAAATATCGTATAACTACTCAAACACAATTTATGTAATGAAATTCTTATCAATTTTAGTGTTGGTATATAAAAAAACAACAACTACAAAAATCATTCAACAAATTGAAATAACAGCATTGTAAATGAATATATTTTTTTTAAAATCTGCCCAAATATAGAATTAAGAAAAAATTTAATTAATTTTTTTTTAAATCATATATATATATATATATTATTGCAACGATGATAAATGATAAAAAAAACAAAACAAAACATTTTTTACCGAAATCATGGTAGTAACATTCATTGGAATAAATCCAACGATTATAAATACACGATTACCAATCCATTGAGTTTCCATTAGTAATAATAATAATGTTTTTTGATCAGCATTCGGTAAAAGATACCATTTTGAATTTTCTATTGTTAAAACAATTTCATCATTCTAAAAAAACAAACAAGATCCATTATTAGTAATATATTGATCGGAAAATACTTTATCGGCCCTCTTTTTTCATACCATAATTTCAAATAATGTTCCTAGAACACTATACAATAGTAATTGTTCAAATTGAACCAAAAGATATATATATGATGTATACCAATCAATCTATATATATATATAATATAATACACGTTTGTGTTTTAATTTAATTATTAAATCATTGTATAAATTAATATATGTTAGATATAGATATTAATATCAAAAAATTTACCATAAACATTGTGAATATGACAATTGCCATACTGAATGATGTACAAACAATTTGACATGCACACATTAATTTATGAGATTGACGAATATTTCTTAGAAACCTATAAAAATATTATTATATTAAATATAATAAGATACATATATGATTGAATATATATATATTTAAGATATTTTAATTAATTACATATATATATATATATACATAAGTACATATTTATTTTGCTTACACTCTAAATTCACGATGTTGTAATAAAATATTACGAAAACATTGTTTCAATTCAACATTTGAATGTTTTCCCTCGACCAGCATTACATTTAATGTATTAAAATTTTCTTTCATTATTTTGGAAATTGCATATGCAATTATTAATATGGTTGCAAAATAATTATCGGATACCGAACCAAATACGGCCAGTACAGTTAATATAAAATGATACATTGTTAAATAAACATAATGATCTTCTTTATTTAAAAACGGTATATAAATTCCTAACATTAATGTTCGTTCTTTGAATAGGATATAGTGAACAAGTGGTAAACAAGTAAATACGGTTGCCATCATTAGATAAAGTAATGTAGCGAATTTAAATATAGCCGTTGTTATTTTTATATGTTTTAATAGAATTTTTCTATTAATCGGATGATTAGCATTCACTTCAAATATCTTTTGCATAAATTGTAAATTTTCCATTTGAATTTCTGGATCCCAAATGAACATAGAATATTTAAAAACACCCTAAAAATGTATATATTTATTATAATTTATCATAAAGCATATATTTAATGTGATGTAATTTAATTATTTATTTTGATTTTAATTGGATTGCATTTATATTATATGATTACTTGAATTCCTATTCCGTACATACACAAACATTTTAAAAGTATTTCAATATCATTTCGGTAATAAATTAATGTGTACGTACTCACAACCACATTAAATAAAACAATACTAAGAATAATATAAAATTGAGGTGGTATATTAAATACTTCTTCAAAAATATCAACACCAAAAAAATATGCCATTTTACGAAAATAATGATAAAATAATTTATAAAATAATTCTAATGGATTTTCGTCCAGCATTTTCTAAAAAATAAATTATAAATTTTGCGTACAATATTTTGAACAGTACAACGCACGAAATATAGAAAATGTAACTAAAACTCATTATACGATTATCGTCGTTTTTTTCTTTTTCATATATATATATATATATATATATGCAATTGCGATTGATTGAAGAACGTATATAAAACAATTAAATTATTTAATTGCATTGCATATGTATATTTATTCATATTTTCTTTCATTATTAATAATTCATAAAATATTTAAATTCATCATCATCATCATCATTATTTTTATTATTGGTAAATTATAGAGTAATTTATGAAAATTAAAATCTTATTCAAACTTCAAAGAACTAAATTTTTTTTCTTTAAATATTCAAATTCAATCAATTTTTAATAATTCCTAGTGGAAAATTTGATGAAATCCCATCCAATTTTGGTTTAAAAAAAAAAACAAAATAAAATAAAAATATATAGTCAATCGATGTCTCTTTATGCGATTATATAAGAAATTTAGGATTAATATATAATATAGTTTTGCATTGAATGAATTTTTATAATGTAAACATTCACAATAAATTGCGATTAGGAGGAACATTTTTAATGAGCATACAAACGCCACATTATAATAGCAATTGAAAAGAATTCGAAAGGTATATAAATAATATATCGATCGATAATTTAATTTTCTTTTAAGACTTTTTGATATTTAAGAAAAAATCATGGTATTAACATTCATTGGAACAAATCCACCGATTATAAATACACGATTACCAATCCATTGAGTTTCCATTAGTAATAATAATAATGTTTTTTGATCAGCATTCGGTAATAGATATCATTTTGAATTGGATATTGTTGAAATAATTTCATTATTCTTGAATATATAATTTTTTATTATATATATATTACCATAATTTCATATATTGTTCATAAAAGACTACATACAAATAATTGTACAAATTGAACAATAATAATATAAATATATGCAATATACCAATTAAGATTAACCTATAAACAATAAGTAAAACATATATTTTTAATGCATATATGTTTAAGTAAAAATAAAAATAATTATATATATATACCATATAAACAATAATGTAAATATTATAATAGCCATATACTAAATGATGTACACACAATTGGAACTAATTATTAAAATCCAACTATAATTTAATAGGATATTTTATCAACACACACGCCCTTTTTTATTTTTGTATATCCTTTATTTCTTTTTTTTTTGTTATATATCCTTTTAATTATCAATTTTTATATACAGCGATATCCAAATGCGTTTTAATGCAAATAATATATATTGAATTTTTTTTAATTACACAGAAATATAAAATTGCTATATACGATTTATTTATTTATATACAAATTGTTTGTAAATATCACTCATACCGCACAATTTCTATAATAAATTACTATATACATATACAAAGTTTGATTTCATTGATTGGCGAATATATCTTTTTAATTGCGGCTTTAAATTACACATAAAATAAATTATTTATTATTTTTTGTGTGTGTTTTTCATTTCATAAACCAATCATTAAATATTGCGTTTTTCATCTACATATATAATGCGGTGATTTGTTTAAAATTGAAAATAGATTCAGAACACTACCCATTTAATTGTTATTTAAATACTATACCCTATCTTATCCTATATCTAATATATTATAATAATATAATGTTTAATTTGTTCGAAAAGTCTTGTATGATAATCTTCAATTAATTACATACATTTAATTGAACAAAATATGGATATTTATATTTTGTAGGTTGTGATTACGGTAATAAAAACACGTAGTTCAATATTCAATTCGTACACTCGCAGATCATATAATCTTATATAGTTAAATGGAAATGATGCTTTTTATCTCTTTTTATCGCTTTTTTTGAAATCGTTAAGAAATTCAGAACTTTCCTATTGGATATATTCAATTCTTTAATCAGTACATAAAGATCTGTATCAGAAAAATTTTAAAAATATCACAAAATTTATGTTTCAATATATATTTATAATATTTATATTTCAAATTAATTTTTTCATAATATTTTTTTTTTTACAATAATATATATTTTTAAGTAAGTGCAATTTCTTTTTTTTTTTATAAAATATTTCATCGTTTTTAAATATCTAAATACATATTTTATTTTTAAATTAATATTATTTATTGTTTGTATATTTAATTAATAATTTACAACAAAATTTATATATACTTATATAATTTTAAAATAAATTTACACGACAACGACGACAATAATTAAAATACATTATTTAAAAAAAAAAAAAAATTATTCATTTTTAAGAGAGATTATTTATTATTAAAATTAAAATTCACTTATATTATAAATAAAAGTAATATTTTATAAATTAGGAAAAGCAAAAATTATATTATAAATATAGTGTAAATCTTTCATTAAATCTATATAATAATAATAATTACAATAAAAAAAAATTCAAATTGCAATATACAAACCAAACAATAAAGAATGATATATAATTAAATAATAATAATAATAAGTATTATAAATATATAATATAACAAATTCAAATTTTATGTTATGCACTTGAACATTTAATTTTAATAAATTGCACATTTAAAAAGAAAAATATTTTTTTTGATATATTGTCTCATCGCATTTATTTTTACAGTCTTTCAATCCAAAAGTATTTGATTTAAAAAAATAAATATGCATTTATGCCTTACCATGAATTATAAATCGGTTACCGTATCCATTGTTATCGATGATGCTGATGATGATTCACCAACCATCGATGATTTTATTGAACGTTGTGTCAAGTCCTCATGAAAACGAATTAAAATCTTTTTTGTATCACTTGATGCATTTATCGCTTTTTCAATTGACATTTTTGAATCTTTAATTGATTCTAAAATACAACCACTTTGTAAATATGCTTTTGCTCGAGCAAAATATCCTTCATATGTATCCGGTTTTAATTCAATGGCCGATGTTGCTAAATCAATTGCTTCAGGGAATTCCTACAAAAGAAAATTTACACAATTTATTAATTTTTTATTATTTATAAATTATATTATATATATTTTTTTTTTCCACTTACATTCATTTTCCGCTTACAATGTGAATGATTTAATAGAAAATTAACTTTTAATTGTAAAAATGTACTACTTGTTTCAATGGGGATATCATTTGTTGTTGGTATTTTACGTAATGCATATTGATAACGATGAGCGGCTTCTTGTAAACGATTTTTTCCATATAAAATATTACCATCTTCAAGTAATTTATTAAGTAGTAAAAGTCTATCGAAATAATTTTAGATATAGTTAGATTTTTGCATCGTTGAGATAATATAAGAGAAAAATGTTTTTTTTTTTATTTTTACTTACAATATTTCTGGTTTTCCTGTTGCCATAGCCCATGTTGTTGGTCCCAATTTAGCGCCACGCTTTAAAAATACCTGTACCACTTGAATGTTACGACAGGCAATGCCACGATCTAATGGACGCATTCCATTAACATCAACATGTTCAATTTTAGCACCTTTATCCAATAGCATTTTAACGAGTGCTGCCGAACCTTGATAAGCGGCCAAATCTAATGGTGTTCGTCCCGTATTATCAACATGATGTAAATTTGCATTACGTTCACACAGGCATTTAACGGCTTGCAAACGACCACGTAAACATGCCCAACTTAATGCTGTCAAACCTTCACGGTCAGCCGTTAAAATGGATGCATCACGATTCAATAATAATTCAATAATTCCAATATGACCTTCTTCGGCTGCAATAATTAATGGTGTTTTACCATTTCCATCCATTTGTTCGATATCCGATTGATTTTGTAATAGACGTTCGGTTACCGCCCAATGTCCCTCTTTGACGGCCAACAACAATGGTGAACCTTCTTTACGATTACGTGCATCAACGTTAGCACCACGACCCAATAAAACTGCCACCGTTTCAGTACAACCATTTTTAGCAGCAGCCGTTAATGCCGTTTCACCAGTTAAATGATCCGTTTTATCAATATTAACTTCGGCCATATCCAATAGATCTTCAACGATTGTTGAATTTCCTTGAAGTGCGGCGGCAATCAAAGATTGTTGGGCCGCTTCCTCTAATCCAATATCATTTGAATTTTCACGTACAATCCAATCACATGCCACTAAATATTTAACAATATTTAATTTTCCCATACGTGATGCATGCACAAGGGCACATCGATTTCCCGTATCAATGTGACCTAGTGAACTACCGGCGGCCACCAATTGACGCACAACATCACAATGACCCTTTAATGAGGCCAATATTAACGGTGTACTACCTTGACTATTTGTACGTTCAACGTCAGCGCCAAATTCCAATAGTAAACTAACCATTGGAACATTTCCTTCGTATGCGGCTATACACAATATCGGTGCTTGTCCCAGAAATTCCGTTTGAAAATTTGGTGAAGCACCGGCTAACAGCAATAATCGTGATACTTTCATATTCGGACTATAAACGTTACGTAATGTGCACAATGCTGATGATACACACTTGGTTACGGTTAATAACCAATATGATTGTAAATCACGCGGTGATTGATTTTGTGGTGCATTACGATAAATGTGTGCCTTTAATATATGATGTCCCATTTCCAATGATTGTTCAGCGTCCAATGGGACATGTAATCGGGATAGACGAAATGCAATTGCTGCATGCCCCATACGTAAATCACATAAAAATTTTGAGCTTTCACCTTCATCGCGTCTTATCAGCCATTCTCTGAACGACGGATGAAAAAACATATACGTATTATCGATACGTTTACATAAAAATCCCGATAATTGTTTGAATCTAAATAGAAATTCTTCCCAATCCATTGTATCGTGTACGTACAATGCATTTACCGAATAATATAATTCGGTTAATGTTAACGGATACAAAGCGGCCAAACACACATTCAGTATATTAAATATTTTCTCATAAGCTGTACTTGTTGGAAATCTCAAATTAAAATGTAACAAATAGATTTGTGCCAGTGAAACGGGTAATACTTTATAGCTCGTTGATTTTATCACTAAATAACCGCGTTCAATTAAATCCAAACTTAATTTTGCAAATAAAAATGAACCTTTGGATAGGCTCAATAAGTGTTGAGAGAATTTCGTATGACTTGCATTATGAATATCTTTACCAGCATTTATATTTTTTTGTATACTCGAACTATGATTTATACGGAATGTAATAAAATCGTAAATATCTTTTTGTAAACATTCATTGGCACTCCAATTGTCCAATGATATTTTTGTATACGGTAAACCTTTAACATATTCCAACATTTCGGTACGTACAGTTGTTATCACCCGTAACCATGATGGAAAATATTCAGACATTTTACCAAGAAATGATGCAATTGTATCACCATGATCGGGCCGATGATATTCAGCTTCACATACAGCATCCACTAATATCATACAATTTTTTGCCGATATTTTTCCCATACGACGCAACGTTGACAATGGTTCGAGTATACCGATTTGCATGGCTCTTTCCGGATTCGCAATACACTCTTTAACCGTTAATATATTTTGTAAATGTTGTTCACTTAAGATATGATCACGATAGCTGGCCAATTGTGGTGCCTGGCACAACTGGGCGGCCAACGAATGAATAAAATCCGGTACCAAACATGTTGTATTATTATCGGCTTGGCAAAAGTGATATGCAACCACGTGGGCGGCCAACGCCCGTATACGATCTTGGGCAATATTCACTTGACATATTATACCATCATTTTCTGGTGTTTGATGATTGATTTGATCATGACGTCGTCCAAAACATGAATGTTCCACCAATTGTAATATTAATGCTGTTTTACCGGTACCCGGTCTACCACTCAATAGAATTCCGCGAGTTTCACTGGTTGTAAATGTATTTGATATTTCACGTAATAACCATAATCGACCGACAAACAATGGATCTGGTTCTTGTAATGGTACCTCAAAAAATAATGGTTTTAATGTTAATTGTGGCTGTGGACGATATTGTGCAAAACGTATTTTTGGATCATGTGGTTCTTTTAATTGTGCCGATCTGGCTGAAGATCGTACTATTGATTTACGTGTCTTAAATATACCCAATTCTTCGATATTACCCGGTTGTGCAGCTATAAACATTTTTTGGTTAATTGGTTAAAAAATTAAATAATATATGTACACAATAATAAATTCAAATTTATAGTAATAAACTTACTTGTAACTGAATGTCTACGACTTAATGGACTCATCGAACCATTACTATTGCCCGATATTGATACGGACATTAATGAACCAATTGAATCACTACCGATATTATTATAAACATTTGATTCTTGTAGTACACGTGATACATCGGCTTCCGACGAACCGGTTAACGTTGACACCGGACTGGTATTGGCCGATGTTAATGAACTGCATGATTGTATGGTGCCCGACGATGATGTAGGCAATTGTGATGATGGTAATTGTTGAATCATTGTACGGCCATTATTTCGTCGTGAATTATTTTGTAGAAAAAAACCTAAACGCACCTGTAATTCATCTTGTGAATTTTGTGATTTTCCATTTAATGGTATCGGTTTAACGTTACCCCCTTCATCATCTAATGATAAATAAAAAAAAGGAATGGAAAAATTAAATATTATATTACGGACACATATCATTTGTAAAGAAAATTAAATTAAACACCATGCGAAAAAATTATAAATGTGAGAAATTAAAATCATAATAAAACCAAATAACAAAAAAAAACTTGCATTATTAAAATATTTAAAATTCATTATGTGACTTTTAATCGAATTTAACATAATAATAAAAAAATTTGAATTATAACTTCGTTTATATTTTTTTAAATTTTTTGAAAGAGTTATAATAAGAAGGTTTTTTTTTTTAGAATCATATATGTAAATAAATATATTATATACCTGTTTAGAATTAATAATTGAATATATTTTTATAGTCATTTATTTATATAGTTATGGATAGTTATTTATGTTAGATTTACATATTTTTACACCTTTTGGGAATATAATTTGAACACGGAGCAGCTCAATTTGTATATGTGAACAAATGATATTTTTAATTCAATCAAAAGCAGTAGAAGTTAAAAAATCATTTGAAGTTTTTGTTTTATGGACATATAAAAATTACGATATATAAACAATCATATATAGAATAATTTATATATAAGAATGAATGATTTGATGTACGAGATGGTATTTTACTATATTTTAGAATGTTAAATGTATATTATATTAGTATATTGTAATGTTCTAAAATATAAGAAATAGTTGAATAGAATTGGAAATTTTTATATGAAAAGTACGTTCACCATTGCGTTAAGGTCTATAAAGTAGAATAATTTCAGTTACGATAGATTGAAATAAATTAGAGACCGCTTGAATTTGATTTGAAATTCGGCGATGAAATATATAAAGTTTGATTTCATTTTGTATTAATTATTATTAATTCCATTCTATATCACGCATCATTTATTTCTTCGCATGATATATATCAGTGCGGTTACATGCATTCTAAAAAAACTGCCATAATACATCAAAATATTTTATTGGATTTTACACAAAAAATACCCATTTGAAAATACACCAATTAACGACATTTAACAACAAATACATCTGTAAACATTTCCATAATGTAATATTCTTTTATATCGTTTTGTTAAAACACGTATGGAAAAATACGCATAGAAATATAATTTCTATTCATATTTTATTCAATATTTTTTTTTTTAAATATATGTTATGGTTAAAATCCAATATAATTTAACTAATAGCATACAATGTATTTATAAACACTCATATATATTTGTATAAACGAATCGTGTTAAAAGGGTATATGTTGAATAATTATAAAATAGTACGATTTGAAATGATTTGAATATAGAATTTTACCCTGCATTTGTTATTTGTTCATATATAAATTATACATATTTATATAGGAAAACATTATAAATAATTAATTAGCATATGATAATTAAAACGATACCTTTTTATAGAAGGTATACGTGTTTTTTTGTTTATTTAAATCAAATCGCATATTCGAGAGTCTTACGGAAAGTTTTTTTACTTTTAAATTCAAACAATTTGATGAAATAAACTAATCATAATGGAAGAAAAAATACAATAAAACAGATCTCAAATGATTAATATTATATTTTATAATATATAATAAAAATTTGCGAGGAAACACTCCAGATTAGAGCAATAAAAATGATCATTTATCTGCATGTCTTATAGAAAATTGGTATACTTTTTTCTATATTGATACAAAATAATTATTAATATTGAATGATCAAATCAAATCAAATCAATAAAATCAGATTCAAAATTCGCACAGATTAGAATTGTAAAATTAATCAAAAAAAAAAAAAAATTCTTATCTAAAATTTTATCTGAAAATTTGTTCACTTCAGTTATAGCAAAAATCCACAATCATCCACAAAAAGAATTCGTAATAAAATGGTTTAAATTTATATTAATTTCTGCATAAACCCTATTATAATCTGAATCTGGTAATGTATAATTAAAGTAATTATATATAATATAGGAATAAATTTGTTATGCAATTGTTTAATTAGTTCTAAAATTAAAATGGTAAATTCCACGTTATGTAAATAAACATAAACAAAAAAACTAATAATAATAATAACAATAATAAAGCAATTTAATTCATAGTTAAATAAATGTTACAAAAATAACTAGAAACAATCGTAATAATGCGGGTTTAATTTATTCATATTATAGCATTTACAATATATTCCAAGTACGTCCGTCTATTATTCAATAATTTATTATTGTTTTATAGATACAAGATTTATGGAATTTTTCAATCAATTTTTTTTTTCCAATACGTGTTATTATTAAACGTAGAGTATAAAAAATTTATATTATTATCGCAATATAGAATATTTTTCCCTCCTTTTTAATTAAAAATGTATTTCCCTTTTTATACGTAACGTAATGTAAAAACAAATATTAATATAATTTTCAAAATAATTATATAATAACAGATAAATTAAATATAATTTCAAACCAAACAAATAAAACAATTCCTAAAACTTGATAATTTAAATTAGAAATAGATTTGTGAAATAGATAAACAAATATTTCTAAGGATTATAATCTTCATAAATACAATACAAAAGGAAACTTAAAAAAGAAAATCATATTTTTTCTTTAAAAAAAAACAACATTTTATTTATGTATTTTCTTTTTAATGCTTGAACACCGGAAAAGCGTTCTTTTATATAACATATTTGGCATGCAAATATCCTTTTTTTTACTATATATATATAAATACGCACGTAAAATATCAAAATATCAATGTAAAACCTTTTTCAATGGTTGGTAAGCTTTTTATGATGAATTTATTATGTAAAACAAAAAAAAAAATTGAAAAATTTTCAAGCATTTTCATTGCAAGGAAAAATGAGAAAATTCATTCAGTACAGTATAGGTAAAAAAGTTACTATACTGACGGATATGCTCTAATACATACACTTGTTGATTTGATTGTTTGTGTTATGATTGATGAGGGTGGAAATATATTTTAAGTTTTTTTTTTCTATGTAGTTAAATTGTGGGTGGTTTTTTTTAAGTTATTTTTAGATTTTAAAGTTTTTATTATTCTATAAAATAACAAAGAAAAAAACGAATTTAATTCTAATAAATGTTCTATGTATAATTATCTTTTTTATAACTTATAAGATATATTTTAAAAATTATGAAAAATTTCTATAAACCTAATAGATTTTTTTTTTTAAATTTCTCATATATGCAATAATGAATTAAATATGTATAAAATAAGTTAAGTATACATTAGATTATATTCCCTATATACCACACATTTTGATATATAAACCAACTCACGTACTTTATTTTATTATTTTAATATTTAATTTTTTTTGTTTTTATTGTACATTTAGAATTTTTTTTCTAAATTCATTCGTTTATTTATTACATATTATACAAAAAGGTATATTGAGAAACAAAAGATGAAAAAATTATATTATTATGTGGTATAGTTATACAAAGAAATTGTTTTTTATTTTATTTAAATTCAAATATAGTTATTTATATATATATATATGTTGAAGAGTTGCATATATATTGTTTATGTTTTTATTTTTATGCTGCAATTATAAAGAGTTATATTATTATTATTATAGGTTTATATATGAATTTCTATTTGGTTTTCATATATATATATAAGTACAATTTTATGTGTGTACATATAAAACGTGCAAAACGGTTGAATATTATTTGTTTTTTTTTGTACAAGAATCATTTAAACAATAAAAAAAAATTCGCATCAGCATTGCAATTTATTATAGGTATGGAAACATTTTTTTTTATTGTGTTTATTATGTACCATAAACTGTGGAGTTTTTGTTTAGTTCAATTTACTCCATTTAGATCAATTATATAAATGATTGTCAAAAGAATAATGTGATTCCTTACTATACGAGTTAAAATACTTTTGACAAAAGACTATATTAGTTTTTGTGTTCTTTTTTTATGGTGTCCGTATAATTATATGGGAAAAGGATAAGAAACTCTGCAGGAAGATCCGAATATAAAAGAATAAAAAAACGTTTCTTAGGAAAAAATCCAATCAAATGTAAATTATTTAATAACCTCGATGGGCAATATTAAGCTATATTAATTCTATATTCGGGACATATTCTCATATATAATCGTTTCGTTATATAAGTAATATTGTTTTATGTTTAACATATATTATATAGTTTTTTACACAATCATATTAACACACATAAATTAACCACAGTCAAAAAAAAAAAAAACTTTGTAAATACATTTGAAAAACAATTAAACTTTTCACAATCTAAATATAATAATAATATAATCCGAGGAGGTAAAATAAAATAATAATAAAAAAAATCATGCATTTATAAGAAAAGAAAATAAAACACACACAAAAAAAAAAGAAAATTAAAAATGGTATTATAAAACAAATCAAATTTTTAAATAAATAAATGCAATTATTTTTTTCTTACAGAAACATATATATAACAAAACAATTAGATTAGTTTAAAAAATAAAAAAAACGGTTAATTTTGAATAAAAAATATATATCAATCAACACAAAACAATTAAAAAAAAAACAAAACAAATTATATAATTTATCCGTGCCTGCAAGTTGATTTAATCCAGCTTGGGCCGTTGACGATTGAACCGTCCATAAAGATTTTATTTTACCAAATACAATTGAAGATAAATGACCAGCATATGCTGATGTATTCCCTAAACTTAAACGATTTGTTGTTGTTGTTTTTGTTTCATTTAAATTATTACGTTTTGTGGCGGAACGTATTCGTCGCATTACAATCGAATCGGAATGTGTAGATGTTTCAAGAGATGAATCGAGTCCTTAATTTTTTATATGTATATGTATTTTTATTCACCAATAACCAACCAATAAAATATTTAAATAAATGCGTTCTAATCTTAAAAATAGCCATAAAATTAAAAATTAAAAAAAAATACTATTTACCTGATAATGTTGAATTATTTTCACCATGATGTTGATTTTGATGATTTGACGATGAACAGCTATTCGATGATGAACTTGTTGTTGTTGATGTTATGGATGTTGATGCTGTTGTCGGTGGTGGTCGACGATATCCAAATGTATTACGTAAATTTTTTGGATTAAATAAACGACGACGATTTTGTGGTGGTGTTGCACATGATTGTGTTGTTATATCAGCTAAACCACCAATTGTATTTGATCCATTTCCATTTCCATTATTATTAACATCTCCAGACATTCTATAATTCTGTTGTTGTGATTTATAATTTGTCATTATTTGATGTTGTAATTTTCGATTAAGTGTTTGTTCCGGTGATGTTAAATCTTGTTGTGACTATATAGATGATGAAAAAAAAAAACAGAAAAAATTGATTGCATTAGAGATCATTTGAATTTATCGCACATATGATTATTATGCGATTGTGTTTAGACTTTAGAGAATATTGCGGTGATTATTATCTGGAGTTGGTTTTCTTTTTGTTACGAATATTATATATGTTTTCCGAATTGTAATAATTGTTCGTGACTATATCGTTTTTGTAATCTATTTATACTGTTCTATATGTATTTATAATAATGTTTTTGTTTAAACAAAATATAAATAAAAAAAATATAAATACAATACAATATTGTGTATGGTATATAAACAAAAATATAAAATTGATATGATTTTATCAAATACAAATATTTAAAAAAATACTATATATATTTAAATGAAAACATCAGATTTATTTTACATATTAATATACGAGTAGAAGAAGGTATTTTTTTTTTCTAATGCATTTTATATATCGATAGACATTTGTTGATTTTTGGGATATTAGAATTTCTATTTTCTAAATATTTTTTTTATAACCCTTCTTATCACACAAACTCCTCAACGTTTGTCTTGTGTTTAATGAAAATATAATAACACTGTTTTGAATATAAAAAATAGAAAAATGTATTTGATTTTATTTATTTTTTATCGATTTTTATTAATTTTTATTGATTTAAACTATATATTATAGAATTTTTATTTGATAAATTCTTCTTTTTTTTTTTTTATTTATATAGGTGTAATAATAATATGCATTTTTTTCGGTATATAGATTTATTTGGAATATTTTTTTTTAATGAGTATTTAACGATATTTTTGTAGATTTTTTACATAAATACATAAACTGCATATGATAATTATTAGTTTTATTATATGTAATCAAAAAAAAAATGAATTTAAACGGGTAAACTTCCATTTCTGAAGATATTTTTTTTTTATATAGAAAATTGATTGTATTGATTTTTATTCTATTAAAAACAAAAAAATTGTTTGTATAAATATTGTAAATAAAAAATATGATACAAATGATTTTATTAAAATATTATTTTTTACATTTACACATTCTATTTGAATAGTAGTTTTTTTTATTTATGACATCAAAAATATATTATAAAAATAGTGAATTAGTCGGAAGTTTACTTGACAGCCAAGATATGCTTAGGAGTTATATCGTTATATAACATATATATATATATATTTTTAAATGTATATTTAAATTGTAATTTTTAATGATAAAATAAAAATTAAAGGTAGCTTTTTTTTTATTAATTTTTTTTTTTGTAATTTGAACATTTTTATATATAGAATTTAAAATTTTTTGATATAGGATTTGATAAATAATAAGAAAATAAAAAAGCGATGCATTCAAATAATCCTATGCTATATGTACAAATAAAATTTATATTATATATAAAAACAAATTTTTTAGAGTGTGGGAGGTTTAATATCTATAAATATTTAAATAGATACAATAAAAAACTGAATAAAAACAAAATGTTACATTAAAAATGTAATATGTTTTTAAACATGTATATAAAGATGATCGTTAAGTATATGTATATATTTTTATTGCATTTTATAACATGATTATTGGTTAAATAGTAAAATGATTATTTTATACTATGGTCATTATCTATATAAACATTGATAATTTTGATAAAATTTTGAACATATGTTTATTTTGGAATATACAATAAGATTCGTTCTTAAATTATTTGTTTATTATACGTACTATTATTTATTGCCGTCATTGTTTGAGACCTGAACAAAAGAACAGAACTTTAAAAAAAAAGTCGGTTCCTTCATTTTTTTTTGTTTTTTTTTTTTGGTGTTGAAAAATGTTCGGTGAAAAATTGAAGTGAAACAATTGTATATTTTTTTGTTCGGTTTTTATTTTATATCATGAAATTCAAAATAACACATACACGTATAAAATATATGAACGATGAAAAAATTATTCTAAAAATATATACATAAAAAGGAAAAAAAAGAATAACAAACAAAACAAAAATTGGGTTCTTTGATTCGCACCGTCGATTTTAACGGAGTAGAAAACTGAGTCTGAACTGAAATAACCGAACACACATTTTATCAAACAATCATCTACTCTCTTTTGGTTCTGTTTTTTATAAAGTTCTGAACAGCCAAACAAGTGATTTTTTTAAAGTTCTGATTTTTTTTCTGTTCGGTTGTTACTCGGTTTTAGTCAAACAATGATGGCATTTGTATAAAGCAAAAGTGTATTTCTTTTATTAATCAATATTATACATTTATTATTTTCCAATATAATATAGTTTATTGTGACTTTAATTTTCAATCGGCAATCTGATATACAGAGGATTTTCCCATGCGGTCGTACTAATTAACGACACAGAAAAGCAATAAATTATGAAACCAACAACAGATAGAAGTCGGACGCTAAAACCAATCATCTATTGGTAGCGTGAAAATTAGAAGAACGATAATTTAACAATTATATTTATATAAATTTAATGAAAATTTAAAAACAATCAATTAAAATTGATAAATAATACAAATATGGAGAAAAATTGACCTTAATATTGAAAATAAAACAAACATTTCTTTCTTGTTTGTAATTTTGTATAACGTTTACGTTATTTTGTTAAAATACAAATAAATAAAATAAAAGAAAGGAAACGAATGATTCCGAATAATCTTTCAGGATCCTCTGGCTTATGCTGCAGTTTTTTTTTAATTTTTTCATATGCCCTTCTTTTATATACATAAAAAGAAAATTGCATTTATATTTCCTTATATAAAATAAATTATGAGTTTTTAAAGTAAATTTGCATTTATTACACCGCGTGGAATACAAAAAAAAAATTAAATTCGATGCTAAATATATAAACTAAAGTGGAAGTAATATATAAAAAAAAATTTGCATTTTTATGTATTCAAAAAAAAACGATTTAACCCCTATATAATATTTTTAATTTATTAACCCTCGAAAAATTATTTCATTTTAATAGTCAAGTTGCATATATATATATATTTTATGTTAACATATGCATCATATACATTTCGTACAGATGCATTTACAAAAACCAAAAAACGGTTTTTGCGAAGACTATGGAAATATATTTCTTATTATACATTATTGTTTCGATTTGTTTATACGCAAATATGCCAATAATATCTAAAACTATATGGTTCTATTGTGTTTTTTGAAAATTTGTTATTCGAGTTTTTTCTCCCCTCCCCCATAAATAAAACAATTCAAATAAACGATTCATTTCGTATGTCACATAAACATATTTATATATACATTGAGATAACAGACGCCAAAGAGTTAGAAATCGCAATTACATCATTTTGCAATTCAAATTATAATCAATGTATTTATAATTGACAATAGCCAATGCAATTATTACTACAAAATATTGAAAATAGAATAGAAATATAGGAAATAAAAAAATCATTTCTATTTCCACAATTATAATTATGTAATCACTAAAGTAATGGATATTTTAAACAAATTATCAATTTAAATATATGTATATAAAATTTCATTTTCTAATATTAAATTATAATGAAAAGTACAAAAATATAGTACAAAAAAAAAAAACACTATCCATTTAACACCTTGAACGGTGTGTCACTTTTGTTTTTTTAGATAACAATTTTGTATTATTAATACGTGTATGTTTATATAACAATATTTAGAACATTTTCAAATATATAACAATCTATATTATAATAGTGCAATAATAAAGTAAATTTCAATGTACTATAAACAACACCATTATTATAATTTAAATATTTGTCTAAACTAAAGTATACACAGGCTGAAGAATATATAAGTACACAGTCATTTTTTGTATATATATATATTCGTATATTATTATACAAATATGATTTTTAATGTAATTTCAAAAAAAATATATACAAAATTGGTAAACTTTATATATGGTATATGCATATGAAAGACAATTTTTTTAAGAAAAAAATAAAAAAATTATTGTGGCGCCAGACCAAAACCAAAAATTATTATTTGTATATATACATATAGAATAATAATTATAATTAAAATATATAGTTTTTTTTACAAAATATAAATTTCAAGAAAAAATAAAAATAACCAAATAAGGTATATGCATTTATAGGTGATTATTTGCGGTGATAATTTATCTATATATATTATTGTGTATATAATTTCACATATATATATATATACCTATGCTATATATGGGTGAAAAATTATTGCATAAAAATGCGGTTAATATATTATTGTATCATAATACTGCATTCTATTATTTTGTACCACTATTATTATTATTAAAATTCAGTATTTGCAGTAATATAAATTAATTTTTATTATTCGACTATATAGTGTTTGCGGTTTTAATTTTATATTATTGCACCCATCCCCCATTTACATTTTCATATAGTTATTTTTGCACATCACCAACATTCTTTGAGGCTAATTAAACCAAATAGCGGTGTGCGGGTTGTTTTAGTTTTATTAGAGGTATTTATCTCCCAGCAAAAGGTATGCAAATTCACTAAACAATTAATAAAATAAACATTTTAAAAAACTTCAAAGTTATATCCGTTAGATTTGTTATAAATTTTTTTGTAAAGGAAATCTGAATAGTTTTTCTAAAAGGAAATTCTGTATGATTTTTTAAAGCATATTCTGTAAAACTTTATAAAAGGTAAGTCTATATATCATTTTCTTTGGGAAATTCTGTATAATTTTCTAAAGCAAATTCTGTATCATTTTTTAAACTAAATTTTTTATAAGGAAATTCTTTAATTTTCCAAAAGGACCTTTTATATGTCATTTTCTGAAAGCAATTCTGAATGATTTTCTAAAGGAAAATCTGTCTAATTTTCCATACACTTTATAAATTTTGTATAATTTTTGTAAAGCAAATTCTGTATAATGTTCTAAAGGAAAATCCCTATAATTTGGTAGAGCAAATTCTCTATGACTTTCGAAATGGAAATTCTTAATAATTTTCTAAAGCAAATTCTGTCTAATTTTTGTAAAGGAATTTCTCTACACTTTTCTAAAGCTAATTCTGTATAATTTTCTATTCTATGAAATTTTCCAAAAGAAGGAAATCCTGAATAACTTTCTAAAAGAAAATTATATATCAATTTCTAAAGGAAAATCTGTATGATTTTTGAAATTTTGCATAATTTTTGTAAAGGAAAATTCTTTATGATGATCTAAAAGAAATTCTATATATAATTTTACTAAAAGAAAATTCTGTCATTTTTTAAAGGAAATTCTGTATAATGTTTTGAAGGAAAATCCTAATAATAGAGCAAATTCTGTTTAATTTTTGTAAAGGAAAATTCTATATATAATTTTCTAACAGGAAACTTTTGCTTTTGCATAATTTTGCATAAACGAAAATTTTGTATAATTTTCTAAATATAGGGAAAATGTAAACCAAATTCTGTATAAATTTTTGAAAGATTGGGGTATTTTTTTATATTTAATGAACTTAAATCAATCTCAAATCCAATCTACTATACATGTATAAATTATTTATTATTATAATAATAATCAAAATGCAATACTTAACCCGAAAGATAACAGTGATTATATAGAAACATAATGCAGATAAAAATATCATCATATATATAACTGATCTAACTGATTTTCGATTTTATATATACTAGACTCGATATCTTGATATTTAAAAGAAGAAAAATGTTATTAATTTTTGCAAAATATCTATCTGTTTATATCTATATTTGTATCCATTTATACATATTTATATATAAAGTTTCTTAATAAGGGCGTAAACTGTACAATAAAGATTATATATATTACAATTTTTCTAATAAAACGTACACGTTCATAAATATTAAAAGTTGATCCCATATATATAAATATGTTATAAAAGAAGAAATATAGAAAAAAAAATTCTGTACATTATTTTATATGCGGAAGATAAATGCGTTTTTTTCTTAGATAGATATAATAAAATGCATCAATATGTATGTATATGTATGGTTAAAATATGTTAAAAATAGAAATAATTCTTTTTTTTTATTCGCGATTATTATTGTTACACAGAGCGTGTACATCATTTATAGAAATTTTATTACGATGAGTTTTGTATCAGTTTTTTTTTATGTTTTGTTAGATTATCATAAGGTATCGTCTTGGTATATATATAATATAATTTATCGGTGCATTGTAAGAGTTTAATGCATCTTCTTATATATATATATAGAAATATTGTATAATATAACAATAATAAATATATATATATATAGCAATGTGTTCTATATGAAGAATTGTTTTTATTTATTATTATTATTATTATTGTTGTTAATAATAAATACACATCAAATTTTTGCAAGGTATGTGCACATATTGCAATTTATATATATATATATATATAAGAATAAGAAGATAGTGTTTTTTTCTTTTATTTTTATTTGCAGTGCGAAACAAGTTGTTCCCATATATGTACAATTATAGTATATGAGTCATCGTGCGATGTACATCCAAGCAAATATATAAAATATATATTATTTCTGTGATGTTTATATATTTTTATATAAACAAAAAAAAATTACTATATAAATATATAGAAAGAGGGCATTATCTTTATATTGCGATATATGTTTTAAGCTACTTTTTATTTCTTTATGAATCAAGTCTTATAAAACGCAAACGCAAGAGATATGGTATGGATGGCCCCAAAAAACAAGTTTCATGTTTGTTACTTATTTGCTTTGACTGACACAAAACTCATTTGCTTAACGTATTTATTTTCTGTTTTTTTTTTAAATTATTTCTATATGGTTAGATTTTAAATATAAACTATATACGATATTATAATAATAATCTATACGTTTTGCTATATGGTTTTCGTGTATATATATATTTATATATATGGAAATAAAGATCTGTTAAAGAATTATATATATCTAAAAATAAAAAAAAGAAGAAGATTCCTTTAACAACGATATTTTTTTTTGCTTCAAACAATGTATATTTATTAGATAATAATATATATAGTTGTTGTGGTTGTGCGATGATTGTCTAAAGAAAAAATGTATATTGCAAAAAAAAAAAAAAAAATTATATACATATAAGAATATAACAACAGTAAACAGATCAAACTAAATAAGAATCCAAATAAGATAAAAAAAAATATCGTTAAAAAAACGTTAATAGAAATTAGAAAGAGTCCCTGTTCTTTAGGTTTGTTTCAATTCTTCTTATTCCTTAAATTGTTCATAAAAGTTAAATTTTATAATCATATATCCAATTCTTTGCCTGTAAACTTTATAGTTAATAAAATCAAACCGATTTTAAGGTGATCGGAACTTTGTTTTCAAGAGTTATATAGTTATTATATCGATCTACAAATTCATGTACGGGAAAACCTAGAAATTGGGTTCTTTCAAGGTTTTGAAACGTTTGAAACACCGGCTGGATAAGTTTTAAAAATTATGTATAAGAATATGGTTTATCTGTGACGATTTCAATACTCTTCGGTCTGCTCCGGAAAAGTCCCAAAAGACGTATTGTAAAGTCTGTTAAATTTCAATCAAAATATAAGGAATAATTTTTTATTTTCATTATCAAATATATAATTATGCTGGCTGTTATTTATTGTCTTAATGTCATCTTCTGACTATACATACATAAAGAAAAGAAGAAGGAAATTAAAAATATGAGTTTTGTTTTGTGGTGTTTTTGTTGTTCTTTGCGTTTATAGTTTAATAAAAGGTTTTGTATATCGTTTAATATGGCAAATACAAAAAAAAAAAGTTTGTTAAAACAACGAACAAACCAAAAAAAAAAATTAATGATAAAAAGTTCTTTTATATAAATATTTCCAAATAAAAAAGATATATGATGATTGTCAAAGAATTTTTCGTTTTAAAGTTTACGATGTTCAATTTTTTTTTTTTTTTTGGTTCTTCTTTTCGTATATATATACAGACAGAGTTACAGTCATATAGAGACAACGTCGGAATGTTTCTATATGTTGAATTTTAATTCAAAATTATTAGATAAAGTTTTTTTGTGATAAATTCATTTAAAGGTATATATGGTTTTCATTCTGGAATATTTCTTTCAATAATTTATTTTGTATGAAGATCGTTTTGATTTTTAAAAAACATTTAGTTAAGATCACCTTCAATCTCCCGAGAGTTTATCTAACAGAATTCAATGCCTATATATATATATATATATATATATCATAAAATGTCATTAAGTATAATTTTGATTGACAATTCAGTCCAAGAAATGCCATAGGAACATTTTAGAGCGCATCCCATCTGTATCTGAATATACGGTTTTTTAATAATACTATATATAAATATAAATATAAATCGAAATTATATTGTTCAGATTATATTAATTATAATTTGTATATTATTTTTTTCTTTTCCTTTTTTACAAAACCACCAAAAAAAGTCACATAAATATAAATTTGTTGGTTTGTTGTTTTTTTTTTCGGTTATTATTTTGAAAATATATATCGTTTGCAAAAAAAAAAAAACAAGAAATATATACTTTTAAAAATTTTCTTAAATGATATATGAATGAATTTGAATCCATATATTATTTTATGGATTCTGAATTCTGCATATACATAACATACATATATAGATAAAGTAAAACCAAAAAAAAAAAACAAAATGTAATTTACACGATTTTATCTTCTGTTTTTATTTTTGGTAAATTTATTATAATCAATACATATTTTATGTACAGTAAAATTGATTGTTTTTTTTTTTCGTATAATAAACATAACGAACGACGCACATATAGTTTTAAAAATATGATCAACGACTTAATGTATAACGGATTTAAAAATAACCAAAAAAGAAAGAAACAAAATTATGGTTAAGACAGGTTTTTAAATCCAAAATATTATATAGTGTTATTAATATATATCTACCTATATATATATTGTATTATTAATAATATATATTGCCGTTGAAATTTAATCTCAATTTAATGCATATACAGTCTTTATGTGGAAAAAAATAATGCAAAAAACAACACAACACAAATTGATTAATAAATTTTACAATTCTATATAAACACAAAAAGAAAAATATCAACCAAATGTTAAATAACAAAAAAAAAAAAAAGAAGAAGTTTATTTGGTTGTTTATTTGTAAAAATAGATATCGAATCAATTAATCAACTGTGAGTTTATAATATTTGTTAAAAATATATTCTTTAAACAAATTTTGCTGTATTTGTTTTTTTTCTCTGGATAACTGAAATATATTATTAAGAATTTGGAAAAAAAATTATCAAACGAATCTTAAAAACCTTTTGTTGAAATTTTACTATAGAATTGACATAGAATAAATCTATAAAAATGAAAAATGATTACGAAAAATCTAAATAATCGTTAGAAATTTAGGATAATAGCTCTGCATTTTTTGAAGGATGAATAAAGTATTGAAAATGAATTTTATAAAAATTTAATAAAATCAATATATAAGAATATAATTAATAGTATTAATATATGGTTAATTTAAATTATAATATCTCTAAAAGTGTTTTCATAATAAATTTAATTGAATATCAGATGTCTTTTTGTATAAGAGAAATTGATATCTAAATCTATATAAATAAATATATCATTTCTTTATTTATGTAAATCTAAACAAATAATAAATACATTTTTAATATTTATTTTAATATATATAGAATACTTTCATTTTATATACATATGTTGTAAATAATATTTTTAATTTGTCAAATAATTTTAATCGTTTTAATTTCAAAAAACCATTTCTAATCGTATATATATGTACGTACGTATATAATTGACTTTCTCAATTAATATATCTATATATATAAATTACAAATTATATACAAAAACAAATCACCGCATGTAGTCAAATTACCTTTTAAAATAATAATATAAATGAATATAGACAAAATGAACATGAACAAAAAAAAAACAAAAAATAAACATCAACCGAATTTGAAATGATATAAAATATCACATTATAATGTAATTTATCTTAAAGTCTATTTATATAAATGAAAAAAAAAATGAATAAAATTAAAATTATTTACCTGCATAAATTGTGTATAATAACTATTTGTTTTGTTATTAAGACTATTATGATGATGATTATTATTATTTGTATTATTAATATGAGATCGACATAATGGTTGAGGTGAACCAAGTGGACTAATTGTTGTTGTTGATCCATCAATATTATAATTTTGTTGTAATTTTCTATTGTTGATTGTTGTTGATGATAAATTATCTATAAAAATTTGAATCATAATATTAAAAAAAATGCATTTATTTAATTTTTTTATACAACTAATGAAATTAATTTAAAAAATATTATAAGTCATAATAATTTAAGAGAGACCAAAAAAAAAAAAAAATCAAATTTAATGAATTGTAAATCTTTTTAGAATGTATATTTATTGTTGGTGCCACACAACGACGTATATTTAGTATATTTAGTATGTTTAAACATATATTTATATAAATATGAATATCTAGATATGAGAAAAAAATACTTTTAATAATGATTTACTATACGTTTTGATATTTTTCTTTTGAAAGTGATTTTCATATATACATTATTATTATTTTTATAGTAAATTATATGTGGAATTTTTTTTTTTTTAGATTTTCAGATTATTTTATTAAAAGATATAAAAAAGCTAACCTCTACTAAAGTATAAACACAATATATAATAAACAATTATATATTGAAATGCGAGAAATTCTTCTTCTTCTTCTTCAATTGTATGTAAACATTTAATAAAAAAAAAAAAACTCCATAAAACATTGTAAAACTCTTTACTTCAAATTAAATAATAACAAAAAAAAAATTTTTTTTTTAAAACACGTGTGTAAATACAATTTTATATGAAATATAATAATAAAATTAAAATGATAAATGCCTTTTCATAATTCAAATGATATTATATTATGGTATATATACAATAATAATAAAAAAAGATTAAAAATCTTCTGTACTGTATCTTTTTTATTTCTTCTTCTTTTTCTTTTTTTTCATATTATTATTATTATTTATATTATTCGTATAATAAATACAATTAATTAAAAAAATTATATAGCAAAAATAAAATAATGAATTGTTCATCATTAAATATGTGTTTATATAATCTAATAAATATTTTATAAAAAACTTCTTTTTTTTTTGTTTTATAAATTTATAATAAGTTAAAAAAAAAACTGTTTGTTTTTTACTGCAGATTTGTTGGCTGCGATGTGAAAATACAATATAATGATAATACAAAATTAATTGTAATACAAAAAATAAAACATTACTATATCGTTTAAGGTAAAATTGAATACCAAAGGTTAAAAATTATGGGAATTTTTTTTTGTCTATCTTTATTCATATATCTTGCATTTCGAATGATCGTATATGCATTCATATATCATTATATGATTTTTGTTATATTATTTCAATTCATTTTGATAAATATTTATTTTATTTTTATGTGTATTTATTTGAATTATTAAATTTATTTATATAGATATTTTAAAATTAAAAGATTATTTATATGTTTATTATATAAATTTTTAATGGATTTTTTTTTTTTAAATCAAACAAAAGCAATTAACAAATATTTGAAAAAATAAAATTTAATCAATGTTATATATTATATTTAGTAATGAAATGCATATATTTTTTTTTAAAAAATTATTTTAATTATATAAAAATGATCACAATATAAAAATGCATTATAGTATACCTATAAATTGCATTATGAGAAAATGTTTTCAATATTTATTAATTTATTAGTATATAAGATTATAGTTAAATATTTGAAAAGTTTATAAATTGTATGGGAATATTTAAAAAAAAGAATATATAAAATCTTATTTATTCAAATTTCCAAACTACTAATTGAATTCAGAATATTTTTATTCGTAAAAAATATGAATATATACCTTTATCTAACAATACCGAATGTAAGTTCAGTAGAGCCAAGAAGTGAATTGGAATTGTATAGTAAAATGCATTTTGTATCGGATATTTTCAATATTTTTCATGTATGTTAGGTATTTTAAAAGTAAAATCATCGGCAAATTAATAACCAAAACGATTTTCCATGAATCATTTTCATAATTATTTTACTGTAAAATATATATAAAGAAAAACTATAAGAAAAATCAGGAAATTTTTTCAAATAATTTTCATCAAAAATCATTTTATAGGTCATTTTAATTTTACATGTAAATTTGTAAAAATCAAATTATTTATGTTTCATCTTACCCCGCAAAAAAAAAAAAACAAATTAAATTACGTGTAATTGAAATTTTTACAACATATCGAGCAGATATAATTTATTTAAATTTTAAGAAACTTTTATAAGAATTTTATGTTTGTAAATTTAATGAACTTTAAAATAAAAATTTACAATATACGAAAAATAAATAAACTTTTCAATTATATCCATTTTGCATCCAAAATTTACCTCTCATATATATCTTTATAAAAAAAATTCAATGAAAACCAAAATGAATGTATAGTAATACAATTTGCCGTTAACATAATATATCGTCCACACAAGAATATATCGTTAAATATGTTACTTGTCAAAAATGTTAAAATAAAACATACAAAAGAATAAATATAATAATAATAAAAAAAAAATGGCACGTAATCTTTAACAAACATTTTTTTTTTTTATTCTGTTTGCTCTTAAATCAATATATAACTTAATCAGTGTGTAATTGTAATTTAAGTTAAGTATGGTAAAAGAAGAATATAAAAAAAAAAAAAATTATGGATGTACTCTGAATTTTGGTTTTTATCTCCATACAATTTTTTTTTATATATATATAGATAACTTTACGAGCATGAAAATTATAAAATTGGCAAGACTTCTTTTATATTTTTTTTTGTATATATATGTTTTTTTTTCTTAACAGATTTTAATCATCATCTCAAGAAAAAGTCTCATATTATAAGAACAGTTTTTTTTAAATACGTTATATTTACAACCAAATGTTTACCTTTTATTTTTTTATTTTCTTCTGTTTCTTCTGGTATAATTTTTTTTTAATCTTCGATTATGATTATGTTTACATTGAAACCTGTCATTCAATTTTCTTTTTTGCTGTACTATATTCATTATATCTTATTAAAATATTTAGAATTGTATATTGAATGATTAAAAAACACATTGATGGATTTTGATTTTCTTTATTATATAGTATAGTAAATATGTCTTTGTTTTTATTTGGCAAAATCGCAAACCTAATTTTTTTTTTTATAACTACATAAACAATTTTTTGTTTGTTTATTTACTAATTTTATTGAAATGAAATTATTCAATGCTGTCGAATGAAGAGGAAAATAATTGAATTATTTAAAATCAACTGCGCTCTATATGTATAACTTGTGCCAAATAACTCGTTGTTTATTTTTTTATTATAATGATATAATTTAATTATGTATATATGAAAAAAAAAAAATACATAAAAATACAAAGCACCACATAATTTAATTAAGATTAATTACAAACAGAAAAAAAAGTGTCTGTAGGATGTTGTTATGTGTATATAACAGAAAATTATCTTAAAACATATTTATATTAGATTGTTTAAAATTGTTTATATATTAAAATTCTTTTTATTTGATAAACCTTTTTTATTTCAATTAAAAAAATCGAGTTGTGGTGATATAAATAAAACACACAAAAAAAAAAACAAATTCATTATAAAAATACGTGATGATGAGTCGTAGGATTACTGCGTCGAGTTGCCGATATTTCAATGTTATAAGAAAAATAAATTCGAAAGACAATTTATATTTAAAATAAGTATAATAAAATACCCACGAAAGATAATTACATATATATATAATGAAGTAGTGAATTTTTTATAAATATATGTAATTGTATAACATTAACACATAAAATGATCGTGTTGTATGCGAATTACCATAATTTCAACAAAAAAAATAAATTTGTACATATAAAACAATCTTATATATACATTTTTTTTAGTTCATGAATATTAAAATATACTATAATACAAATTATTTTTTGTTTGTTCAATATTTATTGTACTTCTGTATATATTTATGTAAAAAATATTTATATATATAGACGATGTATGTAAATTTATTTTGTTTTTTTTTTCAAATGAGATCATCAATTTGTTCACATATAGTACAGCAATTGAAATAAGTATTGTTTTTTAATCATATATATATATATATATATATATATATGTATATTTATCTATACCATATATAAAAAAGTAGAACAAAAAATATATTCAAAAATAAATTTGTCATCTATTTGACAATACAATATGACAAATTTTTTTAGCTAAACCAATCTGATGTCATTTTTTAATTCTTATACATTCATAATAATAAGTTAAGTACATAAAATGTATAATGAAAATTTAATTAAACGATTTAATTATTATTGAATTATAAAACTATAGGTATAATTTTATTTAAAACTTTTTTAAATCAAATTATATAAGAATATAAAATAAAAAAACGTTTGTATAATCAAAATATTTTAGAAATCTTTATCATTTGATAGTTGCGAAAGTTGTACGGTTAAAAATATGTACATGTACTTATAAAATTGTATGATATCAAAATAATATCATCTATCTATTTTTTGGTCAAATTGTCATTTATATATATATATATATATATATATATATTATATATATATATATATATATATATATATTTATATAGAAATGATTGATTGATCGAATAAATGCGTTTATGTCAATTTCTATAAATTAATATATATAGATTTTATTATAGATATATAATTTTTTTTTTCTATAAAATGCTCATAAAAATCTATACTACTGTTTATATATATATTTGACATCTAAACAAATAGAATTATCGTTTATCAAGTAATAACGTTATGATTACAATTATAATAAAAACCGTACACTTACCATTAGGATTTGTATAAATATCTGTAGATTGTTGCTGTTGCTGTTGTTGTTGTTGTTGTTGCTGTTGACAAACTGGACAAATTTCATTACGAAACATACACGAATAACAACGTTCATGACCACATTCATCAATTAATTTTCGTTTTTTACCTTTATCAAATGGCATTTTACAACTTGGACAAATTGCACCACCCGTTTCATTTTCTAATAATTTTTTAATTGCTTGTAAATCTGTTAAATTAGAATAAAAAAAAATTATAATTAATAAATTAAATATAATATTCAGTTATATACTAAATAATAATAATAAAAGAATAACTTAAATATGAAATGCAGATTTAACCAAATACAATTCATTAAGGAATATGTAGTTCGTAAATGATAGTGTGAATTTTATGTGACAAACACTTTGAATTTTACTTATCAAAGACTTCATTAACTTATAATGCGAGATATATAAATCATAAAAAATCTATCACTATAGCTATAGTGATCATGAATTTAGATAAAGTATATAATAGTACAAAAAAAACCATGAATTATTCGTATATAAAGTTTCAATACAAATAAAAAAAAACAGTAATTTAAATATATATATAATTAATGAAGGTGTGAAATAATATGAATTTTCAAACAATATATAATTTCCACTTTTTAATTGTAATTTAATTTTAAAAAATATATTACAAAAAAAAACCATCACAATAAAAATAATGTTAATAATAATCGATGCATGAATTTTTTACAAATCAATTATAATATATATTTATAATTTTTTATACGCATATTGAATATGACCATCCGGAAAATGTTTATTGAATCATTTGATATCATATAAACATAACTATATATGTATAAAAAGAGGAAACATTTTCAATAATATAAACATAAATAAAATTTTCACAAATTATGTATATACAAAAAAAAAAATACTAAACATTTATTTAATCATCAAATAATATAATTTCATCATTCGTTGAATTTATTATGTATATATGGTATATAAAAAAAATTGTGTTTTATATGGTTCATTGATCTGCTGTTTTTTTATGTATATATACAATTGATTAATCATAAAAAAAAATTATATTTTACGTATATAATTTGTTTTTTTTTTGTATTATCTTTAATAATATACAAAAATAAATTATATTTATTCGATTTAAAAAACTTTTTGCCAACAAAAAAAAATAAAATACATTTTGAATTTTATATTGTACGCCAACAACATATTAATATCATATATTGCGATATCACAAGTATATATTAAATTGTAATATTCAAAGTATATGAAGTTTAAATACCATCTAATAAATGTATAAAATTTTTAACCATACAAGATATTCGTAATACGCGTACACCTGTATTATTATTATTATTATATATAACAAAAGTTATATGATTTTCTTTTAAAATCGTGTTTTATTTAAGCAATTTGTTTTTTTTTATTAATTCATATATGTTTTTTTCGGGTTTCACAGCGTGTGCCGAAATTTTTTTCACCTATATAGAATTTATAAAAAGAGTTTATAAATGATAAAGAAAAAAAAACTGTATATATATAAAAATTTGAGACAAACCATGACAAATTTCTATTATACATATAAGATTTGATTTGAATTTTTTAAATTAAATTAAATACAATTTAATTTGGTGGTCCATTAAAAATAAAAATCTATATAAGTATAAGTATTTTAATAACGAAAAACATTTCTATAATTGTATTTCTTTTACACTAAATATAGACAATAGTAAAATTTTTATCAGATATTGAAACATTTTTATTAGCTAAAGAAAAAAACTTTAAGTAAATTTTAAGGAATTTTAGCAAAAAAAAAAAAATATAAAGAAATGATAAAAATAATAATAAATTGCATAATATAAACATTTATACAAAACTAAAAATATATTGTTGCAAAACAATTTCCATTATTGAACATATAATAATAATAAAAAATTAATTGTTATCATAATTTAAAAAAAATTGATAACAAACTGTTGAATAAATCATATATAGAAATAAAATATACATAAATTCTAATCATTATTATATATATATTACATAATAGTTAATATTTTATGTATAAATAAAAGATTATATATTTTAAAATATATTTTTATTAAAATAATTGCGTTAAATTTAATAGTAAAACTTTTTTTTATATGTAATACTATAATATCAATGGGAAAATTCGAATCGACATGAAGAGTTTTCAAAAGTATACATCAATCAAATTATATTCTTTAATTTTTTTTAAAACCAAATCGAAGATCTATATTTTCAAAAAAAAAGATTGAAAAAAATACATAAATACATAAGACAATACATAAAAAAAAATAGAGGATGTGTCGGTTTCAATTTTAACTTATTTGGAATTTTTTCTTTTATAAATATTAATAAGTTTAAAATTCATTCATAATTTTATATCTATTTTAATAAAATATATGTAATAATGAATTTATATACAAAATATTATTATATTGAAGAAAAAAAAATTATTATTATGATAAATAATTCACTTGATTTTATCGATATTTTTTTTATTGGGAAAAAAAATAAATTTTTATTAAACATAAAACAATTTCAACCAAAATATACAAATATAGGTGCCTATATTACAAAATTCTCAGGCAATTACGAATGTCAATTCTATGATAAACCAAAAAAAATGTATAATGTATTTGATATTTTTTATATTATATATACACGATGATGATATAAACTTTAAAATATTGATAATATTTTTTTTTTGTATTAAAATTCAACTTTTCCATATAATAAAACCAAAAAATTTTAATCAATTATAATGTTTTGTTTGGAAATAAAAATAACATACACATTTCTATATATAAAATATATTTGTTTAAGGTATATATGCATAGATATTTTTGCCGACAATTTTATTATAATATAATTTTTGTCATTTTAATCACTATATTTGTTTTACCGCATCATATATATTTATTTATTATTAGTCTTTTTATATATTTATTTATAGTTCATTCATAAAAATTATGAATTTTATAATTATTATTATCGCATTTATATAAAATATTTTATTGATATAACAAAAAAAAAACACAATTCCCATTCATATATCACAAACAATATATGACTTAAGATTAATAAATTCTGTACAAATTACATTAAATATAAATTCGTGATATAAAAATAATAATAAACAGAATACACCCTTATTTTATTGCATTTTATTCTGTCAATTAATTAATTGGTTTTTTAAGAGTCTATATAATCGAGGTGTATATTGAAGAAAAAATCGTGATTTAGAATAACTATATTAATTAATTTTTTTTTAGACCTTGACTATTTATATTTATTATATTTGTATATAAAATATTTTATATGTAAATTTTATCTGTAAAATATTTTATCGTAAGATTTTTGTATTTTAAAATAATATTTGCAATATAGTATAATAAATTTAATTAATTTTTCAATATTATTTACAATATTTTTTCCTATTCTTATTGCTATATTTGTTTATTATATTAATAATCAACTTCTGATATTTTTTTTTGTTTTGAATTAATTATAAAAAAATATATAAAATATAAAATTTTTAATATTGATTTATTTAATATACGGGTTTTTTTATGTATAAGTTTATAAATCAAATGGAAAAAATATTTAATTAATTAATATTCATAAAAAAAAAATAAATAAATTTATTGCATATACATGTATTTTTTTGGATTTCTGGTATTCATATAATGTAATATGAAAGAATTAATAATTTAATTTTAATTTGTAATTTGTAAAATTTAAATTGTACAATTTTGTAATATCATACCTACGACAGGTATTATAAAGACAATTATATAGAATTTTATTGCTGTGCATCTTTTAAACCGAATCAATTAAAAATCGATATCTGTTTTATTTATAGATAATATCATGAGCGATTGTTCTATAAATAAATTAAGAATAATAATAATTCTAATAATTTTAATAATCTAAAAAAATTTTTTTTCATATTAAAACAAAACAAAAAAAAAAGGAAGGAATATTTTACATAAGTGTTATATCTATATTTTTTTATTGCAATGTTCGATAATTGAATAAATCAAAATATAAGTTTTATTTTATTTACTCATATTTAAATCATACCCATTTATTACATATTAATTTATTTCATGTACAATTTATATTGACAGTTTTAAGATCTAATTATTACTTGTTATGAATAAAATGAATATATATCAACATCTCATTTAAACAATATCAAAATATTTATACTTTGAAATTTAATTCTCTTCCACATAACAAGAAAAAATAAACAATATAAGAAAAAAGATTTTTTATATTATCTATATCCATACATAATATAATTTTTATTACTCCATAAAATTTTGTAATTTTATCTTTAAACAGAAATTCAGAATATGATTAAACAAAAAAAGAAGGAAAAAGGATAACCTATTAAGAGTTATTTAAATTAAATGTTTGATGTAGTCGTATACGATTTAAAAAACTTGAAAAAGATTGTCCATTAAATTGTGTAGTTTTTTTTATCAATTTGTACATACACAAATCAATTAAAATAAATAATAAACATATTTTATAAGATATTTAAAAAAGTATAATTTTATTGAATTTACATTTTATACAAAATATGATTACGTTAATGTGACTCTGTGATGTAGTTGATAAAAACGCCTACCTAAAATTTCTTACAAAATTTGGGGTCGTGGGTTCGAGACCTTATCGTGAAAGACATAAAATATGTTTTTTTGGTAAATTTTCTAGTTGCATAACAATGCCGTTGATCGTACGATAATTTCCGCCATGGTAAAAAACCCACAAATTATCAAACCAAATTCAGAAGGCTATATAGTCGTCAAACACTACATAACCAATTGTCGGTTTGTAAAGCGAAATTCTTTTTTTTTTTATGAATATCCTTTCAAAATAATTGTTTATATATCGAAACACCCAGTTGAAAAACTTGAAAAAAAACCACTATCATTGCAAAATTATCAATAAGTATATATGTACAATGTACATACGCATAAGAAAATTATTGAATTTTTTACATAATAACATAATAATAATAATAATAATAATATATGAAAGATAAATAAAATTACGATAAATTAATATTTGTTCGTTATGTCGTCTCCGTATGTAATTGCCTTTTTTTTTCTTCTTTATTTATATATAAATCTTTATAAAAGATATTGGTATATAATATCAATTCATCGCCCACATACGTCTTTCTCCATATAATACTCTTATATATATTTATAAAATATACTTTGTGTTAATATAAAAACATATTTATTTATTTGCAAAAAAAAAAGTAAAAGATTATAACGTGTGGTGATATTAAACATGAAATATGCGTACATTTACATATTATACATTATTATACATATCTCATACCATATATGAAAATGTTAATCTTTTTTGCAATATGAATATTTTGTAGTTGATTATAAATTTAAAAAAAATAAATATTGATTATTGATCATCTTAACATTAAAAAAGAATTGGTTATCAATAAAAAAAAGGACATTTTTTTTATAGAATTATCAATCTATGAAAGGTTATGTATAATATGATTTTTTTATCAAAATTCATAATTTTTATTATACATTTTATGTTGTAATGATTTATTATGGTTTTTATGACAATAAGCTTCGTTTAGATAAGAATTTCATTGCATTGATAAGCACTGCTGCAGAACTTTAGAAACTTATTTTAATCTATAGATAAAAATATTTCAATAATTTTTACTTGTCGTGCATTTAAAGATAAAATGTAAATGCAAAATGTTATATAGAATTTTTTTATACACACATTATTTATATTGTGATAATTATGTGGTCAATGCACCTTTGTACGCCGTTGCATTTATATATATAACTCTTGAAGAAAATAAAGTCTATTTTCTATATATTATATCTGTATATATTTATCTATCTACATATACCTTAATAGGTTTTTATATGTAAACAGAAAACAATTAGAAAGAAAAAAATTAATAAATTTTCTATACCGGCTTCTGTCCATGTAAAAAAAATTGTTTTTCCTTCATAAACTAGATATTTTGTAAATGTGATAATTATAAATGTAAATGTCTTCTTATACTATATAAGTTCTTATATACATACATATATCCATCACGATCTTATACATACACTGTATAAAAGACGGGTATTATATTAGAAGTTGAACATATGAATGAATATGAAGTTGTTACGCACAAGTAATAATTAATATTTACTTCATAATATATTTTACTTGAACAAAAATATTGAATAAACTCAAAACTGAAATTGATCATTGCATATATATATATTAATGTAATGACGTTATGATATGCATTTATAAATATAATGTGTCGTGTAGGTAGGTGTATCTGTACAGATAGATTTTGTATATAGATGTTATATACATATATATATATATAAAGCTTTTTATAATATATATAAATTTTAAATGTAAATATACAATTTAAATCTATCTATATCGGCGAGTAATAATAGCACTTATTTTTTGTTTTTACATATATTGTGATCGCGTGCATTTTATATAAATATCATCAACACAAAATGAAATAGATAAACTCATCATATATATTATTATAACTATTAACTATATATAGAAGATATAGAATGAAATTAATGAATGAAAATTTAAAATATTGTGAATGAAATGAATATGTGAATGAATGTGCATTGGCACACTCACTACATAGCACTACACTTTTATAAATACTTTCTGTGTGTTTAAAAAAAAAAAATTATTTATATATATATATTTATTTGTATAAAATATATTGTTAAATAAATGAATGAATAATATATTTTTATTCTATATCTAAATATAGATTTTAGATATAGATATAGAGAAATGTATTTTCTTTTTTTAAATATATAAAAAAAATAAATACTATATATTAATAATATTAATGTAAATATCATTATTTATATAAATAATTATTATATAATTTGAATAATATTCCGGAAATTGTTTATTAATATAAATATATTAAATGATAATTTAAAGAAAATAATCATCCTATATGCATTATACATTAATTAACATCTTTATGTTAAAATATTTTGTATGTCAAAAGCATATAAAAAGGTATAAATTTTATAATCGGAAATGAATTTATTATAATATTATATTTTTTCGATATATTTACTATATGACGAATATAAGAAAGTTATGTATCTGTTTCGTGATTTTAATAATCTAAATATTATAGTAAATATTTTCTCCTATATATAGTAGAGGAATTAAATAGAGCATAAAAAGTTATGATTTTTTATTCATTTTTGTATATACCAATAAAATACATTAATATAGTGAAAATCTTGGAAAATTCAAAATTCTGTATGAAAAACTTTACAAGATAACCTAGTCAAATATAGAGGTAACAGATAATCTTCAATGAATTAAAAACATTTGGTAATATTTTCATTGGTTAAAGAATTGTAAAGAAATTTCCATCAGAAATTGATTTAGTACAAAAATTGTGAAAATTTTTGGAAAATTAACAATTACGCACATTTAGATAAGTGAATACGACTAAATATAATAATTGAATCAACAAACTATACAAAACAATTCATTATGTATTCAAAAAAAAACCTATAATTTATTTCAAAATATATACACGCACGCAAAAAATGAAATTATGTACGCGGCAATTCGTCGATTGAAAATTAATCTAAATATGGTCAATCGTATATATATATAGATAAATTAATCCACACACATAATCCATAATGTATAATATAATATAATAATAATAATAATAAAAAAAAAATAATTATTTTATATTTATTATATATTCATTCAATTTAGCATATGGTTAAGCATAAAACTGTCGCAAACCTACATGCAAAAACAAAAAAAAATTAAAATATGTATCTTATTCTATATATAACTATATTTGACATTTTATGTTGTGTTATTTTATGCCTTGATAATTTAAAGATAGAAAAAAAAACAATTTAGGTTTTTATTTTATTTATTAAAAAGTGTTTTTGAATTAGATTCTGTTGAAAGAGTCTACGCATAATGACATCATATAATATTTTTAATTTACTATCATCATATCGAATAAATATTATTATAATTATGTATATATATATATTTTTTTTTAATAAACAATATCAAAACGGAAAAAAATAAAACATTATTTTTAAACTCAATTTAAATTTATTGATTTTTATATTATGGATTTTTTAGCCCACAAATAAACTTTGGTAAAAAAACAATAAATGATATTTCTATCATTTACGCATAAATATTTAATTGATTATAGAATTTTATCATTGAGTTAATATTTAATTAATTATAGAATCATATAAATAAGGTCCAAACGGTTGGATTGTCGTCAAAGGATATTTTGAAGAGTCCTTCAAAATAAAATTTACATTTACAAAGTCATTAACATATTGATTATAACCTTATCTTTTAGCCATGGTAAACAACCAGAAAAACGCTTATTATATTTAATAAATAATACTAAATATAATGTATTTATTAAAACATAATCACTCGACCTGCGAAAATCCAGAATTTTAACAGCATAAGAAAAATGTATCATAACAAAATGAATATTATGAAGGTATTTTACATGCAAAAAAATAAAATTCAACCAAATGGGTTAATACTCATAATAAAAAAAAAACAAAAATTATTTATCGTATTTTTACTTTTAAATATAAAAAAAAATGAATAATATGACTTTTTTTTATTTTTAATATGCAAATCAATAAATTTAAAATAACACACTATTCATTATATATTTACAAATCCACGTAAAATAAAAAATTATAAAGGAAATGTGCGGATGTAAAGAAAAAAAAATTCATACCACTCGCTTATTTTTTTTTTATTAACAAAATAGATACATTTTGTATAGCAATTTTTATGAATGAATTTTTATATATTAATATATATTATTTTAACAACACTATTATTTTGCGTGGGTCTAACCTCCTCCTATTATATATATAAACTGAATATATAAGTGAATTATATATACAGTACCTATATATATATTATATGCATAAAATCTGTATATTTAAATATAATGTTATGTTGCATGATCAATATACGAGATCATATTATATATATCTATATATCCATGCAATATATGTACTATTTTAATGAATGATACTTTCTGCAAATTACTTTAAATATTATAATATTATTATTACTATATCATTATATGAACTACATTTTATTAATTCCTTGTTCATTTTATATTATTATAAAAATAAATGCAAGTGTTTTATTTTTCGTATAATATTATTTTATTGATACATCGAACGCGTTTATGTTGAATTTAACATTCAACAAAATCCATTCATTCTACTATATATGTACATTGTTGTTAATTTTTGTTGTAACAAACAAAAAATGTCAATTTTTTTCGGTTTATAAGTGATAAATGTCTACAGGCACAAATAAATATATTATTATAAATTGTAGTTAAAATCAGCGTGTTTTATAAAATGATTTTAAATGCATCAATATATATAGTAAATTTTCAAGCGTGGGTATTTGTTTGTTTTTTTTTTATTCTTATTTTGCTTTATATATCTCCATCTCCAAACTGAAAACATATTTTTTGTGCAATAAAAACTGGAAAATAATTTTCATAAAATAATCTGGAAACATTGTTTTTAATCTGATTTTTTTTTGTCTTAATTCATATTATTTTTTCATCAACGCTTATCGCGCAAAATATTTTATAATCAAAAATTATACCATTTTTTTTTTTTTTGGTGAAATTATTCAGTTAAAATATAATTATGGTTAAAACATCGATGATATAATTATATATATATACCGTAAATAAGATCACAGATTTATATACTTGTTAATTGTTACACTTAATTCTTTTACTCTGCGTTTTCACATCTAAATAATAACTCATTGATTTTTGTATATTCTTTAAACATTCGTATTTTTTTTTAACAATATAATTATAATATTTTAAATTGCGTGTTTAAATCTTATATTTTATTATATCTTTTATAACATTAACAAATATATACATTAATTATTATATGCTGAAAAAGTCATATATGGTTAATATAAAAAAAAAGATTTATATTATACTGCATACATATACAATTCATTTGAATTAATAAAAATAAAATCGTAACGTAACGATATTCCGTAAGATAATCTAACTAAAAATTATCTTGAATAAATATATAAAATAAAAACTGGTAATTTATAAAGAAATAAATATATATATAAATAAATATAGTTCAAAATACCGAATGAATATATATTGAAATCTTACATATATTAATTCATATAAATTGTATATACTATAGTTATTATTAGTAGATAGAAATCTTTTTTACTCATAGGTAAATAAATTAATATTGTTTATATATATTGTACAATATATGAAAATGTATATGTTTCATTATTTTTTAACCATAATTATTATATATATATTCAGTTTCTGTTATAATTCATAAAATTTATTATTGTTAATATTATTAGCATAACCAAACCAAACTGACGATCAAATCATATATATATATATTTATTAATAAAAATTGTATAAAATGCATTTAAAGTGAAATTATGAAATTTTTCATCTATAGTAATTATATGCATTTATAAAAATGTTTAATGCGATGAGTATATCATAAATATAATAAAATAATAACTGAACAGCCTCCAGTGCTATCAAGACAAAAAGTAATATAATTCTACAAATTATAGAATAGGAATTATTACAAGGAATGCAATAATTTTTTGTGAAAATACAAACGTTATAAATCGTTTATCGAAAACGTTGCAGCGCTGATTATATCCACAGTAAAATTAAATTAATATATACGATGCGATAAATTCATTAAAAATTATTCAATATCTATATATGTATAATTAAAAAAATTAAATTAAGATGAACCTAAAACTTAATTTAGGTGTTAAAATTAAAATAAACCAAATCCAATTTGGTTGATACACGCACATATAAAATTAATTGAAACTGTGTCTATTTTTTTTAGCTGATACTATACGTTCAGTTCGGTTGTTTGTCGTGTATAATCTCAATATACACAAAAAATAAAAAACGTATATTATATAAATTCAACTATTCTGATCTCTATATATGATAATAAAATGTGAATAAAAGAAAAATATGAAACTATTCATAAATAACAAAATATAACAATAAGAATATTAATCAAATAAAGAAATCAAACGGGGTTTTTTTTTTCTTCTTGCTTTTTATATACATATGAATAAATATTTATAGGCATTTTGATAACTATATGGAATGATGGAATGCAATGGAATGGTTATGGTTATGGTTATGGTTATGGATATATACGTACAACAAATTATTTTTTAAAAATTATTTTCATATATATAAATAAATAAATAAATAAATACGTACGAGACCAATAAGACATTAACATATATATATATATATATAATTTATATTGCATGAGATATTATTTTACTATATACATAAAAACTATATGGATTTATTTATATTTATAATATTTTTATATACGACCAGAGAAGAATATGTCATGTATGTTGTAACAAAAATAAAAAAAAAAATTGTAATGTATGTATCAAGATAATGAGAACGTGCGATGAGTTTGTTAAGTCATAAAAAAAAATATGTAATAATAATATTTAAAAATAAAAAAAACTATTAATACACTATATAGAAAAATAATAATGCCTAAGGTTAAAATTAACCCTAATTTACATGTTTATTTTCAATTATTAAACAAAAGAAAAACAACTCTTCTTTATGTATCATATATAGAGATGTACAGACTAGATTGGGTATATTATAAAAAATTATTGTTTGTGATGAAATGTATATATTATAACATCATATATATAATAATCTAAGATGTTGTCATTTAAATTTGATATGGATATCGCAATTTATATAATTATACTTATCATATATATGTATATAGAATAATCTATATCTCATCACATAACTATATTATATTAAATAAATCGTTCAAGTCAATCTAAGTTGTTAAGCTAATTAACCTATAATAAATATAACGATTGGAAAATAAAAACTAAAAATCATGTTAATAATTTTATGAAACTATATAATCCTTCCTGTAATCTTTATGTTTTTTTATATATATTTATGATAAAAATGTAATACGATTACAGGTTCATAAATTATTATAAATTATAAATATGCAAAACAAAAATATATATTGAAAGTTTTTTTTATGTTTTATCTATTGATATCGATAGAGATATGATTTTTCTATTGTTTTCTTTTTTTTTTTTAATCTTAATATTTATTATAGTTCAGTTTCTATATATTATATGTACGTGGATTAATATATTATAATTTTTATTTTATACCATATAGAATATAGTATAATATAAATTAATGGTCAATTGTATATATATACAATTTATTTTTTATCTTATTATTACATTTTCATGATAATTTTTTTAATATATTAATTTTTCTTTTATATGATTATTGGTAGAAATGTTTATGATAAATAACTTTATTGTTTATATTTGAGAATTGAAATAGAGTTTCACTCACTATACATATTTTTTTAAATATAAATGGATAAAGTTTAATTTAAAAAAATTGTCTAAAGGCGATGTGAAAATTCTATGTATATAGTTTAGAAGAATCTTTTGAGGAATGATTTAAAGATCAAAGCCTTTATTAACAGATCAAATTGACTTATTCTCTGATTTTCCAAAAAAAAAAAAAAGAAGAAATATATTGAAAAGAAATCGACGATTGAATAAAGGAAAAATTATTATAATTAAACAAAAATTTAACTTTCACAATTTTATTATGTCTGCGGCTTAATATATTTACTTAATATTGAAAAGAATTTTCATTTATTTAATTGTGACAAAAAAAAAGTATAGCAGATAAATACATAATTTATATCAACAATTTTCACGATTTTTATAATTATACATTGCTATTACTTGAGAATGTTTTATTTTTGTTCTTTTTCTTCGTAATCAAGACAAAAAAAACTATGTCAATTCTTATAATAGCTGTTCATAAATTAACTAAAAATAAATCATGTTAAGTAAACAATTTTTTTTATAATCAAAATATATATATTTAAGTATATTGTAATCGCGTGCAATATTTTGGTAATAATTTTTCGAATGGTATTTTCTCCCAATTACAATGATTTAGCTTTACCAAAAGAATTTCATGGTATAATTTAATTGTATACATATAAACAATTTGTGAGATTATTATAAAAATTGCATTCACTTTATTCTATATATTTATATGAAATTGTACATTAAATTTTTCTCAAGATATTTCTATATATTTAAAAAAAAGCAATTATTTTAAATCAATATAATAATTTAATTTTATTTAATTTTGCAAAAGAATGTGCAATAAATATTCTCTATAATCGAAACAGTTAAAAAAATAATATAATAATTGAAAATGATTTTTGTTTTTGCATTTAGATATAGTAATTTCTATTTTTGTATAAATATAATATAGGAAAATATTCAAATAAGAAAATGAGATAATAGATTTTATTTTATTTCATTTATTTATTTATATTTTTTTAATAATAAATAAATAAAGTTCACACGCATTTCACAGAAATCTTTCATATAATTTGTTTTTTTTATTACTTCAGACTAATGCAGTCTTTGCATTATATTTTCTATATATCTTATTGTATGTATAGTTTTTCTTCATTTTTATAGTTGTTTTATTATTATTATAATATATTTTCAATCTACCATAACTAATTTATAAATATATTTATAAAAATTATTTTCTAATATATGTCTATATAAAAAAAAAAATTATTCTTTATCTGTGTAAAAAAATATATTATGATAATCATAATAATTGATTGGATTTGATGAAATTCATCGAATCATTCGCGTACATATGAATGAATGAATAATATTTTTAAAAAAAAACCATATAATAATAAAATTTTTCAATTAAGCATAAATGCATTTTTATAACCATCCTGAAAACTTTAAAAATATTTAAAAACTAAAAATTTTTCTATTATGCATTTGAATTTATAGAATTGATGTATTGATGATGATCGTTCGCGTCATTAACATATTTTTAATTTAACATCGACATATTATAAACACTATATATAGTATAAATATATGTATATATATGTCTGTATATAATGAAAAACTATATATAGAAATGCCATGAATAATTCAATCAAATTCAATAAATATTGCATCGTCATTTTTTCATATTAATAAAATATATAAAATATACTTATAATAATAATAATAAGGTTTGGTATATATAGAAAAAAAAACAATATTATTATTATTATTATAAAAAGAAGTGGAAAATGAAATGAAATGAAAAAAATCTTAATAATATTTTTTTTAATATATATATATATATATATATATATATATATATATATATATAGAGTTAGTTATAAGACAATAAATAATATATTTTATATTTTCATTGAATGTGTGCGGCGTTGACCTTAATGCATTTGATTTTTTTTTTGTTACATTCAAATGGATTCCTTTTGATTGAGTATAAGTTTGTCTGTCATATATTTATATATTATTATAAATATTAATTTGTTTATTTCTGTTATTTTTTATACAATAAAAAAAAAAGGTTAAATACTTATAAAAAATATCATTAAAATCATCACATCATCATTAATAAATAATAGTTATATGATCATTAAAAAAGAAAATCGTAAAGTATGGTATATACAAGAGAAAAATAAAAATACAATAATATCTTCTTTTTGAAAGTAAATCGAAACATCAAAATGCAATTAATTTAATTATTATTACATTTTTCTTTTTCTTTTTTATTTTGTTTTAAAAGTTTCATTGATTTTACCTTTCTCCTTCGTTACGTTTCATTTCTTTTTTCTTTTTTTTTTATTTTTATAATAATTTTATTTAAAGGTAAATTTTTTAGTATATTATTATTATTTTAATTCGTAAAAAAATATATTATATGCGTATATTTATATTGATAAAATAAATAAATAATTGTTTATAATATTCATATTCATATAACTGCGAAAATGATAATTTTTATTATCATAATAAAAATATCAACAAGTCCCATATATATTAAAATAATTATATGCATATTATATTACAATACAATATATATATAATTATTTAATAATTTTTAAATAAAAAAAAAATGGAGATATTAAATTGAAAATAAAAAATAATAATTTGTTGAACAATTGAAAATGTATAATAAATTATATTGTTTTTTTTTTGCGAAAATTTTTTCAATAATATTTGTTCTGCTCTGTAATAATGTAATCGTAACCGACTTTCAAATATCAATATTTTAATTTTTTGAAATCAATCTGTTTTTGTTAAACAATTTTACCTAAAACTTAATAAAGATTATCAAAATTATATATAGAGAAAAGTTTATCAACTCTTCAAACATAAAGTTATGAATTAAACATATTATTACATCGAAATACATTTTTTTTATTACAGGAAACGATGTATCTAATATTGTAATTACAAATGTTTGTAGTTCAAAAATTATATTTTCTATACTATATATAAAATTCTTATCAAATGGTTTTTTTTTATAAATAATTGTCAATGAATTAATATACTTTTTTTTATTGATATATTAATTTTTTTTTCTATTGATGTATTTTTGATGATAGACCAAAAAAAAAAGGTTTTTTTTTATTATACAAATTTACCTTATCTGTTTTATTTGATAATTGTCGATAATTGTGTGTAAGAGTGTGAAAATATACAAAAAAAAATATGATAACATATTTTATTTTTTTATATTATTGAAAATTTATCAGATTCACAATATATTGGTAAATTTTGGTTTTTTGTTTTTATTGTGTAATCTCTATATATACATCTTTAATATCATATATTTAGGCCAGGCGCCTGAACACGTTATAAAATATCTTTAATTTAATTTTTAAATAATTAAAGATATATATATAAAATAAAATTTATCTTTATATAGTATAAAACACTTATAAGATTGCATATATATATATATTTTTTTTTTTTGAAAACTATTATATTGGATACAGAAAGATAAATGAACAAAATACAACAAATAAAGTTAAATGTACGATACCATATACTAACACAAATATGCTATATCGACATTTATACTATAGCAAGTATATTTAATTCTTATAATATTCATTACATTAAATATATTTATTTGTATATTCAAATATATCTATAATGTATATAATATTATTTATTGTGGTTTGACCTTAAATTTTCTGAAGCAAAAAAAATTAAATAAACAATCACATATATTAGGTATAGCATAGGTAGAGAAAGGTAAACATTTATTTTTTTTTTATTTTTCCATTACATATTATAATCGCATAAATTATTCTTATATACATACATATATATATATAAGAAAAGGTCAATTTTTTTTTTATGATTAATCTTAACACAAAATAAAAATAAAAATCCAAATTCGATTCGTATATATCATAAATATATATATAGAAATGTGATATTATCGCAACAACAATAATTTATATATAATAAACAAAATGAAATGTTAGTTTATGGGGTTCTCCCCAAAAAATTTGCGTGCTCAATATTTTTATTAAAAAAGCGATAATATCATCTGCATGCATGGATATATTTTCATACTTTCAGTTGTTTTCATGATAATTTAATTATATATATGAATAGATTTATAGGTAAATTTTCTTTCTTTTTTGGGATATAGCAATTATATTTTTGTATATTGAAAGTTTTTGTTATACGATGAATAATTTTTTACTATTCAAAACAATAAACGTTATCAATCATAATTACAAAATACATTTCTTTTTACTAAAATATAGCAAACAAAAATATTGGTCAAAAATAGCATTAACATTGACTACACATTGACTATAAAATCGTGTCTAGAATATAGAATACCAGAAAATCCCGCAATATAGTATATTGATTGATGTCATATGGATAGTAAAATATTCTATTATAAATAAATACAGATATATTATTATGGTCTTTTTTTGATTATTTAAAATTATAATCTTATTAGTTAAAAAATGATATTTACATAAATAGTTTATATACAAAAGTCCAAATGAATTATTATTATATGTATATATGTCGCATGCCGCATATTAAAAAAAATTATATGTATAAAAAGGATTATAATTATATAAAATTGATCTTATTATAAAAATGTATAAACGCACAGTATATATTTTAAATTTTATATTGTATAAGCTTTAAAAAGTGTATTATATATAGGATACAAAATTTAAATTATTCATATTATAATAAAACAACGGCGCTAACCAAATCGAATAAATAATTTACGGTATCATGGTAATTATATCCGTCCGTGAAATGAGAAAAAAATATAAAACTCTATGGGTGAAATTCCAGTGGCTCGGATTGAACAAATTTGTCCTGATAATCCAAACGATAGAATATTTTTCGTACAAAATTTTCCGGAAAATTCAATTTTCCAAATATATAGCCATAGTTTTTCTTCAAATTATCGTTTTCTTTGCATCATTTGTAAAAAGCAAAAGTAAATTTTAGAAGAAAATTGGGAAATCGGTTGCATATTTTCATATTTAACATATTTGGAGCTCTTATCTGAGTCTAACTGCCCGCAATAATTTTATAGATAAAAATAAAATTCATTAAAAATCTAAATAAACAAAAAAAAGGTTCCGATTTCACTTCGAATAATAATGTTAATTTTTTTAAAAATATTTTCTTAATAATAAACAATAAATGATCTAGATTTTATCTGTCATTTATATATTTTTGTTAACTATAAAAGCTATATATATATAATTTTAAAAATGTTTTATTACAATAATTAATATTGTCCGTATATATTTTAATAATAATAATAATATTATTTATAATCACGCATAGTATAATAATTATTAATATAAATATTAAGTCTATATAATTACAAAAAATATTATATACTTTATTGATTGTATAATTAAATTTTATCAAATTAAAAAAAAAAAGATATAAATTTGCCTCTGGTCATTTATTATTTTTTTTTTGATGAATATATATTGAATTTATAAATATTATAAATATACATTAAGATTTCTTTTTCAATTCATTCGATATGATTTTTTCTATATTTATTTATGTATAACAATAATTTTCTAAATAACAAAGAATTTCAATTACACAATATAATGATTATACTGTATATTATTTATTACTATAATTATATTAAAACAGTTGTGACATCATATATGCGGATTGAAAAAAATAAAAAATTGGGTGATCACGCACTTATCTATAAAATTATTAATTATTACACGTGTAATTATATATAAAATATAAGATAGAAAAGAAATATGAATCAATTGCGATATAAACCTTAAATATATCTATAATCTTAATTGTAAAGATATTTTATGGATAAATTCAAATATAACTATATCTAATTGTATTTATTAATATATATGTATAGATGAACAAAACATCAATCAATTTAAAACATAGATCTATATATAATATTATAACAATTTATACAGTAAAAGATATAATTTAATTATAATTAATTATATAGATTCATTGATATAGTGTAAAAAAATAAAATAAAATTGAATGTTATTTTAAGAGTTTTATAACTAAATATATAAAATATAAAAGATTAAAATAAGAAGAAAGTTTATATCAATATTGATGTATTTTTTTCTTTCTTAAGTGTCTTTTATTTATTTTGTTATATGTATATTCACGCAGAGAATTAAATTTACATTAAAATAATTACCTTTTATTGAATTTATATATATATATATATATATCTATAATTTTCTTTCTATTTAATTGTAAAAATAATAATAAGATAAGAAACATTTTATATTATTCTTTTTTTTTTTTTTAATTTAATTATATAGAGATATATTCAAAATAATAATGTATAGTTAAAATTTAGTTAAAAAAGAAACGACTTAACTCTAAGCGATAATTTAAATATATATTATATGTATATGCAAAGAGATTTTATTCTATTTATTTATATATATGTATCATAATATAATTATATAATAATTTATTTTACAAAATATTGCTGTATATTCAAATCTCAAATGCAATTATCAGTTGATTTGTTAAACATATATATATAGTGTAATATATAATTTGTTATATGTTTTGTTCTTCTATTATACTACGAGTATATTTTTTATAAGCTTATAATAGATTACATTAATTTGAAATATATATTATTATTATAAGTTATAACTAACAATATAATTCATATATATAGCTGCACGATTCTGTCATTTCATAATATTATACTGTATATCAAATATATGAAAAATTATACATAAATGATTTTTAATGTATTATATATATGGAATATATTCTTAATTATCTGCGAGCATATTTATAAAAAGTTATATGTGCTAAGACAGGGAGTGTCAGTATAGTGATATATATGCAAAGAAGAATGCAAAGAAACTGTTAAAAAATGCTTATGTTATATGGTTTTTTTGCATAAGAAAATATAAGTCGAAATTATTGAAATACTCGCTTCCATTCGTTTCTAACAATTTTCACGAATTAAAGACATTTTCGTATTACCCAGTAGATTTGAAAATAAAAAAAAAAACATTATTTCAAATTAAATACAAAAAAAACTGTATGATATTGCAATTTTTTATACATAGACAAAAATTATTTATATATTTTACATTTTCTATATATAATATTAGTGTAGTGAAAAATTTATATGAAAATTAATGTTTTTTGCTTTAATAACATTATAAGATAAGAAAATGTTTCCCAATAAAATTTTAACAAAATACATTTGGCTTTCTTTAGTTTTTTTTTATATATAATAATTTGCTTTAGTTTTCAAAAGTTAAATGATTTATTTGATGGTTTTTTTTTTCATTATTATTATTGAGTTGAGTGTTTTGCTCACTTGTTAATGTGTCTAATGTGAATGTTTTCATAAACAAGTATAAATTGTAAAGGTAATAAATTAGAGAAAATTACCTGCCGTGTGTTTGAATTATTTATATTTAATTTAATCATATTATTATGTTTAGAAATGTAATATTCTATTTATTTATTTAATAATAATAATAATAATATACCAATATAATTTCAAATTATAAAAATAAACAAATATATTATTATTATTATTTGTATTAGAAAATAAATTATTAAATTCCTTTCCTTTCACCTATCACCGCCGTGAATGTAACAATTAACACTATTAACATTCACTATATATTCACTGTATACAAATAAATTAAGATACGTTTTATATATCTATGAAGAAAACTTCAAATAAGAAGAAATCAAATTAATAAAACATCTTTTTTTGCTGAATGATTACTATATATATATATATATATATATATATGTTTATGATGATGATAGATGATTTTAAAAAAATTAAAATAATGTTTTTATTTATATATAAAATATATTTATATAATAAACACACATCACGCAATTGAATTTATGAATGGGAAATAAAAAAATATAGAATATTATTATTTAGCTATAAATAGTTTGCATGTTTATATAACCTAAATTTTGACTTTTCTTCGTTATAACTTTTATTTTTAAAACATCAACAACAAATATAAATATTAATATATAATAGATGAAAAATAATGAATAATAACGAATAAATAATATCTTAATGTGATATCATTAGAAATTTGTAAATATATTGTCATAGATTTTTATATATAAAGGTAGAAAATTATAGGCACTGATATTGTATTTGCGTTATAAAGTCTACTTAAAATTTGAGAACAAAATTTTGAGGTTCTGAAGAAAAGAATCCCACCGAAGACATTAATTTGAATTTACACCAATATTTATTAAATATTTTTCAAACCTTTTGGTCGTACGTCTAAATATTGAAACCATAAAAAAAAACTCCAAAAAATAATGAAACCACCAACAGAAGACTGCTTTGGGGACGCTAAACATCATTTATAGAATATCTTCGCAATATTCTTTAATAATTTTATTAGCCAAATACATTTCAAAATTAATATAAGAATTCATTAAAAACAATATATGTATATCGTAAAAAATATTTAATAATATTTTTCCATTAATAATCAATGAAATATTAAAAAAAAAAAAATCGAAAAATAAATTTAATCAATAGTTTATTTTATAAAAGAAAACATTGTTTTTAATATTAGAAAATATATAACAAATCAATTAAATATAAAATGAATATTTTTTATTTTATCACATAAATGTAATGAATAAATAAATAATTGCTAAAACAATAAAAATTATTGTTTATATAATCTGCGTGTGTTTTCTGTTATCAATGTTGAGTTTGCAAAAAAAAAAAAAAACAAAAAAATTAAAGAATAAAAACATTAAGATAAAATAATTATCAATTAAAATTTTTTATTTTCTTTATACATTTTTCCCATATCAGTTTTACCAACCAACGACGACGCTAACTATATACATGTAAACCAAACCATATGGTTATAATGCAATTAAACTGCATTATAATGCAGATGCATTTATTTATCAAATGTTATTATTATTATTAATAATAAATATTATTTTTCGTGAACATAATAAACATATATATAGTTATTATAATATCCAAAAAATAATTATAATAAAGGAACCAAAAACATTAATATCGCACACAATGTTTTTTAGTTGCGGTGGTATATATACGAAGGGGGGCTTTTGTTTTAATTTGGCAAAAAAAAAAACAATACTTTTAAATTCTTTCTAATATATATATATTATATATTATATATATATATAGTAGTTGAACGATGACGATATTATATTTCAATTATATATTCATATCAAAGATTTTAATAATATAATATATACAAAATAAAAAAAAATACGAAACAATACACCAATTCTAAGAATATTATTTAAACAATAAAATGTTATTATTTTATATATGTAATATGTTGGCATCGCCAAAAAAATTTGTTTTTTGTACAAAGAATTTAAATATAAATGGATTTTTGTGTTTTTTAATTTTATTATATTAATATTTCAGTTGTTATCTTTTTTTTTGTTACAAAATAAAAAAAAACGAAATGTGTTTGATGTACTCTATATTGCACAATTATATGTATTCTATTTAGTGAATATTATTATCATTATTTATAAAATATATATTTACATTTGAATGCGTTTTTTTTATGTTTTATCGTTTTATGTATGGCAATAAACTTTATATGCATAACAATATTTACTATACTATATGACCATTATATGATATGATATGAAATGATATATGTATATATAAACATTTTTCAAATACATTCATTCATATTCCTTATATATATTATAAATGTTTGTGTAGATACAATTTGTTTTTCATCACCATCATTCGCATTTATTTTTATTTATAATACGAATATGATATGATCTATTCGCACGCAATAATATTCTATAATAATTGTTATGGTATATATATATATATATAAGAAATGAAAACACAACGGGATCAAGTGTCAAATTTTTACATATTTTTTTTAAAGATATGAATATGAAATGGAATAGTACAAAGTAAAGGAATACAAATACGTATGTGAATTTTATAAATAAAAAATATAAAAAGATGAGTATAAAATAAAAAAAAAATATTAACATAAAATAAAAACACCATCATTTTTTTATTATATTCCTTATTATTATATTTCATATTATATATCCAATTACTGCGAGAATTTTATTGAATATATAATTTCAAAAAATGTCTATTTTACAATTATATATACGTATATATAGATAATATCAGATTTTTAAAAACCTTTATTTGATGGGAAGCATCTATCAAATTTGTTGGGAATTAGAATATGATAAATAAATAGATTCTATTATATTAATGAATTGTCTATAAGAAGATTTCATATTGTTTCAATCGAATCACATAATTTTTTTTAAAGAATTACAGAATCACAAACGCAGGATAAAAATTTTGAAGTCAATTTTCAATCATAAGGATATTAATATTTTTACTTTATAATGAATTGGGTATATATTTTTATTTTCCTCTTGAATTACAGCCACATAGTTTTCTTCAAATTGCAATTTTCTTTCCATTCCATGTTCTTCTTCTTTGTTTCCTTCAAAACTCAACTGAATTCTAATTTTTTATTTTTGTAGAAGAAAATTTAGAAATCGGTTTATTTTTTCAAATGATATAGCTGTGAAAATGTGAAAAAAAAAACTTTCTAAATACTTTTTCAAATATTTGTAATATCCAATCTTTTGGGTCGTTGGAACAAATTTTCTTACGCGTCGCGCCACTGATTATAATGAAATATATATAAGTCAATATTGCATAAATATGTCATAAAAAAAAATTTTTAATTTATATATATTATTATTTATTTAAGAATGCACCTATATTATAATATTTGATTAATGATAATATATAATCATTAAATATATATATTTATATTGTATTATTATACATTTACAATTATATATATAATTTGAAAGTATATTGTAAATCTTTTTTTAATTTATTTATTTATATTAATAATTATATGATATTGATCATGAAGTTAATATGATAAATTATAATAATAACAATAACTATAATAATCATAATAATAATAATAATAATAATAATAATAATAATAATAATAATAATAATAATAATAATCATAATCATAATCATAAAAATATACATATACATAAATATATTATTTATATGTGAATTACAATATTGAAAATTTATATATGATTAATGCGAAGATGTGAAGTGAAATTTTGATTAATAACATTTATATAATTTAACCTTCGTATTTAAGATGGCAAAAGTTTAAAAATTAAATGAAATATGGTAATTCGCATTTCCACATACATTCACATAACAGACTCACAGTATATTAAGCCCTTACGTGGCTTATAGATTTGTAAATTTGGTAGAATATGTCGATCAGAAAGCGTGCCGTTTAAGGGATAGGCAAACGTTTTTTTCCTTTTTTTGTTAGATTATATTGATCAAACAGAGAAATGGCGTCAAAAAATGTCAAAAATTAATTAACAATTATTAATATGTAATAATATATAAATAACATTAAGAAAAAAATTAAAATTAAAATACTTGTTTTATATCATCTTGTAAAATCATTTTTCATATATCAACAAAAGAATTATTATTTTTAATCATATATATTCAATAAAGTAATTATTTATTATATATATATATATTATTTTATTTATTACAATATGATTTAAGGTACAAAAAAAAAAGAAAAGAAAAGAAATTTACAAAAAAATGTTGTATCACATCACAGAGATTCTTCGTCATATTACATATATATGTTTATGTAATTTATTTATTTATCATTATTATTGTTATTATTATTATAAATACTTTCATAAGATTGATTTCTTGTTCAAAAAAAAAATCTAAATATATTTTACAAAATAATATTTATCAGAAAATAAATATATAAATGGGTGTACGTATTTTTACAACTTTATTTTAAAAAAAAAATTGTTTTTTTTTATGATTATTATTATTATTATTCTTGTGCTATATTCGAATATTATATTATTATTTATTTATTTATTTATTTTATTTTATTTTATAAATTATAAATATTTACAAGGTAAAGCCGAACCCATTTAAATATATTATATATATATATATATATATATATATATACATGTAAATAAATAAATTTGTATATATACACACCGATATCTATAGATACATAAATATAAAATGTTTTAAAAAATAATAAATATACATATTTTTTTTTTAATGTAAGTATATAGATTAAACAAATTCGCAATTTCAATTTGTTGTAAATTAAAAAGAAAAAAAAATAACAACAAAACATATATACAATATATTTAACTATATATAGGGATTTATAATGTCAAGTATCGATATATTTTGTGTGAATTATTATAATTATTTTATAATTTTTATACAAAAAAAAAAAAGTGTATTTATTAATACGTTTTCTTTCGACTTGTCAATAAATCAGTAAATTGTATTCATATACAAATCGATCGTTTAATTGAAAATTCTATATTAAATATGTACGTAAAAATTGTTATAGAAAATATATATTTTTTGAATATATAAGTTAAATTATGATAAATTATGAGTTCAAATTGAATAATTTATTGCATATACTATATTTTTATTTAATGAATTTAAATCAAAATAAATCCATCATATATCGTTTTATATCATTTATTATTATATGATTTGTATTTAGAAAAATAAATAAGGTTTTTATATTGTTGTTTTTATTTTTTTTTTACAAATTACGTAATTTATAAGTTTCATATACAATTAAAATCTTCCATATGATGATAATATTTATTTATCTATAATACATCATAGCATAAACACAAATTTCAAGGTTTAATGCTGTATATGTTATATTTATTTATTTTTTTTTTAAATAGTTATTCAATACATTATACATATATTCTTGTCATCATATATGTCGCATAGAATTACATATATATATATATATATATATATAACAAACAGGCTAAACATAAAGACTATATGTAATGATATTTTAAAATATTAAAAGTGTTTTTTTGTTATTAAACAAAGAATTCATCGTATCTGTATATCGACTTTTATAATAGAATATTATTATAGTCTTTGTTAACGTTTTGGATCACTTGGACTCACAAAATTACTTGATCTTTGCGCGTATAACAACTAAATCAAATTGTTCTTGATGATTATAATGAAATCTATAATTGAAATTAATCTAGTTTTAATCATTTTGTATAAAAATTTAATATTTCTGTAAATATATATGAATTGACAACCCAATTTTTTATACCATAAAAAAATATGCTGACTAAATTTCAAGAAATATTTTTTAAACTATATTATATATTTAAAACAAAAATATATATATGATTTGAAAAGGGTTTCTTTTTGGAAAAAAGTTCTATCGTTCTTTAAAAACAAAATTGTATATACGCTGTGTGTGATATAGAATTACATATTAAAATAAACACAATTATTTATGGTAAAATAAATTAAATCTACTGATACTGGTTTATTAAATTATATATTAAAAAAATAATATAATTTTTTTGGGTAAAAAACAAAAACTCGTGTCATATTACCAATAGTATATAGTAAATAAAATTTTATAATATTTAAATTGAATGGGAAAACGGAAAAATGTACCGTGATTTAATTAAAAAAAATTTGTTTAAATAATTATTAAATTATATAAATATGTAATATTATATATTTATATATTGATTGCGTGCAGGGTGGTTTTTCGTTTGGTAAAATGAGTACTTAAAAATATTGCATTACTCTTTATATACTATATTATATCATTATTTTTTGATATATTTATCAATTATTTTCAGGAATATTAAAAAAAATAATACACTCAATAATAAGTTTGATTAGATCAAAAAAAAAAAATTCTGTGGATTCATTGATAAGAATGCCAACTTATAAAGTTCTTACAAAAATTGTGGATTCATGAGTTTGAATCCAACTGAAGACACAAAAAATATGTTTTTTATTTAGGAAAATTATGTAGTATTGTTTTATGACTATAAGTAAGACTTATATTTGTTTTTCCTTTTTGAAATTTTTGAAGTTTTTCATTTTCTTTTTGTATACCAAAGCGTTGGCAATGGAACTTAGAAATGAATTTAAATTTCGTGCACTTTATAGTAAAAATTTAATTACATTAACATTATTTATGGCCTTTAAGGAAACTAGATTTATAATGAATTTATGAAAAAAATAATGGATATAAAACATTTTAATATATAATTGAAAAACTAAAATATAGTTTATAATAATTTTATACATTTTTCTCACCTATAAAAAATACATGACCTATTACAGTCGTATTTTATTTAAAATGAAATCATCACAATATATACATATATTTTTTATCAATTTCTATAATCGAAATTAATCAATTAAAAAGTAAAATTAAAGTATATATGCAATGGAAAAAAATTAAAATAAGTACAACATAAATTACAAAAGTTATGTAATGAAAAAAAGTTTTACTTTTTAAATGGATACATTTTTTAATGAATAAAAATTCTGATAAATTATCATTATTTTGAGTAAATGTATCTTGTATATATAATTTAAATATATTATTATTATTATTTGTATGATATTAGATATCGATATTTTATTTAAATATTAAAGACAAGTAAGTATATATTATATATATAAAAATATAATCACGATTTTTTATGCAATGGGTGATTTTATTCTCTTTAATAATATATTACTATATGTAATTTTTCATGTTTTCGATAAAAAGAAAAAAACTTTACCTTTGCCATCACAAAAATACACTTTATATATTTATTATTCATTTATAAAAAAAAAGCTATATATATATATATTAAATTAAATTAATGTATTTATATGCGCTCATTACGACATTATATAATTTTTGTTATGTGCAGCTTTTTCACTTATACGATATTTTTTTATTAAGTAATTGATCTTTTATTTTTTTTATCAAAAAAAAAAAATACTACTGCATATTATATATACAATTATTAACTCTAAATATATTTATATATAATAGAAAAATTTTATACGTTAAATCAAACGTGAAATAATATAATATAATATATAATCAATTAAAAATATTTTATAATATAAAATTAATTTTAACTTTAATCTATCTGAGTGAAGAAAAATATATATATATATATATATATACTAGATATATAAAAGTAAAATAATTTAATGAATTAAATATCTATAGGAAAAACTTGTTTAAATATTTTTTCCGATATGGTTTTTAACTTTTTTTTTATACTATGTTTTTCAATTGAAAGCAGTATTTATTTTTTTGTTTTTGCTTTTGATTTATTGAACAATAATTTATAAAAAAAAAAAATTGTTATTGTTTTTTTTTTGTAAGATTTAATAACATTTACACTTTAATACGAATTTGTGTTTGTAATAGATAATAAATTGTAAAATATAAGCTAATCATAAAAACACAAAATGTATTATACACTTGTTATGATTTGAATTTATATTATGCCGTATATTATTAGTTGAATTTTATTTATTTTTTTTTTAAATAATAATATTATTTTTAATACACCAAATGAATAAATAAATATAATATGGTAAAAAAAACTATGAAAATAAAAGATATTGCCAATTAATGCACTCGCAGTTCTTGTTTTTGTACATTATTATAATAATATATGCAAGTATTTTTCACATACTTCTTTTTTTTTTCTCATTTAGATATAAAAAAAAAATTATAGATATTTTAAACGCTATATTATATCAGATATAGGATAAATATCGTAATATGTGTATTACTGCTATAATACACATAATATGTGTATATACCCATGTAGCAATTTTAGCATTATGTGATACGATATAATGCTAATCAAAGGTCCTATATCGGCCCTATATTGGTATTTTTTCCATAAGAAGTGGACGGTCTATAGGGCTTAAAAAGGCTCTATATCAGAATTTCGATTATTATATAGGGCTTGTTTAGGTCATATATAAGAATATTTATTTAGTTATAGGGTGAAGAACCTATATCAGCATTATTAAGGTAGTTTACGTCGTGAGTTTTATTTTGGAAATAGAACTATATAAAAACTATAAAATACTTATATATTCTCATATAATGCTGATAAAACTTATATAAGTCTAGATAAGAAAAAGAAAACCACTATAAAGCTTAAGATTTTCCCAAGAATAATAAAAAAAACATTTTTTTTTATAACCAGATTTTATTTTATTATGTTATCTTATTTTTTTGAATCCATTAATTAATTTATTTTATTACATTACAATTGCTTTATCAGTTAAATTTAATGTTAAAGTTTACTTACTTGACCGCACCGAGATATGAACCGTGAACCGCAACCTTGGAGTGTGTGATGTTAACATTTACCTACGCGTGATATGTTTATATTGTTGTGTTTTACTGATATTATTATAAATCGATTTAGAGAGAATGCTTTATTTGCATTTTATTTATAATTCAATAATAAAAACATGTGTTTTTAATTTTATCTTTTATAATTGAAGATCATTTAATTATAATAATAGATATAATTATCTAAATATAATTATAGCCGTATAATAGCATTAAATAAATTCTATCATGTTTTAGCTGTATATTGGAATTCGTAAACTTTAATAAGTTTTAAAAGCTGTATATAACGATTTAAATAATAATATAGGGCTTATATTTAACATACCTTATATCGTATATAAATAATCTTATATAGGGCTGAATTAAGCCCTATATTTGAATAAAATAAGATATATAATGCTTTGGTAATATAAGTTTAATATCAGGCTAATATACGCCAAGTGTGTGTTGGTGTATTGTCGTATATTGGTCATAATAGGATATTATTGGTCTCAAGCCCTAATACAATCTATAAATTCCGATATACGGCTTTTAAATATGTGTTAGAATATAAATGCCAAAATAGGGCCAATATAGGACGTACGCATTATATAAACCTAAGATTGCTGATATAGGGTATCAAATAGAATTAAAATGCTAATATAGGTTTGATATAAGGTTAAAGAATACAAATACCGATATAATGCTGATATACAGCCTTTATATAGGGCTTAATGTTACATGGGTATTCATATAAATAAATAACATCAAGGTAATAATATTATTTTAATTTTAACTATATATAAAGAGTAATAAAAAATATAATAAAAATATAATAAAAAATATAATATAAAAAATATAATATATTTAATATTCAATAATTTTAAATAGACATAATGTCTATAGATTTTTAATAAGAAAAAAAGCTATATAATATATCGTTTTATATCACTAAAGTATAATATTATTATTATTATTATGGTATTAAAAATATTTTGTATATATATTATAATGAATTTTTATGTTGTTGAAATTTTATTTAAAAAAAAAATATACTGGTTTTTTTTTTTTTTTTTTGATTTTTCTGTATCAATTTTGTTATAGAAATATTATTAAAATAGATAAATAGAAACTTCTCTGCATTATTATATATATATATATATAAATAGTTATCTCTGCATAACAATTTTTTAATTTATAGTTTTAATATAGGAAAAATCAATGTTATTATTATTATGTAGGTAGGTAGATAAAAAAAAAATATATACAGGTGTTTACTATAAAAACAAATATATTTTGTAAAATGTAAAATATATATATCATAATGACCTAAATATGAAAAGAATACAATTTGTCTATATATAATAATAAACGCAACAACAAAAAAAAACACAATATCAATTAAAAATTGATAATAATAAAAAATTAAATATTACTTCATAATAGATAATATTTTTGGTTTTATCTCGCGATCGATATAGAAACGAGACAACAAAAAAAATCGAAAAACAAGGTTAAAAATAAATTATTTTATTTATATATCATACAAAAACAATTTCATATTAAAATATAAATGAATTAAAATTTTTACATAGTTAAATTGCAATTTATTTTTTTTTATTTTTATATTTATCGTTTTAAATATATGTACTTTCAATTCTATATAATACATTCACAAATATAAATTTTGTGTGTATACAATCCAAAAAAAAAAAAATTACATGCATACATAAATAATAAAATTTTTAATCATTTTACTTAATCAATAAAAACAAAAATTTACAAATAACGAAAAGTTATATATATAAAAACAAAAAATCGCATTATTAACACATATTAAAAAAAAAAATAACTTTAATATCGCGTATTCTATATTAAAAAACAAAAATAATAATACAGCAATAACATTAATGATTACGAAAAATTTTACAAATAAATTATTTACCTTTAATCATATTTTGATCTTTATTTTATTTTTTTTGTTAATTTATTTTTTCAAATATATATAACATTTGACATTTTATATATATTATATTACATTATAAATAGTTTTCTATAATAAATAGGATAGAATGGAAAAAAAAAATCTTGTAATTTAACATAAAAATTTGTTTCAAAAAACAAATGTATATTATATAATACGTAATTTATATCTGTGAAAATTTTATTGAACAACAAGATATTATTATGAAATTATTTTGTTTTGCGATCGTGATGTTTTGTTTTTTTTCCTTCTTTTTATTTATTATTTTTACCTGTACGGATTTTATCGATTAATTATATATATATATATTATTTGCATTTGATGCGGTATGTAGACTTTTTTTTTTGTTTATTGAAAATATTTTTACTGTATAGACAGATTATATTGCCATATAGCAACGATATTTGTATATAAAGTTGTAGAATTTCAATTGCAAGATATTGAGTTTTTTTTTTTTAAATAAATAAATAATCGAAAAAAGTTTTGTAAAAAAAAATCAAAAATATTTAAATGAGTAATTATATATTATACTTGCATTGATCATATAATGATGAAATTGAAATTTTTTTTGTCTTATTCAAATATTTTTCGAATGAGTATAAATATTTATGAATGATTCATTTTTTTTTATTGTATATAGTTATAAGAATGCTGCATCAATTTTTTTAATAAAGCATAAAATCAAAAGGATAAATAAATGAATCATTAAAATCTTCCGGAAAAATAATAAAAATCAAAACGAATGAAAATGAAAATCACCAATCAATCCCGAACAATTAATCTTATAAAAAGAATCTATTAATTAAACAAAAATAAAGTTTTTAACAATAATTTAAATGAAATTAAGCAATAGGTCAACATTTCTCTATAATCTTTTTACTTTCATTTCAATATATTTGTATTTTTTTTAATTAGCAACCTTTTCAATCTTGCTAATTTGTGTGCGTGTGTGTATGTTTATTTTTTTAATGAAGGTGCAATTATATAGAAAATCATTTCATATATATTTGATTTAAGAAAAGAAAAACAAACACATAAAAATTCCCCATTGAGAATACAATTCCTATTTAATAAATACTCATATATAATGTTGTCTAAAACAAAAATGTTTTATAAAGATTTCTTATTATAAGAAATTTTATATATAGTATTTAGAGAAAATATATTACAAAATAATAATAATTGCGAAAATTAAATAAATAAATTGTATACATAGATATAATTCCATCAATTATTTTCTTCAATAAATAAAGAATAAAAAAATTTCCAGTAAAAATACTGCGAAAATAAATAAATAGCTTTAAAATACATACCTTAGAGACAATTTTAAGAAATAGTATTATTTTTTTTTTCATTAAATATCTTTCTTTTCTTTTTTTTTTGTTATCATAATAATTATCGTCATTATATATATACAGATATGTACACGAACGACATCATCAAGTGTGTATTTATTTTATATTTATAATATATTATGTTTTGGTATTAAATTAAATTAAAAATTATTATATTAGTTTCAGGCATTTTATATATATATCTAATCTATATATAGAAAGTGTTTATGATGTTTTGAAAATAAATATATAGAAATAAAAAAAAATTGAATAATTTAAAATGATGATTGAAATGTTTATATGCTCGGTCATAATTATACAAATATTTTTACCAATTGAATTTTCTATATATATATATATATTATAATTGTTGTATTTATAATTTTTATATTCGCCGCGTATATTGTAATATAAAAATCTTAAAAAAAAAACAAAAAAATCTTAAATAAACAGATTACATCAATCCGTTTGTTAAAATTAGCATAAATAATTTTTTTTTGTTTTATTTACATTATTATTATTATTTATATGATCGTGTTATTGATTTAATTTTTTTTCTCAAGTTTTTTTTTTTTTTACAAATCATTATGTTGTTTTTCATATTGGTAATTTTAACAAATAATAAATTCATACAGAATAAATTTATTTATAATTGAGAAAAATAAATATAATTTATATTTTGTCAACTATCTGTCTATAAATCTGAAAAAAAATCATCAATAAAATAACAATGCATTATAATATTAAAAACGAATATAACAATAAAATCTATTCATAAAGAATAGAATTTAAAAATTTATGATATTTATTTGACAAAATATACAATTAGAAATTAGAATTTTTTAAATATTTAGTTGTTTTGTTAACTAAAAATACAATAAAAAGACTTATTATAGAATTTTTTTAATATTATTCATATATTTAAAATATCTCTATTACAGAATTTGTGACTGTTTATGGTTCAAATTAGTTAAAATCCAAATGAAAATTGAGACACCTTTTTTTGAGGTGGTGACTTAAAATCCTCTATACAGACAATTTTTTTAGTGTTTAATAAACAATTACCGGCACTTCCAATATAGCACATTTAACAAATCGTAAACAAAGTTCTTTTATATCAAAAAAAAAAGAAGTTCGCAAACAACATGAAAAATTCTATACTGTATTTTAATTTTAAAAATGATAATTAAAGATACATATCCAATAATTTATTCACGGGATGTCTCTAATATATTTTAATATTTTGCGTAAAACTTAAACTTAAAAGTGATATTATTTTCTCATCCTCCTATATATATATATAAACGAACGATTAATTAAATCATTAATTAATTATATATTTACACAAAATGTAATTAATTATATTATTTATTTTTTTATTTATTATTATAATTAGCACAAACCTCTTAATTATATTAATTTCCTATATTTGTTATAAAACATTTATGAGTCTATCTATATATATAATATACAGTTTTTGTTTTATATTATTTATTTAATTAACCTTAAGTTTTAATGTTTTGCTATTGCGATTTACAACGATAAAAATAAAGAGAAAATGTTTTTTTATTTTCAAATAAAGAAAAAACAAGAAATCATCATTGTCATTTAGATAGATATCCATACAAATGTTGGTAAAAAAAATCTTTATGTATAACCACATATAATAATAATAATAATTGATATAACAATCTTTATTTATTTTTATCATATTTTATAAACTGTTTTTTTTTCTTATACTTCTTCTTCTTCTTCTACTACTAAAAATCTCATATATAAAATACTGCGTTTATAAACAATTCATTTTATGTGGTAGCAGCAAAAGATATGATGATGATGACGACGACGACCATATAAGAAGAAAATTATAAAAATAAGTAAATATTAAATGCAATGTTTATTATTTACCAAACATATATATATATAATATTTTTCTTATCTTTCATTATATATGAATATGTGTGTATTAATATAAAAAATATCATTTCTCCATTTGGAAAAAAAAAAATAAATAAATAGTACGTTATATATATTTATTATATTTTTAATTCAATACACGACGGCATCCAAAATACCGCATTTGTTATATCTCGCATATCACATTCACAAATGGATAACATTTAATAATATTTTTTTTAATATTTTGTATTCATTATACATTTATTTCTTTCTATATGATTATTAAATAGAGCTTATTTTAGAAAATTGTTATCTAAAAAAAAAAAAAAATATGAAAAATTATATTACAAATATAATTTATTATTTTGTATTTTTTTTTACATTATTATTCTACAAAGTATCATGTTAAAGTTATAGTTATATGGTTGTTTGTTTTTTTTCTTTATATATAGAAACTAAATATATTTAGTTTGATATAGATTGGAAAAAATAAGAACGATGTGATTAAATTACAGTAAACATGCATTTTTATATGATAAAAATTGATGTAATATTTTGTAAACTTGGATATAAAAAAAAAAAACATGGGCATTAAATACTAATTAAAAGATATATACCTTGAATATTATAAGTACCTGTTTTCTGTACGCACATAAACATAATTTTAAATATAAATTGTTGATTATTTTGTGTGTTAAAATATTAAAAATAGATATGAAAGAAAAAAATAAAATATTTCAAATATATTTTTTTCAAATAATATAATTCATATTGAATTTTTCTGAAGAAAATAAAAATTTAACGATTTTTTTTTAACATTTTTCCGAAGAATTCGCAGGTAACAAAAATTTTTCAAGTACAAAAGAATTTTTAGTAGTAAAATGTACTCATATCGATGGTATTTTTTTTTTGTTAAATCTTCTTAAAGAAAGATTACCATTATTATTATTATTGAATAGAAGATATACAGTCTTTAACTCTTTAAGAATATATATATTTCGGTTTTTTTTTTCACTTTCTGTATATATAAATGTAAATGAATAGAGAACGATTGGCGCCTCCACACATATATATGGTATAGTTATAGATATATAAAGGAATGGAATACCGACAAAATGAGCCATTCCTTTTGTTATTGTATAAATAAATTAATTTAAATAGATATTTTATTTAAATATATTATATACTTTTGTATTATGAAAATCAATTAAGGTATGAATTCTTCTTATTGTATATATATACAGAAATTTAAATTATAAAGAAATATTGTTTTGTTTTTTACTTTAAGTATAATAACTATCTCGACTATACACCTCTATTTACTTTAATTAATTTTATTACACATTTTTTTTTATAAACGTGCCCGCTTTTTTACAATATAATATATGCATTTTATAAATATACAAAACGTACAAGTCTTGTGTAAATCGTTTCTATATATATAATTTTATATATATTTGTATAGTTATTTATTTTTTTTTTATAGAGTCTCACACGAATATAAATAATTATTAAATTAAATAAATTTTATTATTTTATATGCGAATTGCAGAAAATTAAAAAGATTTATGAATGAAATTTTTTTATATACATTTAATAAATAAATAAATAAATATACATTTCGTTTTATTTTTAAAAATATAAAATATGTATTTTTTTTATGTGCAATTATAATTTAAAATCATTAAAATTATATAGTGGGAATAAAATTGCATATTTTTTTTTTAATTTAAACCTTTAAACTTTACTATATATATGAGAAATTAAATTGAATACACAAATTCATGTCAGTCTAATAAGTTACAAAAAAAAAACAAAATTAAAATTATCCACGTCAAGTTTTTGGAATTCCGATTAAAAATTTATTTATCATTTGCATATTACAACATAAATCACATATATAAAAAATTTAATAAATAATAAAGCATACAAACAAAAAAAAAATTGTATTTCTTTTAATTTTTAAACCCATTTAGGACAAAAAACATTATAGAGATCATATCACAATATAAATATATCTACTGCGCGTATATCCTCTACCGAAAAAAACAACTTAATCCATATATTATGGTGTTTATTTTGAAATATTGTAAAAAAAAAAAAAATATTTGGTAAATATAAGAAGAAATATTTTTTATGATACTTTATATGTGAACCTTTAAATGGGTCTGAATCTGAATGAATATAGCAGATGTTGCAAAATAAATATATATATATGAAGAAGATGATATTTTTTTCTATTTCATATATTCATGATATTGTAAAATAAATTTCATAATATATATATGAAAAAATAAAATTTTCGTTTCATTCAATTTGATGGTGTGTTAAAAAAAATAAATTATTAATTTTTTTTCTTTACACCATTTAGCATAAAAATTAGATTTTAATGAAAAAAAAAATAAAAAGGTTATTTTTAATATATAGATATATTATATACTATTTCCGGTGATATAATATACTTGTTTTTAATATAAAGATCAATTCGTTATCCCACACTTTTTTTACAAGAAAATAGAAAATGAAAAAAAAATCCTATTACCTTTTATGTTTGTATATAATGCAAAGACACAAAACGTGCTTGATATAAAAGAATTTATTTTATAGTTTTCTTTAACAACTATGTTTATTAATAATAAATACATATGTTTTTTTTCATAAAATATAGAAATTTGGATTGATTTCTCCATTTGATTGTAAAAAGTCATTGAGGGATTTACAGATCATTTATCCAATAATTGGTTGATAAGATTGTCATTGATTACGAATATATTTATAACAAAATGCACATATCATCAAAAAACAAAAAGTAGGTTAATTTTTTTTATAGATATACATGAATCAGAATTTAAACAAGTCGAAAAAAATAATCATCATTAATTATATGAAAAATCTATATACAATTTCATTTCTAGAAATTAAACAATTGTTTTTTTTTATTTTATATAATATAATGACTCAAAACAACTTATTATAAATTATGAATATTATATATTTTTCAGATGAGAATGCAAAACATTTCGTAATTTATATTCATATCATGTAATTCATAATTTTATTATTATAAAAATTACTTAATTATATAAATATAGTATTTTGTTGATTAAATTTTTTCTTTAATTAAAAAAAAAATATATTAAATATTTGAAATATTTCTATTTAAAAATATTCAAATATCTTTTTATATAGACAAAAAAAAAACCGCGGGCGTCTATCCTTATCTTAAAAATCGTCTCAGACATTATTTTTTTTCCCAATATATTTTTGTAATGAAATAATATAAGAAATAATTTAACCAAAAATCGAATTATTCAGAATAACTAACGCATAGCTCGAATATAAATAAATTAATTTTTCTCTTGAAATTGATTGATTAAAATAAATATTAAACAAAAAAAAATGATTAATGAACTAAAAAAAAAAATTTTAACTGATAATATATATTTTTTAAAACAACTATAACAAAAATGTTTCATTTTCAACACCGCGCACGTATATTCCGATAAGTATATAGATTATATATTAATAAAATATCAATTTTAATCTGTATATAGACACGTACATTTTTGCGAATATATTTATTTTTGCAAAATGATTAAATTCAAATTAAAATAACAAAATATAAAATCATATTTTGAAAAAATAAAACATACCTAAAACACTTAAGCTTAATCCACTTCCCGGTCGATTAATTCGATTTTGTTGTGGTGAATTTAAATCCTTTGTAATAGGCATTTTATTCTTATTCTGTATGTTTATATTTATTTATATATATATATATATATATATATTTAAATTTGTTTTATTCGTACTCATTTAAAAAATTAATTTAAATTAATTTTTTTTTTATTACATATTTAACAAATTTTTTATGATTATATCATTTATAGAACAAAAACTTATCTATTTTTGTTTTAACTATTTTTATATATTCTTTTCTTTTATATATATATATTTACTAAAAAAAAAACATAAACACGTTTTATCAAATATAACTTTTTTTCTTTTTTAGGATAAATTAACATAAAACAAGTTTTTTTAATTTAATTTTTTTTTTCTATAAAAAAACACAATATAAAAAAATAATCTTTATTATTTTTTTTTTAAATCACAATCAACGAACGTTAATATAAAAAAAAATCTTTTTATGCAAAGATTTTTATTACTATATGGTCTTATATTAAAAAAAAAATAAAATAAAAATAAACGTGTTCTTATTATTTCTATTTACACAAAATACACATATAAAAATTTCATTTGAAAATTTATTTAAAATTAATGATTATAATAATTTTTAGTAATTTTTTACTATTATTATAATTATTTTATTTTTAAACTACACTATAAACTGTTGATTTGGTTAAATTTAAATTATAAAAAAATGCACTTTATTATATATATATGGTTAATCCTGAGTATATTTAGTTTTGTCAATATAAAAGTATATATACCGCATGTAATATCTCAAGATTATTTAAACAAGAATTTATAATTTAAACTTTAAAAATCAATTTATAAATGACCAATAACAATTCACCACTGTATACACTAACGAATGAATTCATACTGAATGAATTGAAATATTTTTTTAAATATTTAAAAATTTAATTTTTTTAAAAAAAAATGAACAAAATGAATAATATAAATATTTTTTTTTATTGTATTGTATGGCGATTGTTGGGTTTGCTTTTATGCCGATGAAAATATTAAAGAAGGTTTGTTGAGATGGTGTGTGTTTATTTTATTTTGCTCAACTTTTGATTAAAAAAATGAATTTTTAAAAAATAAATATTGAGAATATATTTTTTATTTATTAAAAAAGCACACTCACAGACAGTACAGTAGAAAATTGAAATATCATTTTTATTTAACTAAAAACATAATAAAATTATGTATATATTTCAAAGGTATGGATGGATGGATAGAAAAAACAGAACGCAAATAGAAACCGGTATATTATAAAATAAATTGTTTTTTATTATACAAAAATATGAGTTTTTACACCAATTTTTTTATAGACAGAAAATAGAGTGAAAAAGAAAAACTATATATAAGAAAATCTAAAGCTTTTATTTTTTTTTATACGACGAGTGCAAATGAACTGATGTTTAAATATAATATGAAAGTTTTTCCCATTCATATTTCATTTATAAATAAAATGAACTAAATAGCATTTTGTAAAAATCCTATATTGCATTTTTAAAGATCAACAAGTGTTTTTTTTTGTGTATTTTTCGATTATATGCATTTGTGTTCGTCGTTATGTATCGTACATAGAGACTTTTAAAAATATATATAAATATATGTTTTATGTAAGTAAATTATATATACCATAACTGGTTATAAGAGAAAAGAAGTATAGAAGAAGATGAAAAGATGCTGAAATCTTTGTTTGGACTATTTCTAATTTTTGTTGTGTTATGTATATATTAATATTTTTTTATAGTTCTTCAAATGGGGATAAAAGATCAATATTTTAAAATATCATTTTTATATATATTGAATGAATTTTTTATGTTTATTCTTCATTGATTTGTATATAGTGGAGATGAGTTTTAAAAAAATATTAAACAATATATACATTTAACATCTGAATGGTTATCAATAAATTTCGTTCATAACAATTTCATTTCATTTCTAATTGAATTGAATGAAAATTATTGTTGCGATATTTTTTTTTTTTTTATATTTAACATTCATTATTTTGCAATTTCTATATATAATATAAACAATTTCTATAATTATAGAAAGGTTAAAATATTACTGTGTTTGATTTTCACAATTAAGTATATTAGTTTTTGTGTTAATGAGAGATGAATATCAATGGAATATTCAAAGGCAATTATACTGTTTTACAAGAATTTCCCTGATTTACCGGATATTTTCCGATTTTTCCGACGATAGGATATATTCCGAAAGGTACATGCATAAGAAGAAAATAATTATTATAAATACAAAACACAATTTTTTCCGAACAAAATTTTCCGGAAAATTCAATTTTTCTGATTACAGACATAGTTTTTCACCAATTTTCATTTTCTTCGCATCATTTGAAAATGTAATCCAATTCTAACATTTCATAGAAGAACATTTTCTAAATTGGATAATGTATTCAAAAGGTATGGTCCATTTTTCAAAAAGTGTCCGTAAAAAAAAAGGGATTTTTCCCACTTTTGAAAAAATAAACAGCGATTTCCTAATTTTCCTCTACAAAACAAATCAGAATTTAATTGAGTTCTCAAATACATATCAGTAATAGTGGTTGTATTATCTTTTATCTAATCTGGCAAATATACTAAATAGATATCAGTTGTTTTGCATTAATTTTTGACTTTTTCTTCATTCAAAAATATAACTATTTCCTAATCTTTACTATCGTGGAAATTTCTGAAGCACTAATAACAATACTATATACGGTTTGAATATTCAAGTCACACGGTTTTTTCCCATCACCATTTATAATAATAACGAACGCCGGTACGGATAGAACAATAATATGTAATATGGTACTCAATTTTAGCATTGATTTTTGCATATATTGCATATATGGATATATGTAAATCAAAATATTTAAAATGTATAATGGTAATAAAAATTTGTGTTATTGTATATGCGATGAGAATATCATTTCATTTATAACATTTTAATATATATATTATGATATGTTTTGTTTTCATATTTTTCTATATGATTTTCATCATCCTGTGTATATATATTCATTAATATATTATTATTATTATTATTATAACCTTCTTATATTAACATATATAAGTAACGAATCATATATGTTAGCATAGAAACATCATCATCGCATATACATATATCATTTATCTAAAAAAAAAAACTTCTTCGTTTAACTTTTTTGTTTTTCACTAAATCTCTTGATGTTTATATTCACACAGGTATATAATTAAATAAATATATTACATATATATGAATATACAGGTATTTTATATGTATAAAGGTGAATTCTTTTTTTTTTTTTTTTTTTGGTTTCGGTTAAAGCATTATTATATCAACAGAACAGGCAACATAAAACAATTTTCTTCTTTTGCTTCTCGTCAAAAACGTATATATATCTACTTACTTGAAAATAATATAATAAATATATGTATCTTAGAATAATAAAAGCATTTTTTTTTTGATGTTTAATAAACATAAACATAATATAAATAATTTTATAATATTTTTTTCTACCTGTTGCATACGTTATTTATATATAGTATATATTTACATGTACAAAAATTGTCTTGTTTAAGCGGCAGTATATATATATATATATAGTGTTTATTTATTATATCATTATTTATACACAAGTATATATAAAAAAACGATTCATAGGTACAAAAAAGTTATAATTTCTCTATATATATATGTTATATATTAGAAAATAAATACAAAAAAAAATGGTATATTACCTGTACTATTTATAAATACATTTATTATTTATTTACTCTTTTATATATAGTATATTAACATTTATCCTATGTGTAATTTATAAAAACAAAAAAAAAATATTAAACGTGGATGAATGTTTCTATAAATATATGAGTATACACTATACATACATCAATATTCGATATTATATTCGAGATTTAAATGTTCTGTGTAGAATATATTCTATCGTTCTTTATATGTGTATACATAAAGAAATTGTGTTGATATACAATTTAAAGCATAGCACAAATCAATTTAGAAGAAATTGTCCATTACATTGCTAGAAATTCTCAGACATGTAGAATTTCTAATCTATATCTAATTTTCACTTAAAATCTACGATTGATTTTAGCGTTTGACAACAGGTTTCTGTGTTGGAAAAGTGTGTGAAAATAACCGGAAAACCCAAAACATATTTTAATATGTCAAGACCCCAAAATTTTGTAATCATTTTTTAGGTTGGCTTTTAAAAAATGTACTATGTTATTTTGATTTCCAATACGGAAAAAATTCTGAAATCTTATTGATTGTTTATACATATATATTTTTTTTTTGCTTATTTTAAAATCGAATCATTTATATTTATTTATATAATAAATATAACATTTATAATAATATTATTGTTTATTTGTGCCGTTTTCCATTTGTTATAAGTTAAGGTTGTTTTGTTTTATAGACAAACACAAGCGCGGATAGAGTTAAGAAATTCAAAAAAAAAAAAAACGAAGTTAAAATAAGTAAAATCTATATTATAAGCGTTAAACATAAATAGAATATATATAGAACTATATTGAGAGATTTATATATATATATAAAGATGTGTGTTACATATTTTCTTAGAACAATTTGGTTTTTTTTTTTTTATACTTTTGATTATATTTTTATGTGTTTTTTCGTTTCTTGGAAAAGCGGACAACGCCGCACGATAATAAAATAATTATGTTTGCATTCATATTTAAAAGTATTTTTTTTAGACAAAAAGGCAGACAAGGCAACGGACACGATCTTATAATAATAATAATAAAAATTTCTTGAAATTTAAAGATATATTTATTTATTTATGAATATTGACAAACCCCCGCATACTTGAATGGGGGTTTCTTATACCTATCTGTTCTGTATGTAAAAACATAAGTTTGTGTAGGTTATGGTATATTTTTGAGTATTATATAGGCATAAAATTAAATTAAAATTGTAGTTGACCTCAAAAAAAATATAATATTACAATTTTATGTCTTTATACTCGCTATATATACCATAAATAAACTGATAAAACTCATCAATCTGGTAAATTTTGTTTTTTTTGGAAAGTATAAAGTAGATTTACATAATTTAATTCGCGAAGAAGAAGAAAAAAAAATAAGTTTGATTTTATTAAATGACAACAATTACCTTTATATATTATTATATGGTTTTTTAATTTAATTTTAAAATGAAAATAATTTAATAATGAATTTTGGAAAAGATTTATTTTTTATTTTTGGATTGTATGTAAATATATAATAATAAAGGTATGTATATATACAACAATATATTGTGCGTGTTCAAAGCAAATGTAAACAACACGATAAATTCGCATATATTTAAATATATATGCAGTGTGTTACTTAATTATATTATTAAATGTATAATAAATTAAATTATATAAATATATATATATATGTTAGTCTATATATAACTTATATCTCACAAATATATATTCAGATTTAATTATAATATAAATTTATATACAATATATGATTGTTCTTGTTTTAATTACCGCTGGCAACATGGAACTTTGCGTTTTGTTTTTTGAAATTAAATTTATGAAAAAAGAAAATCAATGATTTACATAATAAATTTGCATTTATCTTACATTTTTTTTAAATATGTAAAAAAAAGAAAATGAAATCATATATGTATTAAAAACGATAATCAATATAATATTCGAACTATTTATTATAATATATATGTTTTACCTATATATAGTATATATATTTATCAATAAATTTAAACATAAATTGAAATAGACGTAATATTTTTTTTATTTAAATTAGATCAAATTTTGTATAGATTTATACCATATAGTAAATAGATATTTTATATAGATAATATATATATATAAAAGTGATATATTTTGTTATAAAACATATACATATATTACAAAATGCATAATTTATTTTATTAAAATTATATATATAAGAGAGTATTTATGGAAAAATTCATATATATTAATTATTATGCAGAGTTTTTATTATTATGCATATACATAATCAAATACTATATTTATTTTAATTTTTTTTGAGATTGTGATTTATATATATTGAAAATTGAAATGAAGTATAATTTTTAATTTACGGTGTAAATGCACACAATATTGTGTGTGAGCTGTGTTCTGTTTTATGCGTATAATCAATATAATAATATATATGGTTTTTTCGGTTTTTGACTGCCTATGCTATGCAGTTGAATGCATGTCATCGATGCAAGTAATAATACATTCATTAATTTTATATGACAATTTAAAAATATTTTTATATAATATTTATAATCAATATAAATATATATTGCATAAATTAATTAAATTTAATTAATTATGTACAGTATCAGACGACATTTCGATATATATATACACAATCATATTATCATATTTATTTTATCTTAATTGTTATTATAATTATCATTAATTATTTTTGGATAAAAATAAAATTAAATTGAAATTAAAAAATTAAATTAAGATTGTTCCATTTTTTTTAGAGATAGCATTCAAAAGGATATTCAAAAATTGTGTATTTGCGAGTTCTTATACAGAATAATTTTTACACAATTATGATTACCCTTTAAAATTAAAATTTGTCATATAAAGCTGTCTAGGCTGGGAAGTTGTTAAGACATATTTTGCCAAAAGGATAAAATTTGCGATTCAAAAGCCATTCGATTTCACTGAAAATTCAAATACTGTACTGTAAAACTGAAATCGGAAACATTTTAACCATAATTTTTGGTGATTTGAGTTATTTGTTTACCTCATTATATAGTCATGTAATATTTAGGAAAATATTCTATATACTTTTGGTGATATGGCTAAATAATTTTCAGTTTCACCCATGATATATATATGTATTTATATAATCAGAAATGTAAATTATTATTCAGTATACTATAAATATATGTATATAAAGATATATATAATTATATATATCGAAGAGGTATCATTAAATTTTTATTTATAATATATACAACGTGTAAAATTCAAGGTGGAATTGTAACACTTGGAATTGTTAAATTACATATAAAAGTGATTATATATTAAATGTAAAAATATTGAATATTGTATTCATTAAAACATAAAAATTTATTATGCATTTTAAAATATATAATAAAATTATATACTCTCTAGCTCTGGATATAGAAACATATATAACTAGATAAATTGCATAATTATTTAAATACGATCTACAAATAAAACATTTTATTTGTAAAATTTACAAAATAAATTATTACTTACTTAGATGCAATTATTTATATACTAAATAATTTATTTAAATATATTTTTATATATAAAATTAAAAACCGATATTATAAAATTTTCTTATATACATATATATATATATATATATATATAAATACGTCGCAAACTGTATGGTAAATAAATAAATAAATAAAAAAGGTATATACCATATTTTTTATATAATACTAAACTATACACGGAATAATATTTCAAAATCTTCTATATATATATATATAGTAAAAAATGGCAAAATCTATATATATAATTTATTTGATTTTAATTTATTATATTCTCTACCTTTTTATACTAAAATATTCCAGGTATATATTGAATATATAATTTTAGGATATTATAGATCGTTATGATCGTGAATATATCTTTAATAAGCATATAAATTTACTGTTGTATACATTTATACCGCATATTGATATGATTTCATAGACACAATTCTTATTTATATTTTATATAATTTAATCGCATTTCATATATCTCGACACAATTTAAATCTTTTGTTGTAAAAAATAAAAGTTTTTTTTCGGGTTTATTAAATAAAATGTATTTAAAATTGGTTTTGTATGGTATTTTGGAATGTCTGTGATGATAGAATAAAATACGTTTATGATTTATTTTACATATCGCACAGCTTCTTCTGTTTTTTATAGAAAACAACAAAAAATCACATCTGTTTTTAAATTTATATTATACGCGAAGAAGGTTTAATGTTTTTTTTTTTAAATTATGACATTTTAATAAATTAATTATATGCATATATATAAATTTCACACAATATAAAGACATAATTATTGATTTTTTATATATATATTTAAGTTAAGTAAAATATTTTTGGTTTTCTTAATCTATATTTGATATATATACTCTGTATAAGAAATTGGGTTATTTAACGATTTCCAGTCTATGATATTAATATAATAATTAATATTATATAAATTATAATAAAAAAAAAATGTGAATGTTATTAATTTTTTTTTAATCTTTCTGCGTATATTAATCTTTAATCTCAATTATAGTGGAAGTGGTGTTTAAAAACAGTTATTTTTTTATTTATGTTCTGGTGAAAAATTAAGAAGACCTTTTTTTCTTAAAGAACATGTAAAGTTTTGTAATTTCTTTTCTTAAATAATATCTATATATAAAAAAAGTGATTATTATATGATCTTTTATATATAAGTTAATTAATAAAACAAGTATATATATATATTTATAATCATCACTTTGTGATTATATCTATATATATATATATATATATATATATATATGTGGATGGATAGGTATATAGATAAAGATATAACAAGAAAAATTAAAGATTTTCATTAATTTATATATATTTAAATATCATAATATCCAGAACGAACGTCGTCGTCGTCGTCGTCGTCGTCGATGTTAATTTAAATTACACAAAATAAGAAGAAAAATAAAAAAAAAAACAATTACTTTTTCACATATACATACATATATATATATATATATAAAATAAAAATTTAATGCATTTTAAAATATATAATATTGCATAAAAAATATGTATATGTGCATATCATATATATATATGTTATATATAATATTGTGCAAAACAAGAAAATTGTAATTTATAATTTCCTTTCGCAACATCACATCACATATAAAGTTATATATATATATATTTTGTTTTTTTTTTATATTATATATGCATATATATTTAATATGTAGGTATATTTATCTGTATAAATCCAGTCAATATAAAATAATTATATATATATATATATATATATTAATGCCTACATAATCATATATAATAAATTTTATATATTAACCGCATGTCTCTTGATACAAAAAAAAAATTAAAATACATTCATATTAACAATTTTAAATACGGATATATTCTTAAGATAAATTTAACACAGAGTGACTATATTTCTTATATAAATATGGAATAAAAAATGACAAAATTGAACTAAAAACTAAAGAAATAAAACTGAAATTGATTTTATTGGGTTTGTTTAATAACCGAAAAAATTAATAGAAAAATAAACAAGCGAATGGCCAAACTGATATACGCATTAAAGTAGGATTGTTTCCAATTTTTTTTACGATATATGATAAGAAGAAAATTTAAAGAAAATTTACGGATAATGAAAGAAAATTATATAATTAATTCTTTTTATAGTAATATTTAAAATTCACCTTTTGGCTTATTATTCTTTATGTAAGCTATCAATCATGCTTATATATATTATAAAGAGTAATTGAATACGATTGATTAATAATAATTGCCATTTGTACTTTGACTCTTTGGAACTTTATTGAGTTATCTCTAACTAAGGTCTTTCTAAAAAAACTTATTGAATTCATACAAAAAATCAATAAAATAAAGATTTCTTCTTATGTATATGGAAAAAATGAAATTATATCATTGAATTGAACTGAATGGAATTCAGTTGAAACCCAAACATCTCTATATTGCAAATATTTTATTTTTGTTTTGAAAGCAAACCAGAAAGATTACAATAATGTTATGAATGCATTATTTTTTTAATATTTAACTCTATACATATAAAAAAAATGCTTATTACATAAAATCTTTTATAGCATAGAAAATTGCAAACGGAGACAAACCGACGTCAATTTAAAATTTATAATTTGTTTTTTTGTTTTTGTAATTTATTCGCTATAAATGAATCTGTAGGCGTTTTGTTATTTATAAAAGTTTGCATTATAAAAATTATTTAATATTAACATTGATTAAAAAATAAAATTTTTAATTCACATTTATATATACATATATATAACTCTGTTGAATTCTACATATATATACTAAACGTTAATATACTATGTATGTAATATATTTAAAAGGTATATCGATGAATGAATGAGAAAAATGAATGCAAATATGGATATAAAAATTTACAAATCTTTGTGATATAATATATATATATATATTTATATATATATATGAAAACTATATATAGAAAAATTATAGATGTAATATAAAATTGAAAAATATATATGAATGAATGTTGTTTATAAATCATATATTTTACTAAAACTATATCATTGCGAATATATATTTCAAAACTAGAAATTATATTTATTTTTATTTTTATTTTCTACCACTTTTATTCATTTTATATATATTAATCATAATAATAAAGATAAAAAAAAACGAGTGTATTAAGATAAAAAGTTTATACATTTTAAATTTATTAAAATTTTTTATATTAGCTGCGCACATAAATTAATAAGTTATGTAAGGGTATGAAATTTTTTGATCGAAAAACCTGTCAAATTAACTGAAGGAGCTTGAAATTAATAAATTAATAAAACATTTCAACATTATATTGCGTATATAATTATTAAATTGATATATGTGGTGATGCTGAATTTCCAGTAAAAGTATATATTTTTATGACATATAAATTTTGATTTTACATTACACCTGTTTGTTTTTTTAATGTTATATAATTCCAACATAATAAGATTCACTTTCATCGTTTTATCAACAAATGTAATTATTATATATGTATAATAATAACTTTTTCCAATGATGCAAAGATAGTGATGGCTGTAATTCGAAAAGATCAAAATGTAGAAAATTTTTTTTATTGGTAGAATATATAATTTGTTTTTAAGAGCCTTCCATATACCTTTAGGAATATCCTTTTGGTCGTCAGGACAAATTTTCTCACGCCCCGTCACTGAAATACAATCTAAATAACTTTTATTTTCAATTCAATTCTTTATGTTTTATATGGGAAAATTTTCCACAAAAATATTTTTATTGATTGTTGTATTTTAATCGTTTAGTATAATCGTTATATTTGAAACAACAAATAATAAATGAGAAATAAATTATAAATAAACGTATATAGAATATTTTTTGTGAAAAAAAAAATTCCATAATCAAATTATATATAGACGAGCTATATTGAAATATACGCACGCAGGATGACATAACCGCATATATATGATAAACAGGAAAAATTAAATATATATTTAATATTCGCATCATCAATTGTAGATTTTTTATTTACCAATATACACACACTTCGTTGCACCTGTAACCGCAAAATATTGTAATAATATATAATGATATATTATACAATACAATATACAATATGTGTATATAATAATAATAATATATTATAAATTATAAATTCATTTTAATTGTATTATGAAATTTTAAATCACAAATGTAATAACAATACGTAAGTACGCAGATTAAACTTGACCTATCCAAACAAACAAACAACACATATATAAAAATAGATATCGTCTCTTTTGCAAATATGCACAATTGTTATACATGTAATGATTCTGATAATTATATCCGCGTTTATAATGCATTTTATGTGGTATAACATAAAATAATTATTTCATTGTCATTTCTATATACTATATATATATAAAACAAAACAATTCCTATCCGATTACTATATGCAATTTTAATATCAGTTTTTTTTTCTTTGTTTTACACTTTTTTTTTTAATTTTTACTATATATAAACCCGTACGGACATCCGTTCATATACAAATATCTATATATGTTATTTATAGCACATTATCGCATACGTCTACTGATGTTTTAACATTATATATATAAAGAAAAACCAACATAATCTAACCGAACCGCAGTGCGGTGTCATTGAAATAATATGCAAAATTAACATTTTTATGCAACTATAAAGAATCGTTTTTTTTTATTTATTGCATTTTAATTTCAATCTTATTTAATATCCGATTCACGCAGACAATATTCATTTTGAATAACTTTAATATCATCATCAAAAAAAAAAAAATAATTATGAATATGATCGCAGCGATTAGATTATTTATACAAAAAAATCAGCACAATTTTTATTAATGTAATAAATTAAAAGAGAAATTCCATAAATTCTTATTTATATGATAAGAAATAAAATATTTTTGAATTGTCGATGAGCGGCGATATGATTGCGTTATTAATAAAAAATTATTAATATTTTGTTTTGTTTTGGTATTTAATTTATAAAAGCTTGAGCGAGTGAAATAAACCAACAATAATTACAAAAAAAAAAAAACAATTCGATATTTTATGTATCATATTTTTTATTATAATATGTGATGTGATAAGAAATAATAATTCTTTGTGGCTTTCAAAGTATATATCTTGTATATATTTGAAATATGATATCATCTTTATATTATAGAAATACTATATATATATACATTTATAAATAATAAATATCACATTGCTATATATAAATAAAATAATATAACACTTTTTTCTATATATATTTATTATAAATAAAATGATTACACATTCATAAATAAAAATGTATGCAATTTTATAAATATAGCGAAAAGAATGCATTTATGTAAAATTGTTAGACTGTGGTGGGGCGTGAGAATATTATTTGTCCCGACGACCCAAGCAATAGGGCATTCTGAAACAAAACTGATATTGAACAAAAAAAAAAATTTATTTTTCGAACAAAATTATCAGGAAAATTCAATTTTTTCACCATAGTTTTAATGTTCCTGGCATCATTTGAAAATTCATTCAAATTCTAATATTACATAGAACAAAATTTTGAAATCGCATTATTGATTCAATAGATATTGCCAATTTTCCAAAAGGTGTCTAAACTTTGTCCTATATTTTTCACACTTTCAGCTATATCTTTTGAGAAAATAAATCGATTCCCAAATTTTCTTTTACAAAAAATCAGAATTTACTTGAGTTTTCAAATAATGTATAGAAAATGGAAATTTCCCTTTTATTCGACAAATTTATAAGTTGTAAAATTGAATTTTTAATTGTAAATTAATGATTATATAGGAATATATAGAAATATGATATATTAAATAATTTTTTATTATACAATATTACTAAATATATATTATAAAGAAACACCATTTTGTGTCAGTAAGTAATAAATATACATATATTATTTTCAATCTGTTATTAAAAATTACTTATTAATATATAATATATAGTTATATAGTATTAATAAGATTAACCTTCAATATGTTTCTATTTTTTTTATTGTCAATATATATTATCTATATGTTTTAAGAAGATGATTATATTAATTTTTTTATTTGTAATTATATATTATATACAAATATTAAATTATAGGCGCCAATTATTTCTTATAACAAAAAAAAAATATGTATATTTATTATATCACGCATTTAAAAGTCGTCATTAACACATATTATTTTTAGTAAAAAAAATTATAATAATAATATAAAAACAAAGTAAAAATAAATAACAAAATATATTTAAACATATAAAATAAATAATTGTAATTAAAAAAAAAGAATTAGATTGTATAAGAGAGGGATTGATAGAGTGTCCGAACACTGACACGATAATTATTCCAAAAATTGTTTTTTTGGAATCTTACAGTATGCCTTTAATTCATTCCATAACAAATAAGACGATTTTTTTTCAAACTACTTTGAAAATACGACAAACCGCCTGGGAAATTCTATGCAAATCTGTGTTCAGATTCCCGCAATAGTTGAAAAAAACACAAAATCTATTGTATATGCCTTCAGTGGAACTTGAACCCACAACCCGAAAATTTTCTAAGAATTCTATTTTGACTCTTTTATAAACTATAGACGACAGAGGTGACAAATGTTTTTTAAAAAATATATTTCTTTGGGAATTATATTGAGTGACATTCAGTATATTTGTTTTTTTTTTTTTAGATAATGACAACAATTTAAAAAAAAATAATCTATATATTTATAAAACGCGCTCACACCTTCTGACTATAAACAATTTTTTTTATTATATTACGTGATAACAAAATTTATTATTTATAATTGATTATATAGAGCAGATATACTTTATTATACATATTTGTTTTATTTTTTTTTTCTTTAAGTTTAACCACGCATATTTCTAAACATTTTTAGTAAACCTAGCTCTGTAATTGAATAATTAATGAATATCAATAAATTTTCAATAATCTGCCATGTATAATGAATGAATGCGGTTTAATAAATTTTTTTTATAATATATAAAATATGATTTATAAAAATCTTTACCATCAAAATATTAATCTTAAATTCATTGGATAGGGCAGAAAAAAAAATGATAAATTTAAATGTTAAATTTAAAAGTTAATAGTAATTTTAATATAATATTTGAATGATTAATGATCGTAACTTCCTAGTTTAACGCATTCAAATTTTTATTATACCATATATTTTTACTGATATAAGGTGGGAAGAAAATATGTTAAGAACAGAAGAACCACCGAAAAAAAAATGTTTGTTAAAAGAAATAATATTATGTGTTATATAAAACATAAACTATATATAACACCATATAGCTTTAATTGGATAAAATTGATATAAATAAAATAAAAACTTATCAAACATATGACTTGTTTCATAAAAATTTCACCTATAAAAACACCAATGTATAACAAAACAAAACTATAAAAAAAAAAATAAGATCAATTCAAAAATTTTTCCTGTGTGGTTTATTTTATTTATTTATAAACTAAATAAAATCTTTAAAGGAATTCCACATTATTATTATTATTACGAAGAGTATATAAATATTATATAAGTTAATTGTGTTTTATTGTTTTCTTCTGTTTTTATGTTCAAAAAAAAAACAAAAAAATAAAAATAAATAAAAACTAAACCAAACAGAACAAATAATAATAATAATATATATTAAAATGAAGCAAAAAAATTTCGTTCAATATAACCGGTTCAAATTTCTTTTTTAACTTTACTTTATTACTTTTCAAATCTTTTAAATGTAATAATATCCTTTTATCAATAAACAACTTGTTGTCTGCCTGCGTTCATTGATCGGTAGTGGTGATGATTTTTATATATCCATCTATATCCATAAATACTCATCATAATATAATATTCACATATTTGTTTATATATTATATATAGATATATAGAAATACATTGTTTGTTTCATCCGTATACATCTGAGATTCTCATATTACATCACAAAAGATAAACAAACACATTTCATATACATATTCGTCGATACATATGAAAATCATAATAATAAGATTTTTTTTAAACTTATTCTTATATTCTATCAACTTCTTCTGCAAGTTCTTTAACATATTTGTTATTCAATATATAAATTAGGCTAGGAATATAAAAAAAAAAAAGAATTAATAGACTTGACTTTTACTTGTATAAAAGATAACCACCGCCGAAGTATATATATACATTCTTTCGTTGATCATTCGTTGAATGAATAAAAAAAAAACAATGTTAATGATGAGTATTTAATTTTTTTTTCCTTTTACTATATATATATATATATATATATATAAATCTTTACAAAAACCACCATTATTATTATTTTGAACTCTTTTTTGAACCGACGAGGTGTTGTTATGAACCGCAAATAACAAATGAAAGAAAAAAAAATAAAAATAAAACGATCATTATTTTCTTTGCCTTTTTCTTGTGTTTATTTTAATTTTTTTTTTCCTTTTAAGAGTTTCTCAGAAGGATCATAAAAATGCATTTCATAAATGTAAGAAAAAAATGCATATATAATATTATTTCACATAACAAAATTATGAAGGGATAGTTGAATATAAATAAATAGCATATATTTGATGAATTGCATTTGAATGCGTTGAACATTTAATATATATTTCTGCATTATGATAAAGTGTAAATTACCTATAGTTTTTTTTGTGTATGCGGTTAACAAATATTTATGTAATCATGTTTTTTGGGAATTTTCATGAAGCAAATGAAATTTTTAGCATCATATAAATCTATTATACATCGCTCTTTTGTTGCATGATAAATAACATATCGCATCATGAGAAAATTATATATACATTGTTAAAAATTTAAAAAAATAATAAATAAATATTATTATTATATTAAATCTTATTATATAAAATATATAATAATTATATGCCTTTCATATATATAAATAATTTATGATAATATATATTAATAATTATATATTTAAAAAAAAAAATTAAACCACAAAAAAGAAAAACAATCTCATATATTGATATTTTTTTATAACAAAGTTAAAAGTTAAAAAGCGATGCGTATTTTTACGCAAATTAATGAATTTATTAATTTATTATAATGCGATTTTAAGATCGATTTTAATGATATTTTAAATTATAATTATTTTAAAAATTTGGATATTTATATAAATTAAAAATATGTGATTAAAAACATTGTTTTTTTTTTTGGGCGCTCAGATGAAAACGTATTATTTATTATTATTATTATTATTAATTCCATTATAATTTTTATTCATTTTTATTAAAAACAAATATATTAATATAATTATATAATAAAATTTATTAAAATCCCATTATTGTTAATGTTATGTGAGTTTTTTTTTTTATTTTGGATAAAGGTCTTTTTGTTTGTATTTCATAAAGTTATCGTTTCGATGGTCTGATTAAAATATTTTATATGTATATAAAATTCAATTTAAATATTGACGTAATCGGAAAATTCATTCATATGGAAATGTATATTTATGAGGCTGATCTGTATATAATAAATTGAATAAAAAATAACCTATAATTCAAACATATTTTTGAGCCGGTTCGAATTCTATTTGAAACTATGAACAATTTTTTATGTTATTTTATTAAGAATTGAAGTTTACGCAAAGTTATATATAGATTTTCCAATGCGATTTGGCAGCTGATTACCGATACTGTAAAAAGACAATTCATTATCAAAAACCAACAACAGAAAATTGTTATCGAACGCTAAAATTCATCGTCAGACGTTGTAAAACGAGAATTTTGTTTTAGATTAATAAGTTTGTCCTTAAGCCGAAATGAAATTTTGTTCAATATTGGCAAAAAATCTAGAATATTATAATATAATATTCCGTGTAAAATATTAAGGAAAAATCGAAATGTATTCGTTTGAAAAGCTATATATAACATGTAAAAATGATAAAAAAAAAAAAAAAATTTTGTAAATATAAGTTGCAACAACATTTTAATTAAAAAAAAAACAATACAATAAATATTATTTTGCATTATCATTACATTCCTTGATTTGTTTTTTTTTTTATATATGGTGTAATTCTTTTCTCATATAACAAATGTATATATAAGCTCGAATAAATGTGCATATATAAGTAATTTTAAATTTTAATCGAATGTGATATTTATTATTATTATTAAACCAAATACCATTTTATATACAGGATGGAACGTTGTTAGTAAAACATTGTATAAAATAATTTGATACATAACCTTTCATAGTGCTTTGTCGTTTTATATGAGGTCTTATTCATTATCTAAAAAAACATATATCAAATAATTGGTGATTTTTAAAGGTGGCAGATTTCAAGTTTTCCCCGAATACTTCCAAAAATATTCCCTTCTTTACAAGACTTTTGTCAAGGACTTTTTCTCACATTTATTTTATACTATAAACACATCCTGTAAATATATACCTCTTTCTATATTTATATATAAATATTTTTTTAAATTGTTTATAACATATAAAAAAAAAATTCAACTATAAATAAATATATATAAATAAAATTATTTTGTATTATATAAATTTTTTTTTTTTATACAGACGATGGTTTATTTTAAGATTTTAAGATATTCATCATTTATATTTAATTGGTTTAATGCATTCAGCAGTATATTTATTTATTTTTTTTAATCCCCATCTAGAAGTGCGGTGATGATCGATGATGATGATGATGATGATGATGATGATGATGAGTAATTCAATATATGTATATATAAGATTGTTTTGTTTTAAATTGATATCAATATATAATTGTATTAATACTTTTATACGAAAAAATATAAAGTATAATAAAAGGATTAAATTTAACATTTTTAAGATAAATCGAGTTTTTACTACCTTTTAATTTTTTTTTTAGTATCATCAACAACAACTTTATATAGATTTATTATTATAATATTATATAGCAATTTATAAAAGCATCTGATTTTTAATTTATAAATTATATAGTAAAAAATGTATTGCTATTGTATATAGATATGATAATGGAATTGATTTGACATTTTTATAATTTTACACCCCCTTAGTTTGATAAGTGTTTAAGTTTTTCGTTTAATTGATCAACAAATCAGAAGATATTTTTAACAAAAAATTTATTAACCTCATATAATTGGGTTTCTACCTAAACAGCCCTTAATATTTTTTTGTTTTTATATCATGTGATTGTTTTAAATTTATTTAAATTTTTAGAAGTACTGAAAAGCTAATAATTTTAATTAAATTTAAATGTAAATCTATTATTATTATCATTCGTATTTATATAGATAATAAAACATATATACATGTATAAAAATAATACATAAATTGTACAGAACGTTTTAAAAACATATGAAGAATATATTATATATATTGGAATGAACCGCAGCAAAATATATATGTATATTTAATTATTAAAACTATATATCCTATATATGTGTGTTATTTATGTTCATCGCTATACATTTGTATACTATAGATATGTATATAAAATAAATTTTATACAGATTTTAAACAGCTTCGCTTCTTCCTACGTGAACTTCATCCATATTTGGATAAAAAATACTAACTGGTCTTTATTCCTGTTTGTTTATACATAAATATCTTGTATTTTCACATATATTTATATGATTCAGAGTGTTTATATAAATTTTTTTGTTTTTAAATTACATATGTTTTACATTTATATATGTTGAATTATTATAAGAAGACGTATATATTATAATATGTATGTTTTTATGCAATGAGAGGATAACTTGATATTTTTATATACCAAGACCAACACAATTCAATAAATAGTATAAGAACAAAAACCAATCCAATCCAGTAAAACATGCCTTTTCAATTCTAGACATTATATTTTACTTATGTAGGTATATAATATCTATTATAAAACTATCTGAATTGTTTATAATAAAAATATAATTTTTATCTTATAAATAAATAAATAAATGTTCTATGTCTATATATACATAACATATATGTATATTACAATATTGACAAAATTGTTCAATATATATAGAATATATACGTATGGTAAGACAAAATAATAATTAATAATAAATATATATTTGATTTTAAAGGTAAATTTTATACAATTTAACTTACATTAGAGTACGATAGAACATTTTTTAAAATCAATCATTGTGATGCGTATATATATTTTTTATTTTTTGTTATTAATTGAAAACATTATTTTTCTTTTCTTTTATTAATTATTAAAATTCGTTTGATTATTCTATACATTTACAAAGAACTTAATAACTTAACCACTAATTTAAAAATGAAGAAATTGTTCTATATTATTGAAGATAATTCTAATAAAATAATAAAATAATTCCATTACAAATTACTAAAAGGATAAATTAATTTTAGACTTACCCATATGATAAATAAATAGTTATTGTATAATTGCATAGTTAAATAATATTATATGTGAAATAAACAAACAAACTATAGTTTTATAGTATAAATAGCAACAGTATTCATATTATATATATATCTATATATCTATATATCGTAACGATTGATCACTAATTGAATTTTTATTATCATAAAAATTACATATTCATGTAATGTTAGTTACATGTTTTTTTTTTTAATTTATAAATACAAATATTTATATATAAATAAACATCCATGGGATAAAAATATAATAAATAAAATGCGCATTTTTTATATATAAGAAATATGGTAAATGTGTTTATATTATATAAATCCATATAAGGTAAATAAAAATTCACTTTATGTATATTGTAAAACTTATAATTTCCATTTAGAATAATATATACAACGATTTTAGAACAAGTATTTGAAAATAAAAATAAAGAAGCTCATATATTGTATAAATGATCGCATCTCATATATAATAAAATTGTTTTTCTTTTAGATTTTAGTTAACGTATATATAAACAATATTTATAATGCGGTCAAAACAGTTTATATAAATTTAATGCATAATATACCATAATAAATATATTGTAAATAAATTTTCACTTACCATTATCAACGATCTCTTTAAATTTCGGTATATTTTCTTCAATTACACTATTCATTGTTCCATCAATGATTGCAGTTGCTGATATTTCTAATGGATTAATTGATGTTGATTTTTGTAATATTGCCGATGATGTTAATGATGTAGAATTGGTATTATCATTTTGAGTATTATAATAACCACCACCACCACTTGACGATGAAATATTCATAATTGATTTACCATCATTAGAAGAAATTACCATTGTATTACCACTGTTATTATTATTATTATTATTATTATTATTATTATTACTTGTAGTGTATGTTGAACTATTTAATGACGATAAACTCATTAAACCATCAAAATAAGATGAATTTTGTAATGCGGTTGGCATTGGACTACGTGTTTTCGGTTGCATTAACATTGGATTTAAATATAGAAAATCATCTGAATTTCTTGATTCATCTAAATTTTTTTGCATCATCATAAATGAATCTTGATTAGCCGATGTATTATTGATATTATCAATCGAAAAATGATTATCAATTGATGTTGTTGATGAATCAATTGAACTTAATAATGCACCATAACATGATGTTGTCATAATTTTTGGATATTTTTCAACTGGACCACCAGATTTTATCATAACATTTGATGTATCATAAATTTGTTGTTGATTTTTTAATTGTTCAACATTCAATGATTGCTGATGATGAATGTCAGCTGATACAATAATTTGTGAATTATTTATAGATGGATTTTGTGATCTATTTGAAAATAACTGTTGGTTGTGTTGTTGTTGTGATGGTTGTTTTCCAATTTTATCAATACTTTCAATTGATTCAATATCTAATATACATGATTCATCTAATGTTGTTATATATTCGTTAATATCTTCAGCTTCCCATGATATTGTTTTTGGATTTTTCACATTAAATAATTCATCATCATCGGCATTTGAATGATTTTCACGATTTATATCCGTTGGCAATGAATTATATGAATCACTTTCTGACCAATTTTCTAATATACACGATAGATGACGTGTACGATATGGTCCTAATGAAAAATTTGTTAAATTTGTATTATTAGAATCGTAATGCATTTGTTGTGATGGTAATAAAAATGATGATGATACTGCTGGTGGAGGTGGTGGTGGTTGTGGTGGTAATTTTTTTGTCGGTGTACTTGTCATCACCGGCATAAATAATGGTAATGATAATGGTTCATCCTGTACAGATGTTGATGATGATGATGAATCCATCATCATCATCGTCGTTGTTGTATAATAATCTTTATTTTCATTCATAATCGCTAAAATAGAATAATAATAATAATAAATAAATAAATATGAAAGTTGTTATAATAAATTTAACAATTAATTCATAAAAATATATAATAAAATAAGTAAATCACTATTTATATGAGGAAAATATAATATAGAAATAAAACAAAAATAACCTTCGTGATGAAATTACTAAAATATCAGATATTTTTGTATTCTTATTTAACAAATAAAATAAAAAACAAATATACATATATATATATGAACAAAAAAATATTTTTAGTATTTTTAATCCAACAGGAAATCCCACCTTGTCACGATTTTGTAATTTATTATATATATATATATATATATTTGGCGAAAAGATTATCTGGGATAATGCGTTTTGTTAAAAAAAAAAAATAAATAAATATTTTTACTCTTTCATTTCTTTTTGTACATATATATGATCATAATATTATAAATAAATGCAATTCAAATAAAATATTTTCTAAAATATATATTTAAATTTAAATGCATTTTGTTTAGTTGCATAAATATTTTTTTTTGCATTTAATTTGAAATATATAATATGATTGAAATGGTAAAAGTATAATAATATATATATTTATAATGAAATGAAATTATATATTTTTTTATTTTTCTTCTTGTTTTTTTCATCTTCGAAATGTTTTTTTTAATAATATTTTATTATATATACATCATAATATATTATAATAATATATATTATATTATTTATATTAGAGCTTTCATTTTTTTTTTGTTATAAAATAAACCCTTTTTTTTTGTTATTATTGTTATAGAATAGATAGTTTATAAAGAAGTTGGGTTTTTTATTTGGTTTAATAAAAAAAAATTATTGGATTATTATTTTTTAATGTATTACAACCACACAAGATGAATTATATACACATTCATATTTGATTAAATCGAAAACTAATAATAATAATATTAGAAATGATAATTGATTTGATTTTGTTTTGTTTTGCAAATTATTATAAATAATTTCGGTGATTTGAATTCTTTTTTATTTATAAAATTCGTGGTATTATTGGATTTTTATTGTTAAATATTTTTATCTGAATAATATCATATATTATATATATAATAGAATACCAAATATATCATCATCTGATTTCGAGTGTGTAATCAAAAGTTCAAATTATTGGGTTATTTGTTATATGAACATTTTAAAAGAATTCTGCAAAATATATAATAAAGTTTAAATTTTGGAACTTAATTGCGATTTAACTGAATCATATTCTTAAAAATCTTAAATTTTAAAATATCGACATTTCTATATCAATAATTTAAATTTATTCTCATAATAATTATTGATTCAAATTATTACAATATACTGTGTGATTGTTCCTCACTTAAAATAAATTCAAACAATAAATGTAAAAAAAACTTTAAATTACGAAATTTACGATATATTAGCAACTGCATTTATATACATGCAAGTGTATAAACCTTAAACAAGGATCACCTTTTAAAATCTATATATAGATATGTATAATATAATCAGTTGCGTGTTTAACAATTAAAATTAAATTTTCCCCAAAAAATAAATTTGTTTTGTGTGAAAATTGATTTAAATTATATTATATAAATTTGATTATAAATGTTTATCGCACGCATATCGCTTATAGTGTTTTACTCATAAAAAATAAAAGATATACAAACAAACAAACAAAAGATAATCACAAAAAATTTCAATGAGAAAATATTTATATATATATATAAATATATATATAGATATATGTATATAAAGGGAGGGAAAATATTCATAATAATGTTGTTTTCCACTTGACAATCCGACAATAGACACAAAATTATATATTTTAAAGATTAAATATATTTATCAAAAATCAAGTAAATTAAAATGTTAATTTCAATAAATAATATATATTTTAACTTTCTTTTATATACACGCAAAGATGTATATATAAATATAGAATTGTGTTCAGCTTCCAATAATTACCTTAACATGTTAAATTGTTATATATGGTTGATATGGTTATATGGTTAATGTGCGGTTATATATATATATATAAGCGATTAATGCTTATATATGAATTAAGATATAATTTGATGTAAAGTATAATATATATATACAGCTGTGTGTACGTGTGAAAAATCTTGATTACATTTATATTAATTTACCAATTTAAAATTGGTACAATGAAAAGAAAAATGCATATACTACATGCAAAATAATTTCCAAATTATGCATTCACATCGCACAATTCACATATATATGAATAAATTATGTAAAATTCATGCAGTAATGTATTTTTATTATTTTATATTATTCGTACCATTAAAATTATGTTAATTACATTTACATATATATATAAATAAATAAAATTGTTTATTTGTGCAGATATCTTGTACATTTATATGTATACCAGAGATGACCCAAATTATAAAATTTCAATTATTTTTTTTTTTATTTCATATATGCAATGAAATTTATCTCTTTATAATATTTATATACAATAATATTAATTATTATATATGATAAAATTTTATTTAAATATATTTATTGTATGCATTTAAACTGAAAATTTTATTTGTTTCGTCGCGATATATAGTGGAAAAAATGAGGTTTTTCTTTTTTTATTATCCAATTTTCATGTTTTTAACTTTTATATGTAAAAAAAATAAATATAATTATAAGAATATCAATTATTTATGTATATATTTACTATATATTTAAATAAATAAAATTATTCTTTATATAAGATGGTTTTGTTTGCATTTTTAAGAGAAAGGTGTTATAATTTTTGTTTTTATAATTAAAACAAATTATATTAATTTGTTTTGTTGTTTGTTATATGATCGTATATATATATTTGATTACTTTTTTATAAAAACATATTTTCTTTTATTGCGGTTATCATTAATAAGAGTTTCAACTCTCACATGTAAAATTTAAATTATATATTTAAAACAATTAAAAATTAAACTATACGCAATTAACAATTAAAGGATCAACAATTTTTTTTTGGGTTTTAATTATAGGAAAATTAAGCTTTAAGGTAGTTAATAGAAACGCCAACGGAGAATTCTTGCAAATTACTTACCGAAAATTCTTAATTTTTACGAATCACTGAATACATAAAAATTATCTTTTGTGTTTTTCGGTTATTTTCAAATCTGAATTTTAGTTACATAGATTTTCCTATGTGTTTAGCCGTACGGCTAATTATATAGACTCTATAAAAGCAACAAATTATGAAACAAACAACAGATAGAAGTCAGTTGTCGTTGTTGTAAGCTAAAACCAATCGTCGCTTGTAAAGCAAAAATTGATTTTATTATTATATATACCTACTCCAAAACCTACTCTAAAACGATTTAGTCATCTATAAAAATTTTTCCCGTTCGAGAAAAAACGGAAAATTGATTGAATATTTAAATTTTGTAAACTTTTATTGATATATCTTAATTTTTATTTTTAAACGTCGCTTCGTAGCGTATTATTATTTTTTCTTAATTTAAATTGAATTGAAAAATGATGGTTTTCGCAGTTTATTATATAGAACACGATCGTTTATTATAATTAATTATTAAATAATGATTTAACGCATATAAAATGAGAGGAAAAAGAAGAGTCGTGAGTGTGTTGTGTATATGTTTAATTTTTTTCACTTTTTATTTTTTAAAATGTAAATTTTTTATACAATATATTTTTTTTTTAATTTTGCCAATTTAACATTGAACTTTTATGTATATATTTATCAATATCAATATACAATAAAAGATAAAAAGATTTATAAATAAACATGCACATACATGCGGTAGATAAATAATATATAATTTTGATATATGGTTTTTGTTTTAATATTTAATTTATTTATAAAGCGGTTAAAATTTATTAAATAAAAACAAAAATCCATGGTACAATATTTTATTTATTGTACGGAGAAACCATATAAGATGTTTTTGTTTATTGTATTTTATTTAAACAAATTAATGTATGGATATTTTTGGTAATTGTTTTTTTTTTTTTGATGCAATTGATGTTTTTTTTTAATTTTGCGTATAATAAGTTAATATAAAAAGAATTATATTAAGATGTAATAATTTAATAATGTATAAAAATAAATACATCCTCTTTTTTTTCATATTTTATGTGTATATGTCAATTATAATTAATATTCAGCACTATATGTTATGCATTTCTGTGCTGAAATGCTAAAAGATCAATTATGATGGGTTATACGTAACCAAAAGTTTTGTTTTCTTTTTAAAACATTTTTTAAAAATTAGGATAAATTAATTTTCGGTAACATCATAAAAGAATTACAATTTTAAAAACAATTTAATTGTAAATATATTTTAAGACAATTTCAATTTCCTGTCATAAAACTCGCTCATTTATTTATAATAAAGATTATTTATCAAAAAAAAAATTAATGTTTAAAACAAATTTTTGAGTATATATAATTAATTTATTTATAACATATAAAAAAAAAATCAAACAAATAAATTGATTAATTGTTAAATATATAAAAAATTTCGTCTAAACATTATAAATTGTTAAATTTTTATTAGCAATAATAAATATTCAAAATGTATTGCAAAAATATATATACATTGACGCATTGCCGTCGTCGCCGCCACCGTAAGCACCGTATGGGAACAAATGTTTTGTGTGTGCGGTTTTATTATAATCTTTTGAATGGCGATGCATTTTTGTATATATGCATATATATATAATAAACGCCAGCAAACAAAAATTTATATATATTTTAAAAATAGTTATAAATGTAAAAATCATGCTTGTGTAATATTTCAAGAATGTCTTGTGCAAATATACACAATATAATGAACCAAAAGAACAGCAAAAATGCACATATATAGAATACAATATATATATATAGAATATAGAATATAGATAGACAGACATAAACGAAAATTTGAACGAAAATTTATATATATAAAATTTGCAAAAGAACAAAATTGAAAAGTTATTTAATTCAATTATTTGTGTGTGATTTTTTTTTGTGTGTTTTGTTATAAAAAAAACCTCATATATAATAGAAAATAATCGCAGACAAAGAATTTTTTTGTTATTATTTTCATTAAAAAAAAAATAAATAATTTAAATGACTCTGTGCTAAAACTATTTTAGAACAAAACGTTTTATTTGATATTCTTTGATTATTATTTTATTTTTTTTTTGTTTCTTTTTTTTGGACAGAAATAATAAAGTATTTGTCGCACATAATTCGATTCGATTTATTTATGTTGATCACATCAAATTGAATTCCTTTATATATTTAGATAGATGTATCAATGAACGCAGTACAAACAATGTTATAAAGTCTCACGGTCATTTGAAAATGAAATTTTTTCGCAATTTTTTTTTTTGTTTCAATGTCTTTTTTTCAACTAAATTTATTACGAATATAAAAAGAGCTGGATGAAATATACCATAATTATAATTGAAAATGTTTAAGATTTTCTTTTTTTGGCTTCATAATTTTATGATTTTTAATATATAAAATATATTGTTTTAGCCCCTATATATAGGATTTGAAATATAGAATATTTTCAAATTTTCTTGAAAAATATATATGATTGCGAATGATTGCGGCTTTAGTGTCCGGCAACAAATTTCTGTTTTTCGTTTCATAATTTATTGCTTTTGAACCGTTTCTAATAAACCGCATGGAAAAATATGCAAATGTGTGAAAAAATTAAAAAAAAAAAAAACATATTTTATACTTTTAGTTTTAGTATAGGATTCACATGTCCCCGAAATTTTGTAAGAATTTTAGGTCGGTGTTTTTATCAACTAAACACCCCACAGAGTTGCAATAAGAAATGTTTAAAATTTTTTTCATATTTTTTAACGAATTTTTCGAGTATTTTACATGAAGAATTGTTATGAAGAAATTAATGAAAATTCAATTAGATTGATTCATAAAAATGAACATTTTCCAGGATAGTTTGTGTAAATATTTAATATGAAAACTTTTTACCAAATCGATTTCTGATATATATAGGGATTCATAATGGGATTTCGTTAACTAAATGTTTATGAAAATTTACTAAATATTTCAAGTTTATTTCATTTGTTAGCTCTCTTAAATATCCTTACGATTAAATAATATGATGCATAAGTTTCCAAAACGTTAAAGATTTTGAGAACCCGATCTTGATTTTACTTCTGTAAGTTTGTGAAAATTCTTTTAAAATTTCACAATTCTTATATTTACAACGTAATGTCTGTATACGCAGTTTCATAACCATCCGCAATATACATTTCTGCTATAAAACATTTTTAATACCCGACAATCAAAATTTATATATAGAAAAATTTAGATATTCTGAATAAAAAGGTCATAGACTGACTGACTCATGCAATATAAAGAATTCCTATATATATATACGCATATACACACTTTAAAATATAAATGCAAGTCTTGTATTGCTTGCATATATATACGGTATACGGTGTTAAAGGATTAAAACATATGTATAAAATTATATATATATCCATATCGTATATATATCTCACACTCTTCATTCCATATCAAACATTAAAATGTATTTATAAAATATACTCCACCTATATATATATATATATATATTATAACACATACATCATAAATCTACCACCAGCAAAGCATTTTCTAAAATATTTTATAAAAATAGATTGTATTATTGTATTTATACTATACATATAATACCTTAATTTTTCTTTTAATATTTATATTTCACAGAAAAAAGAATAATCTAAAATAAATAAATAATAATAACATACATTAACACAAATAAAAAACCAGAATATCTGTCGCAAAAAAATATTCTATATATATGAAATAGTTTTCCCCGTCATGTATATCTTCTCATTCATTCGTATATTAACTTTAAAATGCATCAAGAAAATTCTATTTATAAAAATTTTCCTTTTTTATATATACGTGTAAAAGTATTAGAAATAATAAAGCATCCGCAACTAAGCGTATACGCGTATATAATATTTAGAATTTATAAAATTTAATGAAATTCAAATGAAAATACAAAAACAAAAATAATATATACAAAAAGCAAAAAGAAAAATACACATGTACTATAGACGACGACGCCTCCAAAAAGAAAAAATACATAAATTTTCATTTATATAAAGAAGAAAATTTCATCACATTAAACTTGTAACGATCGTCGCTTAATATATATACAACAAATATAATATATATCTATATATGTACAATATATATATGATCTTTGCTGGGGTTCTTCCGATCATTATCATTTGAAATACATTTGAAAGACTCGCATATTTAAATATAATAATATTTATTTTTATACATTCATATATGGTATATATACAACATCATCATGAAGAATTCTTTCAATATTATAGTCATATGGATTGCGTTCTATAAATATATAAATTTTAATATCATTTTTAACTATTGGTATATACAATTTTCATTTAAGGGAGTATTCCGGATTTGTAAAAGGCTTGAATAGTTTTGAATTTTCTTCTATATTTGTCATCATTTGATTATTAATAAAATAGATTTGTTTTTTTTTTTTAATAATTTTGTATTGTTTGGAAATAAAAATTGAAATTCAATTAACGAAATGGTTATGGTTACGGAAAGGTTCATTTTCGGTCCGGTCTTCTAAGCCCCGGCTACAAAGACCCACACTTTTCACTTTATTCTTATAAGTCATGGCTAAAACCAAAATTATATTTATATTATATGAATTTTCCCAAAAATGACCGCTCAAGCATCGGATAGGCCATATAAAATCATACACAATCCTGGCTTATAAGACTATATTAACAAATAATCGATTTCCATTGATTCGAAATCGATTTCTGAAAATTGTCCTTTAGGTATAAAAATAAAGTATAATATGGGAAAGAAAAATACATAAAATGGTAAATGGTAAAGAATCGGAATAGTTTTTATTGTTTTTTTTTAATGCTATTCAACATTCAACGAGTTGAACGTCCAAGAAAAACGAGAAACGAACGAGAAAAAGTCCCAATAACATTTTATGGTCATGAATTTTACAGAAGACAATAAGATTTTTTGTGCTATTTTTCGACTATTTACGAATCTGAATTTTCCTACAGAGTTGCATAGATTTTCCTATGCGGTTGGTTATACGACAGCCATATTATTTATATTGATTCAACAATTTTTGGCTGGAAAATGGAAACCCTCACTTTTATCACAACACACCACCAAATACTTTAACGTTCTATATATTTCAGTATTAAATTAAATACATCTCTTATATTAGAATATATATTTATTTTATATCTATGCTATGCATATATATACAAACGAAATGATGTGTCGGCAGATCATATACAATAATTGTGAGTATCCAAAAATAGATCAACCTTACTTTATACTTCTTTCTTAAATATATATATATATACATTTTTTTTTGCTTTCATATGACTTTCTTGATTTTCTTATTTATTTTTAAATTTATTTTATTTTTATTTATAGTCATATAGTATTAGAAAAAAAATCGTATTATAGTTAAATAGATAATATGGAAAATTACATACAAAAACAATATTTTTTTTTTGTTTGTTAAGTGGCGGTGACACGTACGATATGGATATATAATTGTTGCGGTATGTCATATAATTATAATGTATATATATGTATAAGATGCACATATAATTTTCACATTTTTTTTTGGGTATTTGGAAAACCCTATATAAAGGAAAAGCTATAAACAATATGATATGCATTGTATATCCGAATATATATACGATTTGTTGAAAAATTGATAAAGATTAATTGATAATATTTAGTATGTAGGTACTATTTTTTTTTTTTTTTTTTCAAATATATTTCCGATGCCTTATTTTTTTTTTGTTATTATTTATACGTAACATTCATTTATATTAAAATATAATATTAATCATTTAAATGAAAATATTTTTACTGCGCTTTTATATATTTTATTTTTTTTTTGTGGAAGGGCAGGAAAAATCTTTTAAATTCTTCTATATAAAAAATAATAACATATATTTGATTTTTTTTTTTTTTTGGTTTAAATTGGTGATATGTAGAAAATTTAATTCTATATATATATATACTGTTATAAATTTATATTAAGTTTATTTTGAAAATAATAGGTACATGATGTAGTATAATTTTTTCCATTACTCTTATATGTATACTGATCTTTATATCAGATGAGGGGACATTAATTTATATATATACGTGAATTACAAATGATTGTTTCTATAAATGGATACTAAAATATATATATATATATATATATATATATATATATAATATTTTTTTTATACAATCGGAAGTTCATTTTAAATTGTTAAATAAACTGTTTTTTTTTGTTCTTCTTCTACTTCTTATTATTGTATATTAAATATATCATTAATCATTTTGAACAATTTTGTTGTTTTTTTTTAATGAAAGATATATAAAAAATATATATACTTACTTATATAGAATTACATTTATGCATGAAATATGAGGGACATTTTTTTTTTTAGGAATATACATATACTAATTTGAAATTGAAATCAATTATAAAGGATTGTGGAGAGGTATATATACACGTTCAGTAGTTCTATTTTACTTTTTATCATTATCATATGATAATTGATTTTGGCTTGTATGTTTAGAGAAAAACAAAAAAGTCTTTCATTCACTTTAATTAAGTATATTGTGTATTCAATTTAATTTTTATTTCATATTTATTACTGTCCAATGACGGTGCGAGAAAAAAATATAATCGTATAATTGTCCAAACAATATTACAAAAGCTAATAATCACAGATGTAAATTTTCCGGAAAATCATTTTGTTTAAATTTTTGTTTATTACGAAACTGGTTTTTTATTCAATTTATATTTTATTCAAATAATATAAAAATTATTCAATCAATTTGTGATATTTCATAGAAGAAAATTTGAAAATCACTCCATATTTTGGTTGAATTAGAATATTTTGGTAATTATTGATTGCGTGTCGTTATTCTGTATAAATAATTTCCTGTATACAAACAATTATGTTATTTTTGATTACATTTGAATATGAAAAATCCATTCAGTTTTGAAGGTATAAATAGGTTCATAATTGGTATATGAAAAGGTTAACCTGCTGACGATTTATTGGAATTAATTTTTTGACGATGACCCGTGATCTATATAATATATTATAAATCTTAATTGTAGATTACATAATTTTCCAAAAATATAATAATAATAATATATAAATATTGCGATATGATTTTGTAAAATTGAATAAAAATTCAAAATGTTTACCAAATATCATATACATTTTACTTTATAGATCATTAAAGTCGAATTGAATTTCATCAAATATCATCAAACATCAACATCAAGAAAATTCTCAATTTCAAAAGTGCGACTTTCATTTCCGAAATTAATTAACATATAATTTCTATAGTAATATTTGTTTTTTTCTCTCATTAATGCTAATTCTACTTTTGGAAAACATCATCAACATTTGAATATAGATTCAAATTATTTCGTTTTTTTTTTCATCATTCAATTCGAAAACCGATGTATTAATTTCACGCGAGAGTATATATATATGAATTTAGTTTTTTAATATAATAATATATTAAAAAAAAAACAAAAAAAAAAAATGCAACATTTAGAGGAAACAAACAAAAAAAAATAAATTCAAATTGTGTAAAGTGCAATTGGTATATTATATATATTTGTAATTTAGTAAGATTGAAACAATTTTCATATATACAATATAATATATTTATATAGAATTTATATAGGTGCATTTCCGGTATGTATATAAAGTATATATTTTGTTGACAGTAAAAATTTCAAAAATCCTTAATGATATATTAAAACAAATGATGTGATATTCTTTGTATATATACCATATATATTAAAGAAATAACAAAAAAAAATGTAATTTCCTTAAAACGAATTCTTTTATAGATATATGAATATATATATATGACCCCCATGTGATTACTGCACGTGATGGTTAATGAACCTACTATATATATAATATATATTTAACACCGTATAATTATTTGTATAAATAGTATATATATATATAGAATAGAAACTTGCTACATGTTATTATTATTATTATTATTTAAATATATAATTGTGTTGGAATTGTTTTAATTTATATTGTCATCTTTTTTTTTTCATCATTTTAATACCGTGCTCACTCATCATATTTTTTATATGCATATATAATAAATAATGCATAGATAAACCAATTCTTTAAAAAAAAAATTCAAGTTGTGACAGAAGTTGTTATTTTTTTTATTTGTTATGTTTCTATCATTCATATATTGTGTAATCATTAAGATTTAAAAAAAAAATAAATATTTTATGAACATATATTTTACATCTATATAATAAGATGAATGAATTCATGCATATGCTTTGACATTTTTCCTAGATAATATTCCTTCTCTCTATATGTGTGCATTTGTATATTTATAGTACATTGTTTATAATTTATATTTTACTGATTTCGTTACACATTTGATGAAATTTACTGTGATGTACGTATATATATATAATAAAATGTGATTCCTTTTAAGGGCATTTACCTTATTTAGTTTTTATTTTTTGAATAAACATCACATATATATATATGTTATATATAGTTGATTTGAAACAGTTCTAGTATTATATTTATTATACATTGGAAAAATTATTTTACTTTTGTTATTTTATACACATTAAAAATATGGGTGTAAATAAAAAAAAATTGGGGTTGATTGAACTTACTATGTATATATAAACATATATTGAATAAATAGTACCATATATATTTTTACTATTTTGTTATTTATTTTTTTTTTTTTTATTATAGGAGGATCAGATTTAGATAAAAATCATTTATATATGATAAAGTTATATATATATATATATATATTGGTGGGTGCTATAATTAGAATAAATATTTTTTTTTTAAAAAAAAAAAGAAGGGAAAAAATTCAAGATTAATTAATTTATCTGTATATATATATATATCACAGATAGTTTTTACTTTGAGTTTGATGAGAATTTGTATTGGTATATTCCTTTTAAGATAAAATTGTAAATCTATACTGTTGTTATTATACTTATATTATTTTAATGCATTTGTATTTATTAAAATATATGTAAGGTAAAACGAAATAAGAAGGTATTATATTATTTATTATTGTAGGTAAACATGAAAAAGGGATTTATATTATTATTATTATTATTGTTAACATTTTGTTTATATATATATATATATATATAAAATTACGATCTACTATACCATATATAATTCCGATTTATTTATAAGTATACTCGCTTTAAGATATTCAAATATATATGATATATATATATATGTACCATTATTTGAAATGAAAATTTATTTGTAATTAATTTTTATGATTTCATACTATATATGGAAATATTATAAAGGATATAATATGCGTAAATGTTAGTTTAAGTTCATTAACATCATCTATTCTAGGTTATGCGATTTATACATACTTTTATTTATATAGATGTTGATTAATAACTTATATAATCTTATTATATATCAATATTTCATTAAAAAAAATTGTATATCTTTTAAATACGTTTTATATTTTATACTAAAGAAGATTGTCTGAACGGAGATTAAATGGAGCCTGCAATTGTAGTCGCCGTCCTATAGCATTAGCAAAAATTACGCGGACAAAAAAATTCTAAAATTATTATACAGAAACAGAAAATTATAAAGAATTTCCTTATGAAAATTATACAGAATTTCCATATGAAAATTATACAGAATTTCCTTATGAAAATTATACAGAATTTCCTTATGAAAATTATACAGAATTTCCTTATGAAAATTACACAGAATTTCCTTAAGCAAATTATACAGAATTTAATTAAACAAATTATACAGAATTTCCTTCAGTAAATTATACAGAATTTCCTTCAGTAAATTATACAGAATTTCCTTCAGTAAATTATACAGAATTTCCTTAAGCAAATTATACAGAATTTCCTTCAGTAAATTATACAGAATTTTATTTAGAAAATGATGCAGTTTGGTTTTTAGAAAATGATAAAGAATTTCCTTAAACAAATCATTCAGAATTTCTTGAAGCAAATTATGCCGAATTTCCTCGAAGAAAATTATACAACACTTCTTTTATAAAATTGAAAAGAATATCTTTATAAAGAACAACAAGAATATACTTTTTGTATAAAAAATATTTAATTTTTAATTGAATACATTTGAAATTTAATCGTAATTCTTTAATTCTATAATAAATTTTTATAAACATAATGAAATAAAAAAAAAAATACTTACTTTACAATAGATGGCTAAAAAAAATATAATTATTTAAGAAACCACAATAACAACATTTTTTTTTTGGTTCTTTTCAATACACTACACAATTTTTCAAAAATTAATCGGATATTAATTAAAAAAAGTCTACGTTTTTTATTTAAAAAAAAAAAATAAATAAAATAATAAAACACTTGATTAACAAAAGCGAAAATATTAATAAAAAAAATTAAATAATAAAAACATAAAATATATTAATTAAAAATTATATAAACTCATAAAAATATATTGCACAAAAATTTCATATTATTCAAACTTATATTATAACTATTAAAAATAAACGATCGTAAATAGTAAAAAACTATATTATTAAAAAAAAACTAATGATGAACTACATTTTTATTTAATAATTCAATTTATTTAAATTGTTTTCCCCCGAAACGATCGTATGGTTAAGGATCTACAATTGAACTAATTTGAAAAATTTTTCATAAGAATTATTTTCAATTTTAATTTTACTGATCCATTCTATATATTTCGATATATATATATATATATTTATAGGACTTTTCTTTTCCATATGCTTATACATTATATTTTGATCATTTTCTTTTAATCGCATTTATTCTAAATGTATATATATTGCTGTGATGATGCGATGAGTATTGTCGCATTTCTAATAATAGATTAGATGAAAATTCCCTGTGACTATATATTCATATATATATATAACTCATATATATATACACTTTTATATATTCTATTTAAAAAACTGTATTCTATATTCTATATAAGATATAAATTCTATACATTTTGTTTGTATATTAATGTAAGAGTAGAAATTATATTTTGAATGCGTGTATATGACTCGATGTGTATTTCTATATGCAATCTTTACTACATATATATATATAATTAAATTTTACTTTACATGTCGTGTACGTGCAACAGCCGGCAAGTCATCTCAATTATTTTGTCATTTAATTGTTGTATTTTACTTTCGTACAAAACTATAAGATTTTGGAAATTTGTTGTTGTTTAGAAGTTATAATATTTTTGGCTACTCAAATATATATATATATGCTCTATATATATATATATTTGCGTATAAGAAGATGTATATGAATAAATTATTTGAATATTATATTAATGGAGGAAATTCTGACCTTTCATATAAGAAAGACAATAACACATTTTCCAAACAAATAATGCAATTTATGGATATAATATATCTTTATTTGCATCCATATATACAAGAACAAAAGGAATAGAAAAATTCAGATTTATTTCAGTTTAAAATATGATAAAATGCACATATTTTTTATTTAAATTTAAACATTTTCTATTTATTTATAAAAGTTCAATCCGGTATTTGATGAAAGTTTTTTGTTTTTTTTTATCCCATCAGACGACAATGAAATTATATTTTATCATATATTAGCAATCACTTTGGGAATTTCAAGAATATGTGATTTAAATAATCTATTATATATATGAAATTTTGTGTGAATTCTACATATAAGAACATTTATATTCTTGAATAAATAATGTAAATCAAAGGGAACATACAAAAATATTTTGGATTTATCAAATGAAATAAAAGTGATGAATTTCATAACGATGTACAATTATTTATATATATGGTGGGTGTTATTAAAAGCCCGCCAAATAAACCGCATATTGTATATAGTTATATATAAGGAAATTATATAATGGATTTACTAAACTAAAAAAACTTACCAAGTAATTGCATTTGAATAAAATAATCAAATTAAACATTTTAATTTATATATATATATATATATATATATATATATATATTGCAATTTTGATATGCACTTTCAAGCAACAATTAATATAATGTACAAACATTTTTGAATCCCACACAAAAAAAAACAGCGATTTTTTAAAAGTAACTTTTACATACTATACAATTTAAACCCATTTATATTAAAAATGCATCTTATTACTTTATAATTACAAACATTTATTTCTAAATAATTTCATCACATTATCACAAACTATAAATTTTGCATAAATTAATACATATTTAATTAACTTAATTATTTTAATTATTTTTAAAAAAAACTACCAAACAAAATTACACTAGAACTAAACCCCGATGATATTAAAAGCTTGATGCAATCAAGAAAAAAAAACAAAACCCACTATAATTTAAATTGTGACAAAACAATAATTTTCGATATTAACCATTTCTTTTTTGTACTTGATTGTAAACCCGAATACATCTCCATTGTCAAATCGATACTCTTTTTTTGATGTCAAAACGTCAAAGTATTTTTTAAACAAAAAAAAAAAAAACAAACTACCCCACACTATTCAAACATTGTTGTTGTCGATCAAAAAAAAAAAAAATTTTAATATGAAAAAAATAGTTCAATACGATGATGGTAAAATGTTTTAATAAAAATTTGTATTTATAAAATAAGTGAAAAAAAAAAATAAAACAATTATTTTAATTTATTACAAAAGCAAATTAAAAAAAAAGGTAAAATAATCAATAATATTTTTAATTAATTTAATAGTTTTTGCATTAATTGTGATGATTATGTGATTATTAATGAGTTGTGTGAGGTTAAAAAAAAAAATTAGTGATTGAAATAAAAAAAAAAAAATAGTGAATAAACAACACACACACACAAAAAAAGCAACAACGAACCAAAAAAAAAAAAATTCATCCCTCACGTTTTTTTTTATTTAAAATTTTTCTATTTGGTATTCTTCACCTGTGGTGTGTTAATTAAATTAATTTAAATAATTATAAATAGTTTTTTTTTTCTCAAAATATATCTAATAACATAACAAAAAAAAAAAAAATTCAAAGATGCTGTTAAAAGCCCATATTTATAGTAATATTTTATCAAAATTTCCACAACAATTTGCATTTTGTTTTGCTTATGGATCGGGTGTTAAAAAACAATTAGGTTATGATAGTGATGATATGAGCATCAAAGGTAATGCTAAATTATTGGAACCAATGCAGAAGAAATGCAGTCCATCGATGACGACGATGATTACTAAAGAGTCGATCATGAATACAAATGCAATAAAATTAAAGGGTGAAAAAGAAAAAATGATTGATTTATTATTTTGTGTAAATGATTCATTGTCATGGCATAATGAAAATATTCAAATGAATCCATCACATTATTCGGCACTAAGATTTGGCGGCGGTAGTTTAATAACAAACATACAACAAAATTATGGTGCTAAATGTTATTGTAATACATTAATACCCGTAATTGATGATGATAATAACAAACAACAATTGATTAAATATAATGTTATCTCCAAAATGGATTTAATAAATGATTTACTACATTGGAATAATTTATATATTGCTGGTCGATTACATAAACCAATTGACATAATCCATTTAACCGAAAACGATACGGATACGAATAAAACATTACAAAATGCTTTACATGTTAATTTTAAAAATGCTATTCATACAGCATTACTTTTATTACCGGAACGTTTTACATTTTATCAATTATTCTATCAAATATCAAATTTAAGTTATGCCGGTGATTTTCGTATGATATTTGGCGAAACAAAAGATAAAGTTAAAAATATTGTTCAACCACAAATTAAGGATTTCTATCAATTATATTTAACGATATTAAAATGTGATTTTAGCAATTCATTAAATATTACAAATAATAATGTATTGTCATTGGATAATTTTCAAAATTTCCATATAATACAAGATAAATCACCAGAAATGATACTCCATCATTTGGAACAATTACCGAAAGGTATCCTACGGCAAATGATTGACGGTACTAAAAGGAACCAAGGACAACAACAACAACAACAACACCTACATCAACAAGATAATATATCAGATGTTGACGCATTAAAGCGGCTAGCAACGGATACGAAAAATTTAGAATTATTATTAGTAAAAAGTGTTAATAAAATTGTTTGGAATAGTAGTGTATATCAATCGATAAAAAATATTCCAACTGCTGGACTCATTAAATCAATTCGTTATAGTTGGAAAAAAGCCTTAAAAACATTTAATATGTAAAAATTAATTTTTATTATTGATTTATTGTTTGGAATAGTTGATGTTTTGTTGTAAAATAAATGAATTTTGTTTATTTAAATACATATTTTCTGTTAAATACTTATTTTATATTTAGAAATTTCATTTTTTTTAAAATTTTTAATTTAATTTTGTTCTTTATTTTTACCAGATATTTTTAACAAATATGTTATCGGATTCTGATAGTTCAGATTCAGACAATGGCATACGATTTAAAACGGCATCAACACGTAATAAAGGTGCTTCGTTTGGAAGTAGTAGTGTAGGGAGTGGTGGCGGTGGTGGGGGCGGTACAAGCGGCAATAGCGGTAGTAGTAGTAGAAATAACGATAGCAGAAGGCATTCTTCATCAAAAGGTGGTGGTGGTAGTAGTAGTAGCTATAATGATCATCGATATGATGTAAATTGGAAACATTCTACATCATCAGGTCGCAGTAGTAATACTAATGATCATCGTTATAATAATAGTCCTGATAGAAAAACATATGACCACCGGAAAAAAGATGATCATCGAAGGCGTAGTGCCAGTTATGAACGTCGTCGATATCGATCTCGTAGTAAAGATCGTCATTCGCAACATACCACCACCAGCAGTACGAGTAATAGTAATCATCGTAATAAACGTAGTCGTAGTAAGGATAAGGAAGCTGTAACAACTTCACAATATCCAACATCATCATCACGACCACCACCACCACCACCAACTCAAACATCAACTCAAACATCAACACCAACACCAACAACGTCAACTTCAATAGCACAAAAACGTGACGATAGTATTAATGATGATATTAAAGAGGGGAATTCAATAAAAAGTAATTCATCACCACCAAAATTAACACCGAAAGAAATATCATTGAAAGATGATGATGATGATAATAAACAGCATAAAGTAAAAAAAGCAAAACATAAAAAACATAAAAAAGGTAAAAAGAATGAAAGTGAAAAACAATTAACAATAAAATCAAAAACAAACAATCATAAAAGTGTTGTTACATCAAAAATTACAACCACAACCACAAAATCACCAAAAACAACCGATTCACATCATACGGCATTACCTAATGGTGCTGGACGATCACCAACACGATCTTCATCAACATCATCATCCGCTTCATCAGCATCGGCATCATCAACAATTACTTCTAATTTACAAATAGAAAGTATTAATAATGTTGATAGTAAAATTGTATGTGGTCCATCATTACCACCAAATTTTAAACTAAATCGTTCCTCTTCCAAATCACCAATAATAACGGCAACATCAACACCATCCGACACACCAACTAAAATGGGACCAACAACAAATATTGAGAGTTCAATATTACCATTATCAAATACACCACCACCACTATCATCATCTACAATCGTCACATCTAGCATTAGTACAATAAACAATAAAAGTAATTTAAAAAATATTAATGTTAGTAGTGGTGCAACAACATCCAGTTGTAGTAGTACAAGTACATTAAATTTAGAATTATTAGCCGATGATCATATAAAACATTTAATGTCCGATATATCGGATGATAGTGAATTGGATGATATGAATTTAATTGGACCATTACCACCGGGTTCCCATTCGAATTCGGAAAGTGTATTACAATTAGAAAAACGTGCATTGGAATTAAAATTAGCTAAATTAAAGTATGATGAAGATGATGATGATGATGAAGATGATGATGGGGATGCGGATAATGATCAAGATGGTAATGGTAAAAATCGTAATCATGTTAGTCATCATCATCAACAACAACAACAACATCATCGTCAACAACATCATCGTCATCAGCCCCAACAAAAACATCGTGAAGAATGGATGATTGAATTACCTGATATAAAAGCGGTTGCCGATTTCGGTTTAGGTTCACGGCAATTTCGCACAAAAGAACGACCCGATTTTAGTGATCGTTCTTCATGGACTGATACACCACAGAAAAAACATTCTCATAAATCGAATAATACCGATGATGGTAAAAAATTGTCACGTGATGAATTACGATTGCAAAAAGAAAAACAGGCAATTGCAAAAAGGGACAGTGAACAGGAAAAGGCAGCAAAACACCATAAACGTAAACATAAACGAGATGAATCTTTATTGGACATCCATAGAAAGAAATTAAAAGATAAAAAAGGGGTAAGGAATTTTTTGTTTTAATGATATTTGTTTTTTTATGATAAATATATATTCATTTTGTGATATTTCACATTACAGCCGGAAGATAAGAAATCTGAACGACGCCCATTTTCACGTGAAAATGATTTAAAAGTGAATAAATTTGATCAGAAACAAAAGAATGCTATAATAAAAAAGGCACAATTATTAGATACAAGATTTGGACGTGGCGAAAGTAAATATCTTTAAAGGATGGTTGACGGACAATTTTTATTCAAGAATATCATATGCATTACAATTTATACAAATACATTTAAAATAATGACAAAATTTAAAACAATTATAGCGTGTTTTTCGTTCGTGTCCAAATCGTATTCAAATTTTATTTTTTTTTATTTTTGAAAGATTTGCATCAATAAAACAAAATAAAATGGATTTTAGATAATAATTGTAATATTATCATTGTTTTGAAAGAAACAAAATAAGTGCCTAGAAATTATTTTAATAATAATTGCATTATTATCATTACTATTCTATATATATATATATATAGCTTATATTATATACATTCATTTAATTAAAATAATTGTTAATATAATATAATATTAAAAGATAAATAAATAAATTATGTTTAAGAACAATAATTTTTTTTTTTTTAAAGTATCGAACATACTGTCGAAAACGACGAAACGAATTCAAATAGAATGCATGCATTCTAATGTAAACGAATATACTACCGAAACGAGCGTGCGATGTTTTTCTATTTCTTTTCGGTTTCGAAGGTAAATAGAAATGATTCTATTTTTCATTCGTTTTTTTACATTTGTGTTGATGCATTTAGTATAATTTCTGTTTTTTTTTATGCGAGTGTGTAAAATTAAATAGAAAAATAAACAAATTAAATAAAAATATAAAATTGCCGACAGTTTTTTTTGTAAAATTATTTTTTAAATTATTTATTATTACTATTTATTTTTTAATTTATATTCACTATTCACTATTCAATATTATCCACTACCTTGATATGATGATATGTGAAATTAATATTTATATATAAAATTTGTGCACTGAATTATTTATCTGAATCTTGTTTTAATTATTTTGTTTTTATTTGTTTATTTCTTCATTAACACATAACCCATATGAAATATATTTACTAACAAATCAATTCAAGAAAATCTTATTATCTTAACTATTTAAAAAAAAAATGAGGTTAAATCAAAAAAACTATTTAAAAAAAAATGAGGTTAAACCAAAAAAAACATTCCGTCGTTTTCGATAGTATGTTTTCATGCTTTCGATGCTTTCGTTTTCGTTTCGTCGTTTTCGATAGTATGTTCGATACTTAAATTTGAATTCAAAAAAATCCCACTTTAAATATTATAACATCGCATGAATACCAAAATGAATTCACGTAATCCCACCACTCAATAATGAAAAGTAAAAAAAAAACAAAAGTAGTAAAAAGAACAAAAATGAATTGATATACAAATTTCTGTATAAAAATAAATTTAAAATAAATTAAATTAAAAATATTTAATAAAAAAAAAATATGAATTAAATTTAATACAGTTTAATAAAAAATAAAATGTTTCGTAAACAAAATAGTTTAATACAAAATGATTTAAATACGATAATTATAAATAATTCAAGTTTTTTTTTTACCCATCCCCATCACCGTACATAACCTCACAACAAAACAATAATAATAAAAAAAAAAGAATGTAATAAATAATAAAAAACAAAAAAATTGTTTATTTAATTAATAAAAGTTTTCTTTTTATTTCTATTTAAAATAAATTATAATAAAATGAAGTTTTATTTTACATAAAAATTAATGTATATTAAAATATTAAATGATTGTTAATGTTAATTAAAAAAAATAAAATAAAGAGCTTTTAAAAACAAAAATAAATTAATATACAAAAAAAAAAAAAAAATAAATCTTCGTACGTACGTCGTTTGATTTTTTGTGTAAAATAAATTAAAAAAAAAAAAGGAATTCTTTTTTTTCTTTCTATTTTTATATAAATAAATACATTTTTTTTTATTTATAAAATTAAATAAATAAATAAATAAATAAATGTTTAAAATGACACCATTTAGAAGAAAAAAATCAGATAAATCATTTCCAGTTAAAGTTGTAACATTTGATTCAGAATTAGAATTTAATTTAGAGGTAAATAAATTTTTTCTATATTTTCCTAAATATTTTTTTTGTTTTTTTTTGTTTTTTTTTTAATTTTTATTTTATAAACACATACCAGTTGAATTAGTAATGTTTATAGTATTGTATTTAGTGTGTATTTTATTATTATTATTATTATTATTGTTTTTGTTGTTGTTGGTGGCTATTAATATATTATTTGTTTTTTTTTGTTTTGTTATTAAATCTGTATAGCATCGTGCAACCGGAAGAGATTTATTTGATTTGGTATGCCGTACAATTGGATTACGAGAAACATGGTTTTTTGGTTTAAACTATGAAGATTCTAAAGGTATTTTATCATGGTTAAAATCGGATAAAAAAGGTAAGTGATTGTTTTTTTTATAGTTTGTAAAATGGAATTTTGTTCATTGTATGTAATGTAATATATATCTTGAATTATTTACATATATAGTTTTAGATCAAGGTGTTAATCAATCAAATGGTGATTGTGTATTTATGTTATATGTGAAATTTTTTCCCGAAGATGTAAACGAAGAAATAGTACAGGAAGTTACACAACATTTATTTTTTTTACAAGTAAAACAAGCAATATTATCAATGGATATTTATTGTGCACCCGAAGCTTCAGTATTATTAGCATCGTATGCGGTACAAGCAAAATATGGTGATAGTGACGGTGATGCCTGTGAACCGGGTATGTTAGCCAATGAAAATCTATTGCCACAACGGGTCATCGATCAATATCAGATGACACCGCAAATGTGGGAAGAACGTATTAAAACATGGTATGATGATCATAAGGGAATGTCACGAGATGAAGCGGAAAAAGAATATTTACGTATTGCACAAGATTTTGATATGTACGGTATTAATTATTTTCCCATAACGGTAATTAAACAATTTAATTATTTTTTCTGTTTTTTTGGGAAGTTTTTCAATAAATTTTTATACCATCCCTTTGTATAGAATAAGAAAAACACAGATTTATGGTTGGGTGTCACAGCAATGGGTTTAAATATTTATGAAAAAACAAATAAATTATTACCACGCACAACATTTCAATGGTCAGAAATCAAGCACATTAGTTTTGATGATAAAAAATTTACAATACGTCCAATTGATGGTAAATCACCGAATTTTATATTCTATTCACAAAAATTACGTATAAATAAAATGGTAAATTATTTATTTATAATATTTACAGTATAATTTACGTGTCTGTTAATCTTATAAACATTTCCTGTTTTTTTTTTTTTTTTTTTTTTGTATAGATATTAGATTTATCCGTGGGCAATCATGATTTATTTATGAGACGTCGTAAACCGGACACAATGGAAATTCAACAGATGAAAGCACAAGCAAAAGAAGAAAAACAACGTAGACAAATTGAAAAAAAAAAATTGGCTAAAGAAATTGAATTACGTAAAATTGCCGAAAGAGAAAAACAACTGTTGGAACATCAATTAAGACAATTACAAAATGAAATGCGAAGTGCCAGTGAAGCTTTGGTAAAAAAAAAAAAAAATTTAATTTTTCAAATTATTGCTGAATTCATATTCATATTTCTATTCATATTCACCATGTTATGTTTTGTATAGCGACGATCCGAAGAAACGGCTGAAATTTATGCGGAAAAAAGTAGACTGAAAGAAGAGGAGGCCTTACTGACGGAACACAAGGCACATACATTTAAACAGGAAATGGATCGTTTACGTGAAAGTCATATTAAAACGGAAAAAGAAAAAGCCGATTTGGAAAAACAAATACGTGATACTGAATTTTGTGTTGTACATTTAACAGAAGAAAAGGATAAACGAGCGGCCGAAGCAGATAAATTAAAAAATGAATTGTTATGTGCACGTGAACGTGAACGTGATGCTACAAAAAAATTATTAAATTTCTTAAGTCGAAGTGTTGCCAAATATTCAATGGAATCAATTATACCAATTTCAAATAGTAATTTAAATAATATTAATAATATTAATAATAGTAATAATTATCATCACAGTAATATGAATATGAATATGAATAATGGTAATGGAATGGCTTGTATCACTGGAATGGGGGGTATGCTTAGTAGTAGTAGTGGTGGTGGTGGCGGCGGCGGCGGTGGTGGTGGTAGCATAAGTGGTGGTACTCAATCAAATGCATCTGATTCACCATCATACGATTTAGATTTAAATTCATGTGATTTTATTGTGGCCAGCGGTGATATGGAACAAATTACAAATGAATTGGAAAAAAATCGGTAAGAAATTTTTGTACATTGACTCATTTTTTTGATTATAGTTATCACTTTTATTCACTGATTAAAATTTCCCATGATGAAAAATCTAAATTTTTCCTTATTCCGCTTTGTTGTCTTAAGTTTTCTCAGAAACTACTGGTCCGATTTCGCTGAAATATTCAACTTAAAGCTTTTTATGTAGAGTTAAAAGGGATTGATGTTAGAGAGGTTTAATGAAAAGAAGAAAACCTATAATATCTGGAAAATTTATTCTGATCCCATCCAGGAACAACTCCGATACAAATCTCATGGTGTTTTTGGTGAATAAATTTGAATAATAATTTTCTTTCTTTTTTTTCATCCAAATATTTTTCAGCGTTGAATATTTAGAAAAATCAAAAATGGTACAAAATCAATTACGTTCATTACGTTCCGAAATTGAATTGTTAAAAATTGAAGAAAATCAAAGTGTTTTGGATATAATCAGTGCTAAACAAATAAGTGCCGGTGAAACAAAATATTCAACATTAAAAAAATTAAAATCAGGTTCAACAAAGGCTCGTGTTGCCTTTTTCGAAGAACTTTAACATTTCTATTTATTTAAAAAAAAAAAAAAAAAAAACGAAGAAATTTTATTTGTTTATTTATTATTATTATTATTATTTTTAATTTAAATGCTCTTAAAAAATGTTTCTATATATAGAATTATTTGTGTTTAATTAATATTTACTAAAAAATAAAAAACAAACAAAATTGTATGTACAGTCCCAAAGATATATTTTGTTTGTTTGTTTTATTTTTATTTTTGCTAATAACTAAAAAAATGTCTAATTTTAAAATAGACAAAAAAGAAAAGAAAAGATTTTAATTCGAATTTTTAAATTCTAATAAATCTCATATCATCAATTAATCAATATATTGAATATATTTATTTTGAATATGTGTTTTTTTTTTTGTAAAAGAAAGAATCAAATTTGTTTTGTTTATATATATTTTTTTTTTTAATTTTTAAGGTGTATTAATAATTTATTGATTGAATAATCATAAAAATTTTTGATAATTTTTTTATGTGTGTTTTTGTTTGTTTAATTTTTTATTTTTTATTGTACATAACAACACAATAAATAATTGTTTAATTAATAATATTATTATTTTTCCATAATTGATCCTCCTCCTCCTCTTCCATCCATATAATATTATTAAATAAATTATCATCGTATTCATTCTTCATTCACAAAATGCAACATTACAATTTTAGTATTGTAACAAAACAAAAAAAATATAGTTTATAAGATGATTTTTTTTGTAAAATTTATATATTTTTTATTCATTTTTTATACAATAAATCTATTTAAAATGGAAAGAAAATTTTCCATTTCTTTAGCAAAACAAAATAATAAAATAGAATCAACATAAAATCATTTGATAGCCAAAACAATGAACACTTTTTTTTTTTTTATTTTGGGTGCTCTCTGCCAATTATTTATTAATTTATTTTTAATATAAAGAAGTTTTAATAAAAAACAAAATTTAAGATTGCCACAAAAAAAAAAAAATAAAAATAAAACCAGAATAGTTCTTCCAAAAATTAATCTAATTAATTAATAATTATTAAAAAATAAAAATAAAACGTGAGTGTGTTCATTGTTACTAATTTATATTTGTATTATTTATAATTTAAAAATAGAAAAATAATAAAAATAGTTAATATATTTTTTATTAAATGTTAAATAAAAAAAAAAAGAATGAAATAATTATATAGATTTATAATATATACAAATATAAATAAATACATAAAAGTTCTTATAAATATTATTTATAAATAAATAGAGCTTTTTTCTATATATTTTAAATATATAGTTATGTTAACTCAAAATATATATATTTTCTTATAATAATAATAATTTATTTATTTATTTATATGTTATATGTTATTTTAATAATCAATTATAATAATGTATATTTATCTTTAATATGCCATTCATTATTTGTTGGGATGTTGGCCCACGTCTCATGCCTTTTCTTTTCGAAAAATTTATCTTCTTTTGGATTCGTAAGAGGAAAAAGGAATGTTTTTTTAATTGACACCAATATAAAAATAAATCAATTCAGTTTCCAATATTCTATCAACAAATCAATTCCTGCAAAAAAAAAACTCTAAAAAAGGAAGAAAAACAAAACAAATGAAAAAAAAAACCAAACAATTATATTTTCTTAAATAAATAATTTAATTTATTTGATCAATGAAAAATTCCTCATCATCTGCGATAACGGAAATAAAAAAAAAATGGAATATAAAATAAATTTACAATTCATTTTTTTTTAAATATCAATCATAATTTTTAGATAATTATTTTACGGTTGTTCATTCGATTTCGATTTTTAATAAAAATGCAATTTTGCATATCAAAAAATTGCTGAGATATTTTGATATTCATACAAATTAAAAATTAAAAAAATCAATTATTTTATCAAGCATCACGCATCATAACATCCAATCTCATATCATCATCCCATCACACATTTTAACTGCTATCAATTTTTTATTTTACGATAAAAAAAGTCCTGTCTTTTTTAGTAGTGAACTCTAATATCTAAAATGAAATTGGTTATTGGATCGGAATAAATAAAATAAATAACAAAAATTATATAAAAAATTAAAGTATTAAATAAATAAAATGATTATAATATTAAATTTTGTTGTATAAAAACAAAAAAACAATCACCGTTGTGGAGCCGGTTTTGGTTTTGGCATTTTATTCAATAATTCTTGTATTTCTTTTTTCTCATCATATGTTTTCCATAGATCATATAAATTAATTATAGCTCTTGCAATTTCCTGTACCTTATCCATATCAACATTTAATTCGGCAAACCATGCCTTTAATTCTTTTTGTAAAATAACACAAGCTATTTGTAAACATCCAATTGCAATCTGCAATTAACAATTAACAATATATTAAAAGTTATTCTTTGTGTTATTTTGAATACCCCCCCCATTCAAATTTACCTGATACGGTGGATATAATAGACTGACGTCAGTGCGTAACGAATCATTAATGACACGCCACGTTAACGTTAACAGTGGTTCCTCTTGACCAATATCTTGCGTTAATTGAATTAACGGACGATACGGTTGATAGACAATCAAACAACAATCTAAATTTTCCAATAGATAAAATTCACATTCTAATATATGATTTGTACGATATGGAAATTCCTGTTGATAGGCATAATTGAATTTATTCTTAATCACCGTTTGACACGTTGATATTAAACGTGAATTTGATATTACACCGAATTCTTCAACTTTTGATGCTAAAAATAAGCATGTGGGTGCCAACAATAACGGATCAATACTTTTCACTGAATTTCGTGCATAAAAACGTTTAAAATAAACGGTTGCCGTTGCAATAACTTGTTGTCGTAATTTTAATTGTTCACCCAATACTTGCATAATATTCGCAAAAAATATAAATAATTTTTGATATTCCTCTTCGCTTAAAAATTGTAAATCATATTGTCGTTCTCGCACCAAATCTTGTTTATCCAAAATCCATTGTTGATGATGTGAACTTTGCCAAAAATTACCAGCCATTATTTTTTTGGTTTTTATATTATTGGTTGTAGTAGTTTTAAAAACCAATAATTTATTATTACAATTAAATAATTAATTTTAATTAACGTTTTTTGTTTTAATCACAAAACGTAATGATGTACAAAAAAAATAAATAAATATTAAATCAATAAAAAAAAAATGTAAACAATAAAAAAAAATTGTTTTTTCTACTGTCAATTTTACAGTATAGAAAAAATGTTTTAATTCCTTTGGTAATAAAAATTTAAAAACCCGACAAATTTTATCATTAAACATTTAAAAACCTAGCAACGTTTATGATAAAAGTTTTAAAAACCTGACAACTTTTATAATAAATATTGTAATAGATTACAAGGAAAATGAAAATTTATAAGAGAATAAAAATTGAGTTGACGGATGACGGATGCAAAAAAAAAAAAACCTTTTTTTTGTTGAAAAAAAAAAATATATTTTCATTACTAGAAAAAATTTCAATAATTCTTGAAATACCAAACAAGAAATTGGAAATTCCTATATTTTTATCATTTTTATTCTCAAAAGGAATTAATTTTTTTATTAGTTTATTAATATATATTGTGTGTTTTTTTTTGTGGTTTAGTGAAAACCGAGAAAAAAAACCGACACTTTTTATATAAAAAACAATTTCATTTTTATATTTATATTTATTTAATTTAATTTAATTTAATTTATAAAATCCATACCCCACGAAAACAAAAAAAAAACCATGTGGCCTGAAGTTCAAATTGCAAAACAAGAAAATAAACGTGAATTGAAATTAATTGGTGCTGATATTTCGGAACGTTTAACTATAAATAATGATGATAATGAAACGGCCGGATTAGATCCGGAAATATTTAATTTACAACAATTAAATTTATTAACAATAAATGATACAAAATTAACAAAAATACCATCGGCTATTTCAAAACTTCAACAATTACAAACAATTTTATTATTTGATAATGAAATTACCGAAATTTCAAAGGAAATTAAACAATTGGATAAATTAAAAATATTAGATGTATCAAAAAATAAATTAACAAAAGTACCAGCAAAAGAAATTGGTATCCTTATTGAAAATTCCAATTTGGTAACAATTAATTTATCAAATAATTTATTGGAACAATTTAATGTTGGCACAGACATTGATGTTGATCAGGATGATCAGGATGAAATTAAAGAAGATCAACAAAAATCTACACAATTTAAATTGTCAACCATTAATTTATCAAATAATAAATTAATAACATTTCCAAATATATTTGATGAACAATTTATAAATTTATCTGAATGTAATTTTAAAGGAAATCAAATAACAGAAATTCCATTTGCCATTTCGAATTTAATTAATTTAAAATTATTTAACATTTCATCAAATCAAATAAAAACAATACCGAAATCATTAGCATCGATTACGAAATTAAAAGGTGAGTATAATGCGTTGAAATTTTTTTTAATATGAATCATAACCACCATATCATTCTTTTAATTTATTTGTTTTAATTTTATTTAATTAAATTTAGATCTTCATTTGGATGATAATCCAATAGCCGATAAACGTCTATTAAAATTAATTAAACAATGTCATACAAAACAAATATTGGATTATGTTAAACAGCATGGTGTTGATACACCAAAATCAAATGGAACAGCTGGTGATAAATCATCATCGGCGGCTGCCACATCAAAAAGAGGTAATAAAAGTGGTGGTGGTGGTGGAAAATTGTCATCACAAGATACAATTCAAGAATGTCATCAAATAATGGTAAAACATCATCAATCGGAAACAATACAATTAATTTATATGAATTCGGTACGTGATGTACGTCCACACATTTTATGTTGTTTGGTATTGAATGTTAACCTACGGGATGGTAATAATTTTAAGAAATTTTTACAAATTCAAACAAAATTACATGATACAATTTGTGAAAAACGTGAAAAATCAACGATTGCAACACATGATTTAATGAAAATCAATGGTAAAACTATTCGGTATACAACGGCCGCACCAAAAAATATCCAAATTCTACCACTTGGTAAAACAAAAAAAGTTATTGCACAAAAATTATTTGACAATCTGAAAGCGGAAGCTGAAGCATTACGTAAAGAGAAAAAACGTAATGTTTATTCGGGCATTCATAAATATTTATATTTATTGGAAAACAAAGATTTATATGCGTATTTGGAGGATGACCAAGGGAATGTATTAAGTTTACCACCGTTAACAAATAGTGATTTTTCAAAGGTATGCCCGCCCATTTTGATTAATCACCTCCATCCTCTATGGATAATTCAATCTTTTCTTTTACCTTTTACCAATGGTTTTTCAATTCAAAAATTTTTTTTTTTTTAGATATCAACTGAAACTAAAGATATTTTAGTGGAAATTACAAGTAGTTCATCGGTAAATGATTGCCGTTTGACAATGGAAGAATTGTTAAAAGAAATGCTAATGGCTGGTTTTGGAAATGGTCAGGTTGATTCGGCATCATCATCATCATCACAATCATTGAATGAATCTGAACATCCCAATCCAAGCACCATTTTAAATAAATTATTTGTACAACAAATTAAAGTTGTTGATATTGATGGTAATTTACGTACCGTTTATCCATCAAAAACTGATTTAGTTTATGATGAAAAATGTCATATAATTGTACAACGTGAATAGAGAAATGCACAGACCTCAGTTCATAAAAAAAAATACGTTACAAAGAAAATTAATAAATTTTATTGAATAAATTGTATTTTTTTTCTATGGAATTAATTTATTTATTTATGAAGTTTTTTTTTTTACTTTAATTGCACTTTTCTTTTTTTATATTTTTAATTAATTAAAGTTATGAAATAAAAGTAATTTAATTTTGAAAACTTTTTTCATTTTTCTTGTGGTTACCATTTAAGTTACAATTTTTATTCACAGAGTTCTGCTTAAGACCGATTATGAAAGAAACGGAAAAGGGTACAATCCCCCTTTTGATAATTTTTATTCTATTGTTTAAAAATTTGGACTTGTTAAAAGACAATCTACAATTGCCGAAGTGAACCAAACTTAAATTAAATTATCTGACATCTGAGAATACAAAATTTGTTTCCGTTATTCGGTAAAGCTGCTCATTCAAAGAAAGATTTTTGTCTGGCGATGTTCGGTAAAATTATAACAAAATCAAAACTCTGTAAATCTGAAATAGTATATTTATTTATTTATTTTTTAAAAATAAAGCAATATTTATTTAATTATTGTATAATGTTAATATTAAATATATAGAATTTGTAAATTATTTTTTATTTTTTTAATATAATAAAGAATAGATTATAAAAAAAAAACAAAACTTTAGCTTCTTTTATTATTCTTATTATTATTATTATATAATTAATATTTTTGTTTTTCAATGTGTAAACGTAATTCATTTAATAGCGATGAACCGAAAACCATATTTTCACAATTAACTGTTAATTTAAATTTTATTGATTTATTGACCGAAAGAGATTCATCACATTTTTCTTGATTGGCCAATGGTAAATTTCCATCAACAATATTAACATCATCATCATCAGCAGCAGTATCAGCACTGTTACAAATAAATTCAATTGAAATTAATATTAAAAGTAAATTTTTTAATGTTTGCCCGGCAAATAACATTAATTTATTAGTATTATTATTATTATTATTATTATTTGTAATTTGATTGACATTTGCCACTTCATAGATACATTGTTTTAGAAATTGTTCAGAATTGTCCACATTACATCGTTCATTACGTTCATTATTTAATGTTAAACATATTGTATGTTCATTCATACCACGTAATTTTGAACGTTCCTCTCCGAATACCATCGAATCTAACATACAAACGGGACGTATTAATTCACCAATTGTTGCTTTTAATTGTACCTTATTTATACCCATATTTGATCGTATTTCAAATTGTATTGGTTGAGTGGATTCATTAAAATCAACACCGATTGTTACCGATTGAAATTGTTTTGCATTTAATAATGGTAATTTATTGAATGGTTTAATTGCCATTCCAATTGGTAGCGTCTTTTCATAATTTTGCATTTCAATGTGTTCAATTTGTGTTTCAGCATTATTATTTTGAAATTGTAATTCAACGGCAATCATTGGCGAATCAAATATATAATTATCACGTAAAAATTTATAATTTACATTTAAACCGAAACCATTTAAATGATCTAATAATTTAATTGTTTGTTTTGGTAAATAGCATGCATTTGAAATTGGTTCAATACGTTTTTTAGATGAATCAAACGATGATGATTGTTGTTGTTTAGATGTTTTCATTGTAGACGTAATTGTTGATGCCGTTGTTGTGGTCGTTTCTGTTGATTGTAATAATGGAATTATTGGTTGTAAAATACCACCAGTTGTTGAATTTGTTGATTGCATCATTAATTGAAATGGAACGTTATTAGTATTATTATTATTATTTGTTTTATTTGTTTTATGAACATCATCGAAATGCTGATGAGCTGATCGTGAATGATTGCTATTATCCGATGTATCTGAATCTGAAGCGGATGATGATGTAGAATCGGAATCGGAATCAGAACCAGATGATGAACCAGATGATGAAATAGATTTTCTTATTGATGAATTTCGTTGTTTTAATTTTTTTTTATTATTTTTTTTATCTAATTTATTGTTTGTTGCTGCTGTTGATTTTTTCTTATATCGATTGTCTTTTTTTGTATTCTTTTTATTCTTTTTTTTATTATCAACATCAGATTCAGATGAAGAATCAGATGTTGATGACGATGATGATGATGATGATGAGGACGTTGATCCAGATCCTTTTGATTTTGAATCGTCTGAGGAAGATGAAGATGACGACGATGACGAGGATGATCCTGATGAAGATGCATATGATGAATATTCAGATGAATTATATACTTTTTCTGTGTCTGAATAAAATGAACTTTGTTTATTGATTTTCGATTTGGATTTTGATGTGGATGTTGATGTTGGTGCCATTGTTACTTTACCCTTTGACATTACCATTTCTGTTTTATTGGCGCTGGCATGTGATTGTTGTTCGACAATGGATTTATCAATGACATTACGAACACTTGGATCGGGTACCACCTCCGGAAATGCCGGTAAATCATTATAACCATTTGCACGTACATTTAGATAATGTGACAATGAACCCAATTGATATTGTTCACGACCACAATATTTACTTTCCAACATCGGTGCCGGTTTTGGTGTTAAAAATATTTTTTTAGCATTTCGACTTAATATCGTTGTGGTTGTTGTGTTTGTACCCGATTTTCCATTTGATGGAAATATAAATTGTTTAAGAAAACGTGCCCGATCACGTATATCATAATTTTGATCATATCGTGACAAATTAAATACATATTGACACAATAATTCAGTTTGTTCTGGATTTATTAAATACAATTTTACCGATAAATTAAGAACTTGTAATTTTACAATATCGGCCTGTAAGTAAAATAGAATAAAACAAAACAATTAATAAACTTATAATCGACTAAATCGAAAAAAAACGAAACATTTACCTCATCAAAAAATGATTTAGCCATTTTACGTAAAATATCGGGGGCAATTTTTGGTACTTTTTCATTGTATTCACCAATTAACCATAAAATTGCGGCACGTGCCGCTGCTACCTGTATAAAATCTAATAATTTTGCCATTTTTGAAATGATTTCAAAATGATCGGCCGCTTGTGTTTGTAATAATTTTTTAATTACAACAACACTTTCAGCAACAACATATTCTAATACAAAAAAAAAATCAATCATTTTATAATAAATTTTGTTATTGATTTTAAGACATTTTTTTTTGTTACTTACCATCACGATTATATAACAAATGAACTAATCCATTTAGACAGGTTTCGGTGACCTCTTTTATTGTACCAGCACAACGACCAATTGCCTGAATGGTGGCCGCAACAAAATTATTATCATTACTACTGATGTACGTTTGAAATTCACGTAAAATTATCGAAATAGTTGCTTCGGTTGCTAAATTTGTTAGAATATCTAATTTTAATAGTTTTATATGGGTTGGATCACTGGTCCGTACAAAAAATGATTTCATATATGGTTCAAAAATGGATTTACGTTGTGTGGACATTGATGCAATACAAGTTAATACAACACTTTGAACCTCCTTGTGACTACGCAATAAACGTATTAATGCTTTAGCAACAATTATCACTTCATTACGTGGTGCAACATGATGATAAAGTTGAGCAACTGACATCACTACCGATGCATTACAACTTTGTAATAATGGTTTTGTTTGACGTAACAATAAACGATGATCTAAATCAATAGTATACGATCCTGAACCGGTTGATTTTTTAATTGGTGATGGATTTTTTATTTTATTACCGATTGTTTGTTTTGTCGCGGTTGTTTTCGTCGTTGTTTTTTGTGATGGTGTTGGTGAACCATTACTTTCTGTTGATTCAATTGATTCTTCATCATCCGATGATGATGATGCTGATGATGCTGATGACGATGATGATGTTGTTTCATCATAAAATGGTTTATTTTCTTGATCAACGGTTATATCTTCATAATCGTCAATATTCGGATTCAGAAATTGTGTACGGGCATATCGCGTTAACATATTTATTATAATAATTTGTCCCCATTCATCGACATCAATTAATAAATTACATAATTTACGATAATTTTTATGTATTAAGTCGACACGTTCCGGGCAAACCTCTTCGAATGCCATAACCGCTGAACCTACCACCAAAATTGTACGATCAGATAGTAATTTTTCAATTACTTGTATTAGTTCATCTTTTTGTTCGGCATCCAAACTATATAGTTTTGGAATGGCATGTGCTGCTGTTTTCCTAACATATGGACTCATATCCGATGCTGAATCACGTATGGCCAACATAACAATTGGTACAATCATTTCAACACGAATACTTGATAGGACACGTAATGCATTGGCACGTATCAATTGATTTGGATCCTTTAATGCCCGTTGAAATGTTGATATTGATAATAATGCCAAATCTTGTTGTTCCTCAGCATAACGCACCAAATACACATATACTAATTTTTTCACTTCAATATTTTTCGATACAACATTTTTTACAACAGCCGGAAACAATTCGGATGCATCACGTCCCTTTGCTATCATACTAATAATACGTTTCATTGCTTCCAATTTTAAACTATCTTTATTACTATCTAGCATTTCTTTAATATCACTGTGTCTGTGGATGGAAGGAAAATAAAATGAATTGTTATCGCAATGATATAAAAAAAAACGATAGTGCGAATATTTAATTTTACGATCAATAAGGATCAAATACATATTGCATGATTGAATTTTGTAATAGACGTAAAGGATGCATCAATAATCAACGTTTATTTTCAGGGTCAATTATATAATATATTATAGATGATAAAATTGATTAAATATTTACAAATATGAAAAAAATTGAACATCCCGCAATAAAAAAAGACATGCAGCCATACAAAAAGTGGGTTATTTATACATATTTAAATAAGTATATATTTGTTACATTTTTTGTGCCAACGCACATAATTAAAAAAAAAAAATTAATTATTTACTTTTTACAATCCGGATGGAAAAAACCACCAGATGCTGGATCCGTTGCATATTCAATATCAATATTTGCAGCCGTACGTTCATTACTGTACGAATTTAAATTTTGTGATGCACTACTCATTCCCATCCCGGATGATGAACTACCACCACCGCCTCCACCTCCACCTCCACTTCCGCCAACAGATGATAACATTTTATTTATTCTTATTTTATATTTCCAATGAAAATTTTCAATACTTTCAATAACAATTAATTATTACAAAAATAAAACAATGTTATTTTAATAAAAAAAATATATATTATATTATATTATTATTTTAAGTAAATTAATTATTAAAAATAGATTTTTTTTTTAATTAAACTTTTTTGTTTTTTAATTTTCTTTTATTATTTGTTCAAAATAAAATTATATACAAATAAAATAATAAATTTCATTTTTGACACGTCACTTGACTCGAATTTCATTTATTTACCCTTTGAATAATTTGTTATAAAATAAAGTAGAGTAGTAGAATGAAAACTATAGTTTAATTTTTTTTTTAATTTAGATATGATATAATTAAATGATTTTGTCTACTGTTAATGAAATTTAATTTTATTGTTTTAAAAAATTAAAAAAAATAATAAATATTCGGTTAATTTTATTTAATTAATCGAAAATGTTTACGAGAATTTTTTTATGAATACAACCAAAATTGTTTAAAGGGTAATTTCAATACAAAAGTAATAGATTTATTTTTATCAAAAATCGTTCTGTCTTTCCTTTTCCATTCATTTTGTTTTTCTTTTTTCTTTTCTTTACCGCCATCATTAAAATAATCATTAAATTTTTTTTTTCTGTTTTCAAAATAGAAAAATAAACAATAACAATAATAAAAAAAAAAATTTTTTTTCAATGCTCCATTTGTCTGGTCAATAGAAAAAAAAAGTTGTTCTTGTTACCGGGAGTATGCATACAAGAAAAAAAAAAAAACAAAACAAACAACAACAGAAAAAAATAATCACAATTAATTAATCAAAATCAATCATAAATTTTGATTACAGATTTGATTTTTCTTGTTTGTTTTTTTTTTAATTAATGAATAGCAGAGATTATAAAATTAAAAATATAATTTATTTATGAATTCTTCTTATTATTTATGCAAAAAAAACAAATTTTTTTAATCTATTAATTGTTATTTTATTTTTTAAAGTGTAAAAAACAAGAATATAACAAAAAGAAAATTGATAAAAATAGAAATTGAACTCTTATTATTTTCCATTGATTTTTCATATGAAAATGATATTGTTGTTTTTGTTGTTGTTGTGCTTTGGTTAAAAGTTGAACAAGGCGATGATAAAAATAACAAAGCAAAAAAAAAAAAAAACAGATAAGAAAAAATTACGCTTGTGGATTGAATATACAAAAAATTAGATAAATATTCGTGATATTTCGTATATATACTTTTTTATATATTCTTTATCACCCAAAATTTTTTCATATAATTCAATTTGTACGGACAGCGGCAGTAAAAAAAATATATAAGAGATATATAAATAAATAAATAGTCAACGATTGGATTTGGTGGCGTTAAGTTCAGTATTTTGTTTAATTTGAACTTGCGAAGTGATTACGTGCAAAAAGTACATTTAATATATATACATACATACAGCAATAAAGATTATATCGTAACTTTATAACACGGTAATTATCATAATAAGAAAAATGTTCCGTTTATTACGTTCAGCAACTCGTCTACAAAAATGTGGATTAGCCACAATGCCAGCACCTCAAACAACACCCGATATTATGTATACCGGTGTAAGTCTATTTATATATATATAAATTTATTTATGGTTTTTTTTAATTTGCTTGTAAAATTCTATGCATGTGATATCTGTTTTTGCGTTTTAATTAACCTTGAAAGTATTCTCTTTTTTTTTTATATTAATAACAAACTATATTTTTTGCGATTTATATAAACAGAGACTATCAAAGAATTAATATATATTGATTTGTGTTCACGTAAACGGAAGGTGTGCGTATCCTAAATATGTTTATATGGACTCGTTTCTGTGTATCCTAAATATGTTTATATGGACGCGTTTTCCTATATTGATTGGAAGATGCGAATGCGGACTTTCCTACTGATTGTGATTGCGATATGTATATTTGAGCTATTCTACAATCAATCATTTCATTATGAAAACTTTTCTATATATTAATTTTAATTGATCTTCTGTAAATTGATTCTAAATAAATTTTTTCTATGCTGCATAGCCATTTATTATATTAACAGAAAAAAACATCAAAATTAAATCTACGTTATATTATTATTAATTAGCATCTTTTTAATATTTTTATATTTGTTATATACATTATCTTATATTATATTACTTTTTATAATTAATAAGTTTACATATAGATTATTATTATCATTAAATTTATTAATATAAATATATGTATTTATCATAGGTGTTAATTAAACATTTTTTTTTGTTATTAAAAGGGTTTATTAATAATATATAATAAACCTCAAAATCATCGTTTTGATTTATATCTAAATAATTAACATTTAAAACATATACAAATTTATTGAAAATTAGCCTAAAATCAATCGTATAATCAATCTATTTATAGTTCACTGATAAAGGATACACAAAGAAAAATTTTAAGAGATTTTAGTTTCATCTCACCTAACTAATTGATTTCGTTACGGGATCGCACATCAATTGAAGATTTTTATATTGATGTTATTTTAATCTTTTTCATTTTTCTATTTATTATAGCTTTTCATTAACAATGAATGGCATAAAAGTAAAAGTGGTAAAACATTTCCAACGTTAAATCCGTCAACGGAAGGGGTAATTGCTGAAATTCAAGAATCAAATAAACAAGATGTTGATATTGCGGTGGCCGCAGCCAGAACAGCATTTAAGTATGTGTATATAATTAAAAATATTAAAAATTAACCATTTTCCTAATTGTTTGTTTGTCATTCCTTTGAACAAGTATAGGTAAAAACTTATAAAACTATAAACTCTTAAACAAAAAGTCAAAAAAAAAAAGTAATAAAAATTGAAATCACAAACAAAATTTAATTGAATACAAATCCCATTTGAACATTTATTGCAAAATAAATAATAAACATTATAAAAATATATAATTGATATTTTATATAGGCTTGGTTCACCATGGCGTCGTATGGATGCATCTGATCGTGGTTTATTATTAAATCGTTTGGCTGATTTAATGGAAAGGGATCGCGTTTATCTATCAGTAAGTATATATATATAATATATATAATTGATATTTACATTATTCGTTTTTTCATTCACTTTTTGTCAAATCATGCAAAATATTCATTATTTATTAATTCTCTATATATATAATTTGTTTTGTTTGTGTGCGTTTGTTATTGATAAACATATTAACCGGTTTTATAAATTGAAATGATTTACATTTTATTTTAATTCTTTTATCACATTCGTAATATATGTATTAATACATTTCTTAATATATTAATACACAATATATATTTATTATATGTAAATATATTCATAAAGATTGTTGGTTTTTGGTTTGGTTTGTTTATTCATTCGAATTTAAATAGAGAAACCCAAGAAACAATCAAATAATTCAATTTAAAATACAATTTAATAGGATACTCGTGTGTTAAGACAAAACTCTTATATTATTGAAACTGTATAGTTAATTTGAAAAAAATTCTTCTTGGTTCTTTAGTTTCTTCATTTGTAAATTTTTGACCACGATTATAATCTAATTTGAACAATCATTTAAATAATCATTTTTTGGAGATATTTACTTTATTTTAAATTTTTTTAATTAATATAGAGTTTGGAAACACTTGATAATGGAAAACCATATGCAATGTCCTATAATGTTGATGTACCAATGGCAATCAAAAATTTACGTTATTTTGCTGGTTGGGCTGATAAAAATCATGGTAAGTTTTCATTTTCTCTGTATTTCTATTTTTAAAAGAAATAAATATAAATATGTTAATAAGAATAAGAATAAAAGAAAAAAGAATAACACAATAAAAAAGAATAACAATAAAAAAAAAAGTTCATTAACATTGTCAACTAAATAAAAAAGTAAGTCAATATATAGCCAAAATATTGTTCTTTTTAAATTTAACATTTATATTTATATTATACGCGATGAGTAGATATGTTAGGTTATTATTTTCAGTATATATAGGTCAAAAGTTTATCTTACATTAACCAAAATATATAATCTTTTATATATTAAAAAGTCATTCATCCATTGAGAGTTATAGAAATGTATATGTTATATTATTATGAAAATTTTGCAACCCAATTTACCCAAATAGATTAATTTTTTAAAACAGTAATTTAATTCATGTGTTATTCCGGGAAAATATAGGTAAAACAATACCGATGGATGGTGATTTCTTTGTGTATACCCGTCATGAACCGGTTGGTGTTTGTGCCCAAATTATACCATGGAATTTCCCATTGTTGATGATGTCATGGAAATTGGGACCGGCATTGGCAACCGGCAATACAATTGTTTTAAAACCGGCTGAACAAACAAGTTTATCGGCTTTGTATATGGCACAATTAATAAAGGAAGCCGGTTTTCCAGCCGGTGTTGTTAATGTATTGCCCGGTTATGGTGAAGCTGGTGCTGCATTAGCCAATCACAGTGATGTTGATAAGGTTGCATTTACCGGTTCAACAGAAGTTGGTAAATTAATACAATTGGCATCGGGTAATAGTAATTTAAAACGTGTTACATTGGAATTGGGTGGTAAAAGTCCAAATATTATATTATCCGATACGGATATGGATTACGCGGTGGAAACGTCCCACTTTGGTTTATTCTTTAATATGGGACAATGTTGTTGTGCCGGTTCACGAACATTTGTTCAAGACAGCATTTATGATGAATTTGTTGAACGTAGTGCTGAACGGGCAAAAAAACGTACCGTTGGTAATCCATTTGATTCGAGTGTTGAACAGGGACCACAAGTCGATAAAGAACAAATGGATAAAATTATGGGATTAATTGAAACGGGTAAAAAACAAGGTGCAAAATTGGTAGCCGGTGGTAAACGTTATGCTGGCGAAACGGCTGGCTATTTCATTGAACCAACTGTTTTTGCCGATGTTAAAGATGATATGTGTATTGCAAAAGAAGAGGTAATTTGAATTTTTTATTTATTATTAAAATTATGTTTTTTTTTTTTTAATATTATTTATTTGCTATATGATCGAATTAATAGATTTTTGGACCCGTTCAACAATTGATAAAATTTAAAAATTTAGATGAAGTCATTGAACGTGCCAATAATACGGAATATGGTTTAGCGGCAGCCGTATTCACAAAAGACATTGATAAAGCCAATTATATTGTACAGGGTTTACGTGCCGGTACCGTTTGGGTAAATACATATAATGTATTGGCGGCTCAAGCACCATTCGGTGGTTATAAAATGTCTGGACATGGACGTGAAAATAGTGAATATGCCCTACAAAACTATACGGAAATTAAAAATGTTATTGTACGTGTAACACAAAAAAATTCATAAATGAACTAATCGCCCTAACTTTTAATGATGAATTTTTGACGACAACAAAAACATACAAGCAAACATTCGATAACATTTTTTTCGTATTTTTTTTGAATATATTAATATATATATTTTTGTAATTCATATATAAATAATATATATTAATATTTTTTTAATTCAATTACTTCAATAATATATAAAAAATATAATGTACCTTTTATAATATGCACAAAAAAAATTGTTATAATTAATTTTTTGAATGAAATCTTGAAATGAGGAAAGTGAGATTAAAAGTCGAACTAAAAGTGTAATTCTATGGCAAGGATTGCAGAGTGATTTTAACCCTTTTTTAACCATTTTAAATTGGTTGTTGTTTGTATTGTTCTTTGTCAGCTAAGCTCATAAGGGTGTTTAAAACAAATTTAACAAATGTAGGAAATTTTAACGGATGACCTAACAGAAATTTGTAGTAATTCGCGTTATTATATCACTGCGCGGAGACATTTGATTGTTAATTACAATTCAATGGATTATGTTTTGAAGAACAAAATTCTAAAAAATCTATCCCGAAAGTATAATTACTGTAGTGTCTTGCACATATCCTCACAATAAAAATTCGCAATAAAATTTGAAATTAATTAAATACAGAAATATTTAAATATTTAAAATCATATACATAATTTATATACAGAAAATTCAATTCATTGTAGCATTAAATTTCTAGCACAAATAAAAAGCTTAATTTTGTCTTTCAACCACAATTTGATTTGTTGTTTTATATAATGCTTTTTATTTCGAATTCGTTAAAAAAATCATTGATATATATAAATTTTTTATAATATAGTTTTGAAAATTCGAATGAATAAAAAACATATGAAATTATAAATTTGTAATATCAAAAGATAAAAGTGAATTTTTTGTTTTTGTTTTCTATATATATAGTGAAAGTGATTTTTTATATAAAAAAAGGTTTATGATATTTATATATTATTAAATAATCAACTGTTTTTTAAAGTATGTATAAAACAGAAGAAAATATTTTTATTGATATATTGCGAAAAATAAATCATATATAAATTTAAAATAATTATTTAGATATAACATGATAAAAATATGGCTTTTTGTAAGATTTACCTTTACCATTATTATTATTATTATTATTATAATCGCTACTTCTCACCTCATAATATATACAGAAAGAAATATATTTTTACCTTCATGCTAAAAAATTGCATAATATACGAGTAATAAAATAACAAAAAAAAAAAAATTGCATGCAAAAAAATGCAATGTACAATTACAAGATTTTTTTTCTTCATTCAATGATCGTGTTCTTTGAATGCGCTTTTTTTTTTTTAATTTTAAAATAGAAAGTATAATAATTTGTAATATATACTAACTATCTTTTGATAACTTTTATTATTCAATATCTTTAATTATATGTTTTTCGTTTTAAAATAATAATATAATAGTTAATTTTTAAAAGTATTTTTATAATAATAATTAAATTGTTTTTATTATTATATTTTTTAATAGAAATTGAACATTTTCCCTTTAAAATCTTTTCATATGATAAAAGCATTTTTAAAATATAATATATAAAAATATATTTAATATTACCGCATTTTAGTTATTAAAAAAACTAATTATATTGTTTTATTTAATTACCGATTTTGTTTTGTTTGTTAAGGTAATCGCACCTTGAATATATATGCGACCATATCAGTTGCAATATGTCATAATAATAACAATTAGCGTATCGTTTTTTGTTTTGTTTTGTTTCGTTTCTTCAATTATTTATAAATTTATAAATAAATAAATGCGTTTACCAATTCTATATCAATATATATATATATATTAACTACCTACAAATATCTATAGGTATATTTTTAGGTAAGGTGTATACACTTAATAATATATATGTTAATATAATAACCAGTATAGGGTTATTCAAAATTGTGCCTATATTTATTTAATGGTAAGATGTAAAAAAATGTGTCCTGCGGATGGCTTAAACATGAAAGGATAAATCCTGATAGATTTAAATGATAAAAAAATGAATTATAGAACAAAAAAACTAAATTTTCCGGAAAATCCAAGATTTTCAATAAAAATTTTTTTAAATTACATGATTTTTTTAAGTTTGTTTTAATGTTATTTACTTGCATCATTTGAAAACTCAATTAAATTCTGACTTTTTGTAATGGAAAATTTGGAAATGGGGTATATATTTCCATGAAAAATATCTAGAAAAACAGGAAAAGTTTTTACAGACACTTTTTTGGGAAATCGCGGCTTGTATCTTTTGAAAAAATTCGCCTATCTTAGTTTTTATTGTTTAAAGCAACACTATATGACTGTAATAAATTAAAGAAAAACTATGCAAATAATTTAAAAAATGTTTGGTAATTTGGAATAATTTGGAATTTGTCGGAGAATTTTATTCAGAAAAATCATTTTTTTTGTACTATATAATTAAAAGATTTTGATAATTTTTATTCCTATATACCTACCAGAATATCATATCGTTTTTGGGTCATCATTTTTTTTTTACGCCCTTTCAAAAAATATTGAAATATATTGAACAATTTTGAATAATACATTGTATATCTATAAAATATTTATGAATAACCCCGTAAAAAAAAAATATAAACGTATATATTTAAAGAAGAATAAAAAAAAAAATTATTTACAATATCGTAATTTGTTTTATTTAATTAAAACAAAACACAAAAATAAAATTAAAAAAAATTTGTCAGCACAATATTATTATTGTGTAAACTATCAACGACGCGAATTAACAAATATATTTAATAAAATATATTTAGAATTTCCCATTGAAATTTTTGTATTTTGTTGTGTTTTGCGTCGATAATATATCGATAATTTGGTTAGTTGTTTTTGGTTAATTTGATTTCATTATACAATATGCGAAACTATATTTTACATTTATGGAAAGTTCATATAAAGATTTGAAATGAATGAACTATATATAAGTATAAGTATAACGATTATGACCTCCATCTCATTGCACCGATATATAAATTATCACATTCATTCATTATCGCATATAATGCAATAATAATAATTATAGTAGCAACTTAAAATGTTGTTTTGTTTTTAGTGTCGCTTTTTTTCTTATTATAAATCCAAATTTAAAATACAGCACGAACATTTAAAATTATTTAATATTATACTTAAAAACATTAAAATAAAAAAAAAACAACTTTATAATTTTATTTATTTATTTATTTTTAGATATAACATTACATATTTATGTCTTTTTTTTTTTTTTAAATACATATATCTCGCATCTAATTTATATATATATTATATACCATTGATAAATGCATATATAATTATAATAATATACCTGTCTTGTTTGGTATTTTTACTATTTAAGCATATATATATATATACTCTGTAAAAAATTCCATCTGTAAAAGTGACTTATCAGTTTTTGTTTTTGAAATTGTTTACAATTTTTTATTTGTTTTTATTTTTGTAAAGTTTAGAGCTCCTTTATAACTCAATTGTCTTCAATTATTCTAGGGCTTTGGTCGGCAAAAGTTCTTGATTTTTTTTTGTATTTGAGTTGGTTAAATTCAAGTTAGACCGCATTAAACATTAAAACACATTTACCTTCTTCTTTGAACATTTTCAGATTTTTTCTTTTTTTTTTTTTGCATAAATTAATAATGGTTTTAAAGGAATTTACTTGAAATGTTTGATATCTTTCCGTATTGAACGCAAATAAGTCATGCTTAAGTATATTTTTATCCACACCACCACTTTCCATTCACATTTTCCATATAAAGGCAATTATTTAAAGATACTTTATTTCTGTTTCTCAACGAAATTCACCTAACATTTTTTTTAAATATGAAGTTTTTTATGACGAAAAGTTACACAAAATTTTTGTATCAGGAAATTTTTCAAACATATGGCATCCCGTTTACAAGATACAAATCGTCCGTGTTATTATAAATTCAATAATATGTATGTATTAGAGTAACAACTAATATTATGGTAAACGTTTTTGAGAAATTTTTACCCCAATCTCCATCCAATCGGTCTGATGATGTATAATATGCTTTCTGTTCTACAGTTGTTGACCTAACAGCAGCAGCATTTTTTTTTCTTTCTTACAATTAAAAAAATTTTTTACCTCCTTCTCCAAAAACCACATAATAAACAATATTTTATGTATATATACCTACCAATATATATAGTTTATATAAATCTTGTAAAAATGAATACATTTTAAATATATATATTAAAAATATTTACACATTAAACCTTTTCTGATATTGTTCGCATTATTTGCGGTATTATTTCGTTTAGAGTTTATTTAATTACAACTTGTTGTAAGTTAATGATCGTCCGCGTTGACGTGTTTGCGCATTATATATATATTTAGTGAAAATTCGATTTAAATCGACGTTCATCGTCATTTAAACAATATAGAATTAAAAAAAAAAAAAAAATTTATTAATAGAATATAGATTGTGTGGAAGAGAATTAGATTATAAAAATCTTGTTATTGTGTGGAAAAGTTCATTGATTTTTATATCGAATTTTTTTTTATTAATTTTGTGTGTGTTATTTTGCAACTTTTAATTACTGAAATTTTATTATTAATTTAAAAAAAAAAATATGGGTGTTGATAATAATAATAATGAACCAAATGTTACAGCAATTCAAGATTGGTTAAAAACACAATATCATTTACCACAAAATATAGGTAATTTATTTAAAAGAATTATATTTAATATATTTTAATATATTATAATAATTACGATTACGAAATAAAAAATAAATACTATATTTAAAAAAAAATATATTTAAATGTGATTTATTAATATTAATAATATATGTCACATCGCATTGTATATATATATATAGTATATATAATACAAAAAATTTTAATAATTAAATGAATAATGGTTAAGTTGAAGGTTTTATATATTTGTTAATAATACATGTTTGTATGGTTTTTATTATTAATCGTATAAATGTTAATGTTAAATGTTTTATTAATTAATTAATTATAATATTCTAAAAGACAACAAGTGTCGAAGATTTCGAAACACTGTACTTATCCGTTTTCAAGATCGCTTCCCAAAGATCGACTTTTTGATTTAAAAAAAAAAGAAAAAGTTTTCCAGTAGGATTTTCATAAAAAATCATCGTAAAATAATGGTTCAAAACTTCCAGTCTATAATAAATCGATAAAATTTTATACCCGATTTAAAAGTATCTAAACATCCTCGGACATCGTCTAGATCCTTATGGATTCATGATTTTTCTTAAAAAATCCAATTATAAATAAATTTTTTGCATGTAAAAATAATTAAAATGCAAAATTTTTTATAGTTATGTGTTTTTTTGTTATAATAATCCATAGTTTATTGGACAAAAATGTTTTTTGATTATAAAATACCTTGATTTGGGTCCATAGAAATTATGCATAGTAATTATAAATTGTATATTTGGGGGTTTTCAATAAATATAATATCCATTTAATATCCATTTGATATACAAATATTAAGATATATGAGAATTATATAATAATATAAAAAATAAATGTATATTAACATTTTAAAATATTATTAATGGTAAATTCCCAGAAAAAACCGCAATATATTATATAATTAAAACAAATGTTTTTTTTTATTGTTTGGAATAGTTTGTTTATTTATATATAAGAAAAATCTTGTAAATTGAGGGAATTTTTGTTATTTTATTAATTAGCATATAGAATTCATAATATTAATACAATTAGTTACTTATCATGTATATAAGATATAAGTAACTTTTTTTTTTATCGTTTCATATTGTGTGATATAAAAATTGAATGATTTTCGATATTCTGGAATTTCATATAATACATAAAATTTCTATAGATCATTGATTTTAATTGATTTAATTTTTTGACTGATTCAATAATTCATTAATTTATTTAAATTAAGAAAAACATTAAGATTACATTAAGAAAAAATTATTATAAATTGCATGTTTTACAAAGAATAAAAAAAAAATGTTTTGCTAAATTTTTCTTTCATTTATAAATAAATAAATAAACATCTTTTTGTTTATAAATAAATAAGAATTGCAAAACTTTATGTGTTAAGTAAATTAACGACAAATATGTATATAAATAATATATTTTGTTTTGTTAGTTTAGTATATATATATTTTATTGTAATATACCTACTATAAAAGTTATAATTAAAAAAAATTAAACAACATCAACAACACCTTCTTTTTTTTTTATAATGAATATTATATATTCTTTTATAAACCACCATTGGTTTAAAATTAAAAAAAAAAAGAAGAAGAAGTATATGGATATTTAAAGGTCATAAGACATAAAATATATTTTAATAATTTCATAAAATCTATAGACATTCATTAAAAATATTGAATATTTTCAAGTACTTTTTTTTTATATGTGTCAATACCTTTGTGATTAAAATTGTTATAGAGAGAAATCTGTAAAAGAACGTATTTTTTTTTTTGACAAATTGAATTGAACAAATTTAAGGTATTTATAAAACAACTTTTCGAATATCTCATCTATATAGACACATCTTTTATGGTTAATTATATTAAATATATTATATTTAAATATAATAATTATATTATAGACAAAATTGTTTTACTTTATTTTTTATATATACGAAAAACAATAAAAGGTAAAAATAACTCCATAAAATAAAAATGATTTTTTTAATATAAATAAAATGTTCGAATGGATTGGACCATGAAATTTTAATATATTTTATAATAATAATATATTTATAAAAAATAAAAAAGGTTTTTTTTAATATAATACATCAAAATAATATTTTAAATATTATAATCATATATTTTTGTTTTTTTTTTTTATTTTTAATTATTACAGAACCAATTTTATTACGTCGTTATTTACATTCCGTTCATTCGGACTTGGAAAAATGTAAAAAATTAATTGATATAAGTTTTACAATGCGAAATAAATATGGACATATATTTTTGGAACGTGATCCAAATGATAAGGCTATTCAATCAATTTTAAATGTTACGTTAGTATATACGCCAAAAAAAAAAATCAACTTTTAAAATAATATACAATAATACAATTTAGTTATATTGAATATTTTATTTTTTATTTTTATTAGGGATATGTTACCATTACCAAATACAACAAAAGATAATTATAAAGTATTATTCTATAGACTTGTTGATTTGGATCCGGAAAAGGTATGTTATATATGTTAATTATATATAAATTATTGAATGGTTTTAACATTTAAATAAAGACCATCTTGTAGTACAAGCACAAAACTTTGATTTGATAATGCAATTGGTAATTTTAATTTTGGACTAATTGAAAATTGAAATTTTGTTAGTAATGTAATTAAAGCGATTCTTGTTTGCATTAAACCAAAACGTAAACCAATACAATTTCGTGGTCCTTCACCGAATGGTAAATATGACATTGGTAAACGTTTACCAACGGCCGACGATGTAAAACGTTCTGGATCAAAATTTTCCGGATTTGGATATAATTCGGGATCATGATGTAAACCATAAATTGGTATTAAAACGGATGTACCAGCATTCAACCAACAATTATATTCCGGTACATAATAATCTTTTGTTACTTCACGTATTAAATTACCAACCGGTGGATATTTTCGTAATGTTTCTGTTGGAAAATAAATTGTAATATTATATTAATTGGAGACAAACAAAAATTAATAATTCAACACAATACCATTTATAACTTGTTCCAGATAATCCATTTCCATAATAGCTTCATACGTCAATTCATTATTATATTTTTTAAGAATTTTCTCAATATCAATTCTTAATTTATTTTGAATAAAATGATTGGCAGCCAATTCGTATAGACAAAATGCGATGGTTGTCGATGATGTTTCAAATCCGGCAATAAAAAATACAAATGCTTGAGCACTTATTTCATTTAATGATAGTGCACGATCATTATTTTTACCATCATCATTGTTATTATTATTATTATTTCCATTCGGTTCATCCAATTGTTTACCATTTTTCAATTGAATTAATATATCCATAAAATCATTACGTTGTATATTTTTCGATTCACGATATTCAACTGTTTCACGTACACTATTCAAAAAAAATTTCAATACATCTTCATTGTTAAGTTTCATTTTGAATAGTCTTGCGATTGATTTAAACGATGACATCAATAAACGTTGAAAAACATTTGTACTTGGTCGTTCAAATACACGTTTACCAATTTGATGGAAATCGGCCAGTGGATCATTTAAACTGTTGCATTCGATACCGAATGCACACGTTCCAATAACATCCGTTGAATATCTTGCTAAAATATCTTTCATTTCAATTGCTTCATCCAATTGGATGGCACTACGTAAACATTTCTCTAAATTTTCTGCCACATTACAAATGGTCGGAAACATAAATTTCATTTTACCCGATGTAAATGTTGGTGTTAATTTTGAACGTATAAAACGCCATTTATGGCCATCAATTGCAAATAAATGGGCGGACAGTGGATCATCACGTTCATTATAATATACACCACGATCATGAAAATGATTAAAATCTTTTATTAATACTTTTTTCAAAAATTCCAAGTCCAATGTTAAAACCGTTGGTTTATGGAAAAAATATAAACCACCAAATGGATGATGACCATCATTATTTTTCATTTCATTATAATATCGTTGTAATAGAAACATAAAATGGATTTTTTTACCATCCGGACTATTTACATTTCCAGTGGGAAATTGAGGTTTTATAAATGGTACACCTAAACGTTGCCAATGCGATTGTTTAAATCGTATATAATAATTAATTAACAGTAATATTAATAGAATTAATATAATCGTTGTAATTATTAATTCCATTTTCACAATTTTTTCCACACTTTTTTTTTGTTATTTTTTACTTCAACGCAATTCACTTTATCAACTACAAATAATATAATACTATATATATATATTTACGTCGAATGAAATATTTTTCATGAAAGATATTTAACTTAAATAATATTATTTTATTTATTGATTATAGAAAACAAATTATCTTTAAGCTTAAACATACATCACATTTATCTTTTGAATATCGCATTTTATATGTGTACTGTACAGACATTTATATATTTTGAACAGATTTGTTATTTTTATACCGTTTTTTTTTTTATTATCAAATGCTTATCAAAATATATATATATATATATATATATATATATGTATACTGTATAGTATAATGTCTCTTTTAAAATGTGATTAAAAAATAACAATTATATGCGGTTACAGAGTATTCCCAAATTCCATTGTACCATATATTACAATCATAATTTAGATTAATATGTCATTTGGTAGTATACCAGAGTAGGAAAAATTACATGACTGTATCGCATTCAAAACGGGTTTATTCATTTAACACATATTAATTTTATTCAATATAAATCCTTAAAATTTAATTTAATTTAATTAAACATATATTTTACAAATTAAACATATTTTATATAAATCTATAATTTTATAATAAATATCATAATTCTAAATTCTATTATTAATATACAATATAATATTCCAATTAAAATATTATTCAATAATTTCAGTAATATCTAATAATATTTCCGATTCGGGTGCTAAAACAAAACCTGCATTCGATAAACGCATTGGTATTTTCATTTCGGATGATGGTGTAACTTGAAATTTATTTAATATCGTTACAAGACCAATTCTTGTTTGCATTAAACCAAAACGTAAACCAATACAATTGCGTGGTCCATTACCAAATGACAGAAATGTCATTGGATCACGTTTTTGTATTTCTGCCGCAGCAAAACGATCAGGATCAAAGCGTTCTGGTTCTGGATAATATTCCGGATCGCGTTGTATTGCATACAATGGTATAAATACTTGTAATCCTTTTTTCATTGTACACTGCATTTCAGGTACATAATAATCTTGTGTCACTTCTCGTACCAAATTACCAATTGGCGGATATTTACGTAAAGTTTCTGTAAAAAAACCGCAAATATAAAAATAAATAGAATTAACATTTGAAAAATTTAAAAACATTATTATATTGAATACTATATATACCATAAATAACTTGATTTAAATAATGCATTTCCATAATTGCCTCATACGTGAGACAATTATTATATTGTAATAAAACATTTTTAATTTCATGTCTTAGTTTTTTTTGAATGTCCACATTAATTGATAATTCATATAGACAAAATGTCATGGTTATTGATGATGTCTCAAATCCGGCTATAAAAAATATAAAAGCTTGTGCACTAATTTCGTTTAATGTTAATGTAGGAAGTTCTTGATGATCACGATGATGTTGTTGACGATCACCGCTATTATTATCGATGAACGTTTCTATTTCATTTACATTGTTCACATCTTTATTATTCGAATCACGGTTATCGTCTATTTGATTGGAATTTTTTAATCTTATTAAAATATCCATAAAATCATTACGATGGATGTTATTCATTTCACGATATTCAACAGTTTCTTTAACAGCATTTAGAAAAAATTTCGATAATAGTTTATCATTTACATAAATATGTAAAAATTTTGAAAGTTTTTTGAATGATCCAATTAACATTCTTGTGGCAAAATTTGGTGTTGCACTACCAAATACTCGTTTACCCATTTGACGAAATTCAGCATTTGGATTGCTTAAACTATTACAATCGATACCAAATGCACAGGTACCAATAACATCCGTTGTAAAACGTGCTAAAACTTCACGAATATCAATTTTTGATGATTTCCCTTGGCCCTGAATTATTATTGTTTGCCTAACACAATTCTCTAAATTTTCGGCAACTTTCAATATTGTCGGATACATAAATTTTATTTTACCCGATGTAAATGTTGGCGATAATTTTGAACGTAATTGTTTCCATTTTTCACCTTCGATTGTTAACAGATTTGCTGACAGTGGATCATCACGTTCATTATAATAAAGACCACGATCATGAAAATTATTAAAATCCTTAATTAAAATACGTTTGATAAATTCCAATTGGGTGACAATAACAATTGGTTTATAGAAAAAGTATATTCCACCAAATTGAGTTTTATATTTTTTCAATTCATTGTAATATCGTTGAATTAAAATTGAAATATGTGTTTTTTTTCCATCATCACTAAATAAATTACCCGTAAAAAATTTTGGTCTAATAAATGGAACGTTTTCATTCAACCAATATTTATGATATTTTCGTGTATAATATAAAAAACTAAATAAAACACAAATGATTAAAGTTAATATTAAATTTATTAAATTCATATTTATTAATTTAATTTTGTTATTTAAACTGCGTACTGTTTCTAAAATTCTATAAATTATTATTATTATTATATATTTCTATATATATATTTATGTTATTTATTGAAATACAATTCACAATCAACTAATGATATATTTATATTTATTTATATATAAAGTTTGTGCATCAAAATTACATATAATTTTTTTTTATTTTAAAAGTGCAATTTAAATATGACGACATAAATATATGAAACAAAAAAAAACGAGTGGGAACAAAAAGATTATTAAATATTCGCATATAAATATATTATTCTTTATTTGCGTGTTATCTCTCTGTAGCCGTCGTCTGTATATTATGATTTTAAATTATCACTATTTTTTTTTTTGTGTATTTATTTATGATATATATGAATGTATATATTTTAATGACCAATGACTATGCTGTCTATTGAATCGAAAGAAAATAATTTAATATATGTATTATTGGATTTTTGATAAAATGATGGATTACCGCTCGCTCTATCCTTTGTTGTTAAACCCATTATTATTAATTTTTATTTGATAGAAATATATTTTATTTGAACCCAAGAAAGTTCATTTAAAAATTTCATTTAGAAATTAGTAAAATTTTTTTTTATTATTATTTTATTTTTTAAAACAATTAGTCCGCAAAAAATTTAATGATATAGTCATATCATGATATTTGTATTTCATTGAAAAGAAATATATGTTTGTATTTCCTATATTCAAGTGATTTTTTTTTTTACAAAATCAAACTGCTTAATCATATTTGAAAGAGTGTTCTTCTGTATATGTATCTATATATTATTGTGATGAGTGCAATTAACAAATGCAAAAAACTATATAAATACAATAATAAAAAATGTAATTAATAATTCCATGACGGACGATTTTTATGTATAGGAAAATGTAATAAATATATGAATAAATAGTTTTAATATATATATCAAAGGGTGTATGTATGGTTATCAAATCAAGACTATATTTCTATCAATCATTAACTTGAAATGAAATTTAAAACGGGATAATGTGAATGTGGATTCTACAAAAAATTAGAATTTACTTGAGTTTTCAAATGATGTAAAGAAAATTACAACTTGAGGAAAAGTATGGCTGTAATTCGAAAAAGTTAAAATTTGAAAAATGTAATTTCCCGGAAAATTTTGTTTGAGAAAAATTGTTTTTTTCCAATATAATTAATGTGATTTTATTCACGTTACTTTCAGAATATCCCATCGTCATTAGGACACAATTTTTCAAGTTTCTTCTACTGAATTAACAAGAATTAAGTGTGCGGTTGTTGTTAATTATAATTATAGAATTATGAATTTAATTGAAAAAAATATAATAAATGGAATTCTTTTTTATAAAAAAGTAGTTTTAATATACACTGTTTATTATATATTTTTAGTTAAATAATTATTAATCTGTTCGTGTACTATTTAATTTATATATATATTTAAATCGTAATTATATTATATACAATATACTAATATCATTATTAATTAATTTGTAATCAATCAACAAAATAATATATATGTATGTATGTTAGTAATTACCATTGATTAATTGTCAGTCTGAAAAAAGATATTAAAAAAACAAATTGTCTATAGTTAAAATTGAATGGGTTAATTTAGTATTATTTTTTTATTTAATTCAAATATATAATTATCCAATATTTAGTAATACATTTTTAATTATCTTAAACCCGTGAATTTATAAATAATTCTTCTAAATGCATAGTTTAATATTTCAAACTATTTCATGAATTGTTATCAAATCAAATCAAATTTAATTTCTTTTGTATACCATATATTCCTTTATATTGCTTTAACTCTTAAATATATGTTGTTGACCGATGACAATACCGTATTTTTTGTTGTTAACTCAAGGGGTACATGTAATCGAGCACTTGGAAAAAATTCAAATTTTTTCAAAAGTATAATTAAGGCGATACGTATTTGCATTATACCAAAACGTAATCCAATACAATTACGTGGTCCATCACCGAATGGTAAAAATGTCATTGGATTACGTTTGTTAAATTTTTGATGTTCAAAACGATCTGGCCGAAAACGTTCTGGTTCCGCATAATATTCTGGATCATGGTGTATTGCATATACAGGTACAAAGATTTTTGTATTTTTCCGTATTGTATACTTTAAATCTTGTACATAATAATCTTTGGTTGTTATCCGTACAACATTACCAATCGGTGGATATTTACGTAGTGTTTCTGCAGTGATACAAATACAAAGGCAAAAATATATAATCTATCTAAAGCTAATTTTTACAATAAAAATACAAACCATTTATAATTTGATCAATATAAAACATTTCCAACATTGATTCGTACGAAAATTCATCATTATATTTATGTAAAATTCGATTAATGTCATTACGGGCTTTTCTTTGTATCTCCTTATTTAATGCCAATTCATATAGACAAAATGATAATGTTGATGTACATTTCTCAAATCCAATGTGGTAAAATAAAAATGCCTGGGCCGCAATTTCTTTCAATGTCAATCGATCACATTCATTGATAATACCAACATTAATTTCAATTTCTTTCCACATTGTTGTACTCGCACCATCATCATCATCATCATCACCACCCAAATCACCATCCTTTTTCAATTTCATAAAATGATCCAATAAATCTTTACGTTTAATGTGATTTTTTTCACGATAGGCAATACTTTCACGTATACATTTTTGAAAAAATTGTGATACTTCATGATTTAAAAATTTTATATGAAAATAATATTTGGAAAAATCTTTAAAGAATAATGTTAATGCACGTTTTATTTTCGTATATGCATTCGGTGTATAATTAAATATTTTTTTAACCATTTGTCGAAAATCGGCATTCGAATAAGTTAAACTGTTACAATTGAAACCGTACACACAAGTACAAATTACATCCGTGCTAAACCGTTCGAATACCTCACGAATTTCAATGACACCTTCATCGATTTTTATCGCATTGTTTAGACAACGTTCTAAATTTTGACTAACATCAATCATTGTCGGAAATATAAATTTCATTTTACCTGGTGAAAATGTTGCGGTTAATTTTTTCCGTAATAATGTCCATTTTTCACCATCGATTGCATATAGATTTTTTGTTAACGGATCGTCTCGTGCATTATGATATACGCCACGATCAACAAAATAATTAAAATCTTTAATCAAAATACATTTGATAAAATTTAAATCAATTGCTATTATAATTGGTTTAATGAGATAATATAAACCGCCAAATTGACAGCGTCCTTTAAATTTTCGATAAAATTCTTGTAATTGAAATGGTAAATGTTTGGATTGTTCAAATATACCATCGGTTATTTGACCATAAAAAAATGGGGGTCTTTCATATGGTATTCGAATGTTACTCAACCAACACCAATACGATTGTTTACGTTTTATATACAAATAGATTAATATTAATATTAATAAATTTATTAATACAATTAATGGAATCATTTCTTTCATTTTAAACAAATGTAATTTTTTTTTTTTTACTTTAAACAATATCGTTTTTATATTAATAACCCCGATACCGCACCGATATCACATACAACACTATAAAATAAGTACTAATTAACGAAAATATATCACAATAATATATACTATATAATTAATTAAATAATAAAAAACAATTAAATTTAATATTCTACTGTGTTGTATTTTATTGTTTTTTTTCTTTAACAATTTAAAAAAAAATTCATATACAAGAATATGCGATTATATAATTATATTGATAGACATTTAATGGATTTTTTACTATATATTCAAAAACGTTTATAATATATATTTTCCATATTGGATTTTGAGACAAAATTGTCTTTAGTTAATCTAAACAGCGAGGGTAATTCAAAAAGTTAATTAAGCATGAAGTAAAATGTTTATAAAATACTATAATAATATTATATTATTCAATTGTAAATAATTATAAGTAACAATCGTTCATATTTAATCGAAAACAAAAAAAAATAAACTTTAAAAATTATCAAACATAAAAATTATATTTTACCATCTCACCCACCGATGGATATAAGCGGTTCTATTTAATTACATTTACATTTAAATAAATACCATCAGTTGATGATAATACGGCACTTATACTAGATAATTCAATGGGTACCTTCAAATTTTCACTTGGTGAAAATTCAAATTTACTCAATAGGGTAACTAATCCAATGCGTGCCTGCATTAAACCAAAACGTAGTCCAATACAATTACGGGGACCATCACCGAATGGTAAAAATGTCATTGAATTTCGTTGTTCCATTTCATGTGGTTCAAAACGTTCTGGTCGAAATTCTTCTGGTTCTGGATAATATTCCGGATCATGATGTATTGCATATACCGGTATAAATACTGCTGTATCTTTTGGTATTGTATAATTCAATTCTTCTACATGATGATTTTGTGTTGAAATTCGTACCAAATTAGCAGCCGGTGGATATTTCCGTAATGTTTCTGTGAAATATATATAGATATATATTTAAAACATTGTATATTAATATTGAAGATATATATAATTTACCATTAATTATCTTATCAATATATTGCATATCCATCATTGCTTCGTACGTAAATTGACCATTATGTTTTTTCAATATTTGTTTAATTTCATCACGGGCTTTTGTTTGAACGCTCGGATTTAGAGCCAGTTCATACAAACAAAAGGACATTGTGGTTGATGAAGTTTCAAAACCGGCTAGAAAAAATACAAAAGCTTGTGCTGCTATTTCATTAAATGTTAAATGATAATCTTCATCATCAATAATTGTATTTTCCGTATTTTGATGATGTGTTCCACTTTGATTTTCTACATTTTCATTTTGATGTAATTTAATTAATAAATCCATAAAATCATTACGTTCAATATGTTTCGATGTTCTATAATCGAGAGTTTCTCGTACAATTTTCAAGAAAAATTTTGAAACATCATCGTGCAATAATTTAATGTGAAAAAATCTGGCAAAATCATGAAACGTTAATATTAGGGCACGTTTTAAACCCGTATGTCGTGGTTTTTCAAATACTTTTTTACCCATTAGACGAAATTCAGCATTTGGATCATTTAAACTGTTACAATCGATACCGAATGCACATGTACCAATAACATCCGTTGTAAAACGTCCCAATATATCTTTCATTTCAATGGTGTTCGATGTTTTTAACATATCCATCAGTTGTTTTTCCAAATGTTCGGCAACCAAACAAATTGTCGGATACATAAATTTCATTTTACCCGATGTAAATGTTGGTGTTAATTTCTTTCGTAGTATTTTCCATTTTTCACCATCAATTGAAAATAAATGTGCCGACAGTGGATCATCATGTTCATTATAATATACACCACGATTGGTAAAATGATTAAAATCTTTAATCAATATAGTTTTTATAAAATCCAAATCAATTGCCAAAATTGTTGGTTTATAAAAGAAATATAAACCACCAAAGGGTCCATAACCTTTGAATTTACGATAGAATTCTTGCATTTGAATTGCTAAATGTTTACGCTTTTGAAATAAACCAATGGATACATTTCCAAATAAAAAAATGGGTTTAATAAATGGAATACGATCGTTTACCAACGACCAATATGTTTGTTTTCTTTTTATAGTCACTAATATGATTGTTAATATTAATGCCACAATAGCTATAATTAATGTTAAACATTCCATCACACAAAATATATAGTTTTTTTTTTTTGTATCACAATAGAAATAAAATTAATAATTGCTAACGAAAATATAAACGATATACGGATGTGTATATATTATATTGTACTATATATGAACACGATTATTATATAAACAAATTCTATTTAATGCACTTTATTTTTGTTATAGTATGGCAGTTCAAAATTTAATGTATTTCAACAAACAATGCCAAATGATGACTGACTAAAAATTATGAATATGAATTTATTATTTATATAATGTTAAAATAGTATAAATAAGTTATAAATAAATGATATCTCTATGTAATAATATCATTCAATTCTGTATATGATTGCGTGTATATATGAACAGTGATGATCGTATAGATAGATATATAGAAAGATAAAATGGAATTGTATAGTAAGAATTTGTATATATATTCAATTCATATGATTTTTTTCTTATGTTTTTCTAATGTGTAAACAACAAGTTTAAAAGTATAGAAGTAATATAAGATAAACAAGAAAAGAAAAAATACACAAAATAAACTTATATAAAATCACATCTCTATATTCATATAATACACATAACTATACCAAAACAGCTCGCACGAATGATTTTTCCAGTTTTACCCATATAGCTTTCAGTAAAACTTAAAATATATAATATCTATTTATAAATCTAATAATTTTTTGGTGAAATTCCACATTTACACTAACTATATGGTTATATATTGCGATTCAATATTTCTTTATACTGAACTGAAATCATTGTTGAGAAAAGAAAAATACGATTTTTTGTTATTGTTTGAATGATTCCTAAATTGAAATTATTAGCAAAACAATACGATTACAAGAAACACACTTATTTTAAATATATCTTATTTCATATATGTAAATAGTCTAAATATATACATACATCTATATATATTCAATTCTGTGCATGTGTTTTATGATTACATTTAAGTATATTTACAATTATATTAATATAATTAGTACTTATATGAGAGAAAAAAATTGTATATACCCAATAATTTATTTAATTATAATCATTTTTTTCTATCTATAATAATTTTTCCTGCATTTCCATTTGGATTATATCATAATTTATATTCAATGTGTTTGCAGTATGCCTTATTTTGTTTATTCTATTTCCTTGTAGGCCGTCGCATATTAAGTCCAAAACATTTAAAATTGTCGATTACCTTAAGACTTTTAAAGAAAACTTAATTCTAAATAAGATACGATGAAAAAATATTAAATTACGAAAGAGTATAGACGCGATAGAGGTATAAACCGTATAGACACACTTCTTTTAAGATTACGATATAAATAAATTAATACATATTTCTAATCTTAACTAATATATATAAAAACAATAACAAATAAATTCAATTGTAATGGTAACGATGAGTTTGCATATTCGGATAAAAGTTTTATTACAATAATTTAATACAAAATGTATAATCATTGTGCTACATATATGTATATTTAAAAACAAAATGACTTTATAATATTCATAGTTAAGATGTGTTATGTTTACCTCATTCATTCACTATCTATAGATATAAAGCGCAATATAAAAATAAATTATATTTTTTTTTTAAATTCGAAGATAATGAAATTTTGATACTCTCACCATTACCTATTTTTTTTAATTAATTTGCAATGTTAAATTTTTATCTGTACATAACAGTGCGAAAATTATTCATAAATTGTCATATTCCTACAATTATATGATCAGGCAGTATAGATTTTATTTTTACTTTTTTCAATTATCGCAGGTAAACATTTGATGATGATTAAATGCACTTGGTAATTTAAAAGCAAAACAATTTTATTTTTAAGAGATTTCATAGATGATGTATTATTAATTCAAATATACGATATTTGTTTCTTTTTATTTTCAAAATTGAACACCAAATAACTATATATGAATTAGCATTTGCTCTATCCAAACAAGTACAATAATAATTAATAAATTGTATAGGAAATAACCTTGCCGTAAATGAATATAATTTTTTATTATTTACTATTTTTATATATTTATTTATTTAATATATATTTTTAGACAGTGATATTATTGTATCATATAGAATGTATTCATTTTATTCATATTTTTTTTTTAATTTGTAATTTGAATTAACATAATAGAGGTAAAAAACACATTAAAATAAAATACAATACAACGTATATATTTATATTTCTCTAACATTTAATGGAAGACCACCTTCTGGTGATAATGTTAGACTTGTATTTGATATAACCAAGGGCACTTTTAAATCAGCACTTGGAGTTAACTCAAAATTATTGATCAATGTAACCAAACCAATTCGTGTTTGCATATAACCGAAACGCATTCCAATACAATTACGTGGTCCATCGCCGAATGTTAAAAATGTCATGTCATTACGATTTTTTACTTCATCCTTTGAAAACCGATCTGGATCAAATTTTTCCGGATTTGGATAATATTCGGGATCATGTTGAATACCATAAACAGATATTAGCACTTGAGTTCCTTTTTTTATCACGTACTTATATTCGGGTACATAATAATCTTTTGTTACTTCACGTATTAAATTACCCACCGGTGGATATTTACGTAAAGATTCTGTAATAAAAGATAATTTATTATCACAAAATATTGATATATATATATATACAGGAGAATACAATTTTTATAAAATCAACTAGCTAACCATTTATAACTTGTTCCAAATAGTCCATTTCCATAATTGCCTCATATGTGAGTTCATTATTATGTGCGGCTAAAACACGTCGTATTTCATGGCGTAATTTTGTTTGAATATCCTGATTGACAGCCAATTCGTACAGACAAAATGTCATGGTTGTGGATGAAGTCTCAAAACCGGCAATGAAAAATATAAATGCTTGTGCACTCAATTGATTTAATGTTAAACCTTCTTTGCCATCCGATGGGGACGGCGTTATCGTATCATTTTTTCCATTATTTCCATTCTGTGATTTTTCATCATCCATTTCTTGGATGCCAATACGATTTTTTAACTTAATCAAAATATCCATAAAATCATTACGTTTAATATTTTTCGTTTCACGAAATTCAACCGTTTCCCGAACAATATTTAAAAAAAATTTTTCCACATCATTTTCAGTTGTTTTCATTTTAAAAAATAATGCAAATCGTTTGAATGTTATCATAAATATCCGTTGTAATAATGATATTGAAGTATTTTCAAATATTTTTCTACCCATTGTACGGAATTCAGCATTTGGATCTTTTAAACTATTGCAATCGATACCGAATGCACATGTACCAATAACATCTGTTGAAAATCTTGCCAACACATCTTTCATTTCAATTGTTTTATTAATGGCAATTGTTTTTCTTATGCATTCCTCAAAATTTTTTGCCACATTACAAATGGTCGGATACATAAATTTCATTTTACCCGATGTAAATGTTGGTGTTAATTGCATACGTAAATTTTTCCATTTTTGTCCATCGATTGCAAATAAATGAGCCGATAGGGGATCATCACGTTCATTATAGTAAACGCCACGATCATGAAAATGATTAAAATCTTTTATTAATACTTTTTTGGTAAATTCTAAATCTAACGTTAGAACCGTTGGTTTATGAAAAAAGTATATGCCACCAAATGGTCCACGACCTTTTAATTCATTATAACAATCTTTCAATTTAAATGCTATATGTTTATTTTGTTTATATGGTGATCCTAAATTGCCATATGGAAATTCTGGTTTAATGTATGGTATGCCAACGTTAGCCCAATGTGATTGTTGACGCCGAAAATATATTATTCCACATCCAATTAATGTTAAAATTAACAATACAAAAGTTATTAATTCCATTTTCTTTTTTTTTATATATAAAGTTTATTTGTTACTCATATAATTCATCACTTTTAATTTTTTTTATTTTATAATAATTTCAATATCACGTATATATTTCTAACTAACTAACAATAATTTGTTGTTGCTCTTAAAACACTTTATTTTAAACTGGTATTTTATTTCAATTTTTTATAAAATTTTAAAACATTTTTTTCTAATATTTATCTTTTGGTTTGTTGTGTTTCTTTTTTTTATTCAATGTATTTTGCGTTGATTATTTTTTTATTGATGTGTTAAATAATAATAAGAAGATAACTTATTATTTATTCATACACCATATATAATATTCAAAATGTTATAATAAACTTGAATTCAAAACTCATGTGTTATATATATAGATATACCCGGTGAATTGGGAGGCTTGATATTTTTTTTATTTGTATTGTAATGAAATGACATAATAAATATATTATCAAAAAAATTTTGTTTACAAACATTTGTATATATAGATGAATTTGAATAAGAAATTCGTGAATTATGATTTGGAAACAAAAAAAATGATAATCAGCGAGTTTTATTAAACAAAATGAAATAAATATAAAATATTATATAATCTTTTAATTCTGCAAAATAACGCGTGAAGGTTATAGAGATTAATTGCGATTACCGAATTTTTATATAAATTACAGTTTATTTTTACCGATGCCATTAAAGCATTTTTTATGGTAGCCGATGTACGTTTAGCAACACTTGATCCAAATGGAATTTCCGATGGAGAAATTCCAATTTTCGATATGAATGGATATACTTTGAGGCATATGACAAAAACTGTACTATCAGTTTTAAGAATATACATGAAATACACCCAGGTAAATTTATTTATGCAAACAATAACTATATATACTTATAATATTTTAAACAATATTTATTAAAATTTTAATATATAATATATAGGAAGCTCATCCAGTTCGTCTGAAACAAATTCACGTTATAAATTGTTCATCATTTTTGGATCGTGCTTTATCCATTGTTCGTCCATTTATGAAAAATGAAGTGTTTAAATTGGTATAGTTATAAATGTTTTTGATTGATTATACAAGATTGACAATCGTATATAAATAATTTGAATATATATTTTTTGTTTATTAATAAAAATAATATGTACAGATACATTTCCATTTACCTGGATCTGATACATTGTATGAATTTGTACCACAAGAATTATTACCAAAGGAATATGGTGGAAATGCTGGTGAAATAAAAACAATTAAAACAAATTTAATGGAAAATATTGCAAAGAATCGGTAAGTTAAAAACGGATTATTAACTATATTTTTTTTCCTCTAACAAAACCTAATTCAATGTTTATTTAACCAATAAAATCTCAAAATCAAAATATTAATTATTATTTTATATATTTCATTTTACAATATTATTTTTTATTAATTATTTTATATTTTCCTTTTTATATATATATATATATAGTGAATATTTGATGGATAAATCACGTTGGAAAATTGACGAAAAGAAACGTTTAAATAATAATGAAAATACGGAAATTAATGGAAATTTTAAAACTTTAAATATTGATTAAATGAGGGGCGGTTTTCTGTTTTGTGTTTGTTTTATATTTATAATGTTTTATATAATTCGTATCAATATATATTTTTAAATTGTAATTAATTTTTTTTAAATAAAATTTGTTTTTGGTGTATTTTTTATTTTTGACTTATACAAAATATAGCTTTTCCGTTATTAAGAGTTATTTATTTAATATAATGTTTTATAATCGTAGCTGTGCTTAATATCGTAGTGTTGGAGAGAACTATATATTAGAGTTATCTGAACAAAATCGTTGAATGTTTAACTACATTAGTGTTATCTATAATAATTTATTATAGATTTATTGATACTTCCGATAGAATATTCTAAATATATTCATAATACATTGATACCAATGCGAATGTATTATGAATGTAAAAGCGCGGCCCCAACAGTTTGTAGGATGATTTTAGCCCTCGACGCCATCAAATCATATTTTCCGTTTTAGAATTTCAAATGAGATTTTATCAAAAAAAGTTTTACAAGTTGTTATTTTTCAAGATATCACCTATAGAATGAAATTTATCAAATAAATATTATTATGTTGGAAAACCAATATATACATTTTCATATTATCAAAATTCAAACTCATTTTCTATTTCCATCTATTGAAAAACATTGTGATAAACTAAACGAAATTTTTATATTTTACAATTGATATTGAAATATCGTATATACAGTACAGTACAGTAAAAATTTATTCATATTATTATTATTATTATTATTATTATTATTATTATTATTATTATTATTATTATTATTATTATTATTATTATTATTATTATTATTATTATTATTATTATTATTATTATTATTATTATTATTATTATTATTATTATTATTATTATTATTATTATTATTATTATTATTATTATTATTATTATTATTATTATTATTATTATTATTATTATTATTATTATTATTATTATTATTATTATTATTATTATTATTATTATTATTATTATTATTATTATTATTATTATTATTATTATTATTATTATTATTATTATTATTATTATTATTATTATTATTATTATTATTATTATTATTATTATTATTATTATTATTATTATTATTATTATTATTATTATTATTATTATTATTATTATTATTATTATTATTATTATTATTATTATTATTATTATATTATTATTATTATTATTATTATGTATAGTTGTTTTGGATATGCGGGAATACATAAGTATAGTATTAAAAATGATTTCATATTTATACATTATATTTTGTATAATTTGATAAACATCATGTAAATCGTCATGATATATATATGTATAGTTTTCATCAACCCTTTTAATTTATTTATTGCATCTTTCCATAGATCACGAAAAATTTCTATATACACATCTCTTTATTTTTTACAACGTTTATTGTTTTTCAAGTTATTATACACATTTGTCTTTCGCAATAAACTATTTTTTAGTAAATTTGATGAATTCATGTACCACTCCAGATTCCTATACATCTTTCTATATTTCTATATATAGTTTTCAGATCATATGCTAATTGTATAGGTATATTTAAAGTTTTGATTTTAGAAATCTTTTTTTTATTTGAATACATAAATTAAAAAACAAATAAAAATATTCATATATAGGTAAATAAATAATCAACATAAGTCGCGTTTATTAATTTATAATAATTTTTTTTTCATAATAAAGTACCAAGTATTAAGTACAAGACGAGTACAATTGCGTTATTCAATAACAAGAAAAAAAAATTATAAAAAACAACAACAATAAATATTAAATAACTAACAAGTATATATATATATATATAGTAATATAAATTTATATACAACTGACTTTATGTGCGTTTTTTTGTATATTTTGATTATAATAAAAAATATTGATAATATAATATATATTCTTTATCGGATCACAATATACATATATATAATTTAGATTTATAAATACGCGGCGGTTATCATCAATATTCGTGTGTTATCGATTTTTTTTTCTTTGCTCTATATGACAAACATAAATATTTCCATATATATATATATGTATGTATGTATATTGTTATAAAATAATTATATAATTTATTAATTATTATCGATCGTAATCGTAAATATATTTTCATAAATTAAGTAAAGTTAAAAAAAAATAAAAATAAAATTATGGTTAGTGTAATGTAAGCAGCAGTGGACAATAAACATTATAAATATTATAAAGTGTTATAGAGTTTTTGTTTTATTATAATATAAAAAATTAATAATTTTTGCAAGTCAAGAAACGCGTTTAGTACAAAATATATAGGTGTGTGTGAGATTGTGTGTGTTTTTTTTTTTAATTTTATTGAATTTTTTTTTTTCACCCATCACTATTATATCATAATTTTAATAATTAGGCGATAAAAAAAATAATTATTGACTCATATCGTACAAACAAAAATGGTATTATACAATAATACGCGGTTATGTATTTTATTTATTCATCATATGAATATATAGAATAGAAAATTTTTTATTAAACATATCATGATGAATTTTTTTAATGTAAAATTTATGAATTTGATAAAAAAAAATTAAATTAGTTGTATTTTTTTTACTAAATAAAATTATTGATTAGTATTTTTTTTTTTTTGTTTTTGATGAAAAGAAAAAAAAAAGTTAAGTTATTTTTTGTTAGTCGCGTCGAAGATTAATAAAAAAAATATTTACACAATTATATTTGTAATATATTCATTTTTTTATTTATTTATATATACAAATATATATAAAAAATACTGGTATTTAAAAGAATTTATTTAGACAGTGACGTAATATATTGATAGAAATACATAGATTACATTTTTTTTCCATTTTTCTGGTATTTCCAATTGTTTATTTTTTCTACACACTTTTATCTTTTGATTTGTTTATTCTAGAATTAACAAAAAAAAAAAAAAGACAATAGTGAAAAATTTTAATACCAAATCTTTTATTATTTTTTTTTTTTTTCGTTTTCGATTAACATTACTTGATAACATATTCAAAGTTTGTACAGTTATTTTATTGTACAAAAACTTGATGTATAATTTATATTGTTTAATAAATAAACGACGAGATGAATAAAAAAAAAATGAAATCTTTTGATATTTATTATTAAATATTGAATATTGAAGAAAAAATTAATAAATGATTTTAATAATTTTATATTTAATTCAACATTTTCCTTATATAATTTTCTATATTATTCTGAATAAAAATCATGAAAAATGTACATTTTAAATAGAACATATTTTCTTCAAATGCGGGTGCTTGTGAACATTATATATTGTATTGTATTTTTATATCATTATGATATGGTTAAAATATTTGAATTTGGTAATTGGGTATATATGTATACAAATATAAATAATAAGTTTGTAAAACTCTAATAATAAAAATATTGCCGCCTTACAACGCAAACTTCCTTCTGTTGTTTATTGTTTTTATAATTCGATTGATTTGCACTCGGTATCGTTTATATAAATATTATTATCAAAATTTTAAGTTGATTGTTTTATCATTAAGAGTCACATAAATATTGGTAGTATTTATTTAAATTATATACAGTTTTCTATAAATAAACTTTTGTTTCAATAAGCATTTTTGCGCCAATGAGAAAAATTCGAATATTTGCCACATTGAATTTGGCCACTTATTATAATTTAAAGATACCAAATCTATATATTGATATATTTAATAAAATGACTAACAAAAATAGTAAAAAAAATACCAATGTATTATCAATTTTTTAATATATAGATTTATAATGAATGAATCATTTTCATTTTTATCAAACTTTGATCGCAATCGTATCAGGTTATATGTGATACATGCGATATACATATATGCCATGCTAAGCACATATAAAAAAAATTAATTTAATTAATGTTTTCGATTATTTTTACTATTTCTTGTATAATAATAATACATTTAAAAAATTCAAATAAAATTGTTTGATGAATTTATAGAATATAGAATTTGAAAAATCATTTATTTAAAATCATTTAATTAATTAGAAAGCAAAAAAAAGTAAAAAAAATTATTAATATATTTTTTATTTATTATACATATTTATTTTCTAGTAATATATTTTAGCAGCAAATATTTAAAATAATATTAAAAACAAAAAGAAAAATCATTCATTAAATATGTCTATCGTTGAAAGTGATGCAGTTTTTGGTAGAATAAAAGATAGAATCAATGAAGATATTGTAAAGGCGAAAAAAATCAATGCAATTTATTTATATAAAATAACACAATTGGGTAAAGTTGTTAAAGAATGGAGTAAGTGAAATGTTATATATATATAGAAAAAAACAAACAAATTATTATTATTATTATAATTTAAAATTTAATATAAATTCATTTTTTTCCGAAAATTTCCAACAAAAATCAAAAAAACAAAAAAAAAGCTATTGATTTAAAAAATGGTACAGTTTATGAGGGTGCTGTTGCCGATGGTAAAAAAGCGGATACAACATTAACGGTGGACGATATCGATTTTGTGGACATTGCATTGGGTAAATTAAATCCACAAGCGGCATTTATGAAAGGAAAACTAAAAGTTCAAGGAAACATAATGTTAGCACAAAAATTAGCACCATTATTAAAAACCGAATCTAAATTGTAATTATATTTATTCTATATATATACATAATATAAATTAATGTATATGTTATGAGGTGCTTATTGTATTTGTCAAATTAAATCGGTATTCTTTATTTCTTCGAGTTACATAAAATATTAAAAAAAAAATGTTAGTTATATTTAATGGGATTTTTATAATATAAATATCTTATGTATTTATTTATTTATTTTTTTTTATTTTATTGTATATAAATGGCGATTTTTTGTACATAAAAATATTAATAATTATAATCGTATACATATATATATACATAATAAATATATAAAAATAAGGATTGTGGCGGCGTGAATAAAAATAAGGTGATTAAATTTATTTAATGTATTTTTAAATTATATTATTTATAAGTTATTTAATTTAATGATGATTTTTTTTTTGTTGATCCTTTATAATATTTTGTATGTATTATTAAAATATTGTAAATTATAATAAATTTTGGTTGGAGAACACAAAAAAAAATGTATCCATATAGATTTATTTAATCGGATGATTCATTGATCATTTTTTGAATAGACTTTTTATAGAATCCCATTTATTAATTTGACATTATGATTGGAAATGTACAGAATATTCTTAGTTTTTAAATGATGCAAATAAAATTACAATTTGAGGAAAACTATATGGCTAAAATTCAATTCAAATTCAAAATTTGGGAAATTTTGTTCCATCAAAATTAAATGATTTTTATTTTTTAAATTCAACAATTAATCCTTATTAAATGCGTACGTTTTTAAACCATTGTATTTTGTTATTTTAAATTTTATATTGTTATAAAAATAATTTTAAATATATAAAATTATTCCTTTTTTGGAAAAATCCATGCGGTTCTTTAGCAACTATGTTTTTGTTACCTTTTCTTGATTAAAATCTATTCATTTCTATTCTATTCATTAAATTCCGCATTGTACTATATATAACATTATTTTATTATATATAATATATACTATATATGACAATATATTTTATGGAAAAGTATTTTCATTTATTGCGATAATTCTTTATATTGTTTTTTTTGTTATTTATCATATTGCATATAAACTATTAACTATATATGTTATAATAAAATACCGCATATAAACCATGAAAATTTACAATGGCAAAGAATTTTATAAAATACATATAAATAAAATGAATTTCAAAAATTATATTTTATTATTTTTCTTTTTCCTATTTTCAATTTCAAAACCACCAGTTTACACTTGTATATTTCTTTTATATTTTCCATTTATATAAACCAAATATATAGAACGAACGCGTGCATGCATTAAATACAATTTGGTGTGTTTATTGTAAAATATTCTATATTCTATTTCAAATTGGTTGTATATAAAAAAAAAATGAAAGAAGGATTAATTTTAAAGTAAAAGAAAATTATTACCATAATAATTTCTCTAAGGAATTTTACCAAACAAATGTTTTTTAGGATATTATTACAAATTCGTATATTATAGAAGATGTATACATATATTGAATGGTAATGGTAAATGATGATAATATTTAAGGGAACTTATACAAAAATTCTATATTAAATATTATATTGTATATTGAAATGTTTTTTGCAAATATTTACGGAAAGCGGTATATAGAGGAAAAAATAAGGAAATATATTATACAAATTTTAATACAATGTTTACGATATTTGAGTATGAATAGAAAATTTACATTTCAACGCACGCGGACTATTTAATCAAAGAAAATATTTAATTAGTGGCAAATCATTAATCATTTATTATTAATTATACATATATAAACACAATGCGGAAGTAAAACAAACAAACAAATAAAATTAGAAAATCATATATCGGGTAAGTTTTCCCTTTGTTTTTTTTTTAATTTTTATACAAAGATGAATGTGTGTATATATCAAACAGATAATTTTAACTTGAATAAATTTTAATTTCAAAAATTTGCCTACATTTAATTTAGGAATATAAGTCAATAATTTAAAAATATTTAATACCATAAACGATAACCATTTTTGATATAATTTTTCAACATTTCAATTAATATTTTAATTTTCATTGTTTTTTTTTTTGATATATTGAAAATTCACAATATATGAAATGAAGCACAATTATATATTATTTTATAATATATATAATATATATTGTTTTATTTTGAATAAATTTCCAGAAAATTTTCCAAATATGGCATCAATATAATTTAAAATATATATGCTAAATACTTTACCATTAATAATATACCGCTTGATAAATTAATTATTTATCATATACGTACACATAAAGATCGGATGTCGCATATTGTAAAAACATTAATAATGTTAATTGTTATTGTTTTATATATAATTATTAAATTATATATAAAAAAAAATAAATTATAAACTACCACAAACAAAATCAATTTAATCAATTTTATCTGGTTTAATTTTTTTTTGCCTCATTTAATCACATATTGTAGAATATTTTTTTATTATCTATGGACATATGCATTTTAATTTTATAAAACATAAATAAATCGTTTAAAATATAAATCAAAATGTATAATTTATCTCGTACATAGCGATCTTTTGATGAATGAGATTATTGAAATTACAGTGGGAAAAATATAAATAAATAATTTTGCCATCAATATTATATATGGAGATTTATATATTCAGTAGGAATCGAAATTGAAAATTTTTGTAAGAATTTATCAATTACACCACGCAGATAGTGCAATACCATAATATTGTATTTGTTAAAAATATTTCAAAGAATTATGGACGATTATTAACCACTGCTGATAAAACTAAATATTATAATTGAAATTATTTCAGAATAAAAGAAAAAAATGATCAATATATATGCGGAATCGTTAAACTCATTTTATCATTCATTTTATAGAAAAATTGTTCCATAATATATGTATATAGTATTTTTCAATCTATATCCTAAATATTCAATGAACCTGAATATTATAAGTATACATATACAATAGAGTTTGTGATTGATTGTGTGAAAGAATATATAAGTATATAAGAAAATTGAATTTATTAATTCATTTTCTTTTCTTTTTTTTTGCTTTTTCTTGAAAGCTTATATGTATATTAAAAGAAATTTTATAACATCAAAGAAAATCAAATAGAATTGAATTTGAAATTGATAATGGATTTTATTTTATATATTATATATATCGTCTATATATATATATATATCAAATAAAATGAAATCTTATATAGATATAAAAGAATAAATATAAGTAATGTATATGCAATTCCTTTCTTATAATTTTATTATCACACACATTTCTTTTACATATATATATATTTAAATAAATTTTCAATAATAAAAATAAAAAAAAAACACCCACAATGTTTATATATAGTAAAAGAATATAATTCACAAAGATCAATTGGCTGCAGTTTTTTTTTACATAATTTTTCCAATAATCAAAGTAATCGCTTGTCTATATAAATATAAAATTTTCTTAAAGATTTTCAGAAAATTTCCCTATTTAGGTTATATTATATATCTCAATGTTATTTTCACTATTATTATTATTATTATTGGTATTATATAATTTTACATGCGGTTATAGTTTTTGATGTGAATAACACAAAATATACGTATATTTTAAAAGGAAAATTGTTTGAATATTCAAAATATGAAATTAAATCATCGTGATGTATGTGAATTTTTAAGAAATTTTCGCAATTTTCTATGTGGCCGACAAATGAAATCATCTTTACGTTTTATTGATGATCTATCACCAAAGTATGGATTAGGTTTTCCATTAAAAGTTCTATATTTTTTAAAAATATATTCCGTTTTAATAAATGCATTTCAATTTTGCGCTATATAGAACATCAAATGAAAAACCATCATATGGATTGACTACCCATGAAAAATTATTTCATAATTATTATTATGAAAGGAATGCACGAAATGATGTAAAATTACCAATAATTATTTATGATAAAAGTTTATTATCATCATTAAATTTAATTCATTCGGAAAAACGTAAACGTAATCATCGTAAATTTTTATTTTTAAATAATATTCATTTTTGGTAAATTAAAATTTTTATAAATATATTTACATTTGATTATGTTTATGTTTTAAAAGATTTGGTTTTACTAATTAAATTCAATTACATAATTATTTTAATATTTTTCAATAATGAATTAAATAATTAATTTATAAAATAACAGTTTTAAATTTAAAAAAATTTATTTAAAATAATTTTTTTTTTGTGTTGGTGTGGAAATTTAGTAATTCAATAATATTGCGATTCTTTTGTAATTTTTCATTGTATATAATGATAGAAAATACCAATAGGAAGTAATAAAATTTATTTTGAATTTTTTTTGTCATATTACCAAAAGGATCGGATTTTCTGAAAGTATAAATAAATAGGGTACTTGAAAAAACAAACCAAGACTGTGTAATTACAGAAATAATCCATTTTCTGGAAAAATTTTATTCAAATTTACAAAAGAAATGTTAAACTTAATATAATTTAACTATATAACCCTTTCAGAATATGCAATCCTAAATATAACTAACAATTTCCCAACTTCGCCAATGATATATTTATATCCTGATACTGATTTGAAAGTTATTTCTTCAATTCTATATATAAAGATAATACATATATACGCATAAAGTATAAATATAGATAATTTGTTTAAAAATCAATGAATAAATTTGTCGTTAATAAATTATACAGGTCAATTTTAAATATAATTTGCATATAAACAACTTTTTCTCTTGTCATCTTTATTTATATTTATATATATATATATAATATAGATAAATATAGATTTTATCATCATAACACTGTGCGCGATGATAAAAAGTTTTGAAAATTCTTTATTATTATATATATGTGTATATAATATACAAAAACTAAATCGATTTTTCATTTTTTTTTTATTTTTATTATCATTATACGTTTTTTTTTTGCTTCTTATATATGCTATGCTATTTATAAATAAACTTTCAGTCTTACATGCAATAAACAAACAAAAAAAATAAATATAAAATATGATAAAAAAAAAGTGATTTTTTTTTTCACATCATTAATTTTTCATAAATGTTCCTCTTCATTTTCAACATGTATGTATAATATTTATATATATTTTAGTTGAATATATATATATCAAGATAGATAGTAGAGGTAATATTATATTATTGGTAATAAATATATATACATTTTCCTGTTAAATATATACAATTTCTATTTATGTTATGTTATACACTATTAAAATGTATCCTATACTAAATATAGTTACCACATATACATATATTTTTATACCTTTCTATTATATCGAAATGGATATAATACCAAGCATCCACATTTAGTGCAAAAACGGTTATTTGACGCTAATTTTGAATACAAAAGTAACTTTCATACAAACAATTTTATTTAGCGCCCCATAACGTTGACACAACCGTCTTGACGTTCCTTCAAAATATGCCGTAATAATATTACCAGTAATAAAAACACTACTGCGCCACCCTAAATTGGAAAATCGCGATCGTAATTTTAATATTTGGCTGTTTGGGATATTTATTTTGTATATATTCGTTTGGGATATAGATAGAAGATGTAGTATTTTCATATATATATTTTTAAGATGTTACCGAGATATCTATAAAAGTTATTTTCTATCAATAGATTTTGTGAAAATATTTATTTTATAATAAATTATTAAAAAAATAAAATTGTTGTTATTATTATTTTTGGTAAAGTCAAAAATGGAATAAATCATATTGGATATAATATATATATATATATATATAGTATATATATTGCCATGGCATTGTGTATATATAAGAGAGATGAAGCAAATATATTAGAATTAGAAAATAGAATATCAACAAAACATATATTTGAAATGATTTTATATAATGATAAACTTTTTGTATACAGATAGTTCTTCAGACCATTCTATAAACAAACATATAAAAGAAAAAAAGATGTCAGAGGAAATGCTTACAAAATATATTTGGTTTTATAAACATTTTGTAAAACATATAGATTTTTAGGGCCACCAAATAAATGCAGCCAAATAAATTGGTCATTTTATTTTTATTTTTAAATTTTTGGAAAAAAAAATCCAATAGAGAAATACATATATATATAGAAGAATATTATACCTATATATAATAAATATTAAATATCACTATATAAGGCAAATGTCGAATTTTTAAATTTTCCTTTTGCATCCTTTTCCTTAAATATATCATAAATAATAATACAGATTTTATTCTTCATATATTGAATTAATTTATATTTTTTTGATAAATTTGAATTCTATTTTTATTCAGCCAAAAAATGTATTCTATAATATTATGATTTAAATATAAACTTCAGGTTAAATAAAAGTAAAGAAAAAATTGGTAATAAATAATACAAATGATACAAAATATTTTGTATTATTGAAAACCTATTCGATATAATAAAATCATGGTATAGTTTACTTGATAATTATCTAATTTATATATGAATAAAACAATGCGACGATATTTAAAAAAATAGAATATAAGAAATAAGAATCTATAAGAATAAAATATCATTCGTTTGGTGTTCCAAAAAAATATAGTTTTATTAATCAGGTAATCATTTGGTAAACATCTTTAACATCGTAACAATTTCATTATCATTTTTAATGATGAACAAAAAAAATCAAAGTTTTATTATATAAATAACCCGATATATATAAAACTGGCATCAAATTTAATTATTATATAATTGAGCGTGCATTTGATTTGTATTGATATCCAACTCGTACACCACCTCTACCAAAATCACTATACTATACTAAAAATATCGTACACTATGTATAGAATACATCGGTGTTTGCACCCACATGTGCATTTTATTAATTACGTAAAGATATCGATCGTTGATCAAACGTTTGTGACTGTATTGCAAATTTTATCATATATGATTTTTTATACATAATAATAAATGAGATTATATAAAATGATAATGTATGCGTGTGTGTGTGAGATCGTATAATAATTATTACTTTATAGTCATTCTCTAAAAATTATTACTGTATTTTATTTTTTACCGTTTTTTTTTTCATTGCATTTTGTTGCTTTTTTCGTTTTATTATGGGCATTTGTAAAATTTCTATTTCATTTGGTCGGTTGTTTTAAATTCGATTTTATTATTTTTTTTAGTTTAATTTTCATTAAAAGTTGTTAAATTTTCTATTCAATTTTCCAATTATAATTGAAATTTTCTTTTAGTGATTACAAAAAATGTGTTGTGTTAAATTTTCCATGAAATAGAAATTGAAAAATAAAAAAAAATTTAATTTTGCTGTTGTTTTTTTTTCAACATTAACATCATTATAATTATCATCATCATCATCATATGGAGAAACAAAAAAACAACAGCCAAAGGAAAATTGTCGCTGTTTTGTAAATTAAAAAGATTTTCACAAGGTAAATAATTTTTGTGCATTAATTTTTTTTTGTCGGATAATAATTATGGTATGATAATAATGAATTAATTTTTATTTCTATTATTTTTTATAGGTAAGCCATATATTTTTTTTGTCGTCAATCACGACGTCGCGTCGGTCAATATGAATAGTAAAAAATGATCTTTAATGGAATAACATATCCGGTTAAAATAAGTAAATATACAGCAGGTAATCAGAAGATATTATTATATGATGGTAAAACAAAACCATGCTCTAAGAATTTATTTAAAATAAAATCAGTGAATGTGGTAATATAAATTGTAAGCATATATTGCTTCAAATAAGTTTTCATTTTTGCGTTTAATTTTTGTCGTTTGGGGGATTATTATTTGTGTATTTGCTTCAATATATCAAGGCAAAATCAGAACAATTTATGGACCAAAAATTTATAAGTAAATATTTTTGTATATATTATTAAATATCACGTTACAGGTAAATATTCTGATATTATTGAATTTTTTTAACTTGATAAATCACCATTTGGAATTGAAAATTAATAAAATCTATTTTTTTTAGGAATATATTTTTTCAATGAATCATCAACGATTTAATTGGAATTAAGAAATAGAAATATAAATTATAAAAGAACAACAAATAATAAAAGAACAGAACAACGCGAAAAATTGAATAATGGAATTAAAAAAATGTTTATGAATCAACAAATCAAAAATGAAATGAACCAAAATTAGATTAAGTTCAAATTATAATATAAGTTAGAATAAGGAATAATTTAGAAATTAATTGGTTAATGTGAAATGCATATTATTTTGTAAGATAAATTTGAAAATTTTGACCGATATTTGGTAAACGGACCAAATTTCGCTAATGATTTCGCAAAACAAATCATTAGATATTCAGCAGTATTGTTCTATATATAGAATATTGCAGTCAAAAAAATATTATTCTATTTTTTTTTTCCATTTGTACAATCCCACGATTGATATATATTTTGTAATACTAACTAAATATATAGTTCTATATCAATTCGTATAATATGTAATAAATTTTAATATAAAATAAAATGTATTTAAGTTTTTATACATTATTATTGTTTATATAAAATTTCTTGCAGTAAATCATTTAATGCATTATTTATAAAATGTGTATTTTAATTTATGCTTTTATTTTATATACTTATTCTTATATATTATTTTCTACACACAAGCCACAGGTGTCTTTATTTTTATTCAAAAATATTCTCTTAACATTTCGAATATAATTAAAAAGTGTATATATAAATATAAATGTATTATGTACCATTCCATATATATATATAGTGTACGTATATGATCGGACTTGGTTGAATTAATTTATGTGATGGTATGGTTCTTATTAAAGATTTTTTTTTTTATGTAATCAACATTTTGTTTCCATTTTGTTTCACTTAAATTTTCATTTAAATTAAAGTATGAATTAGATGGTTGTGTTGTCTTTTTTAAATAAATATATTTTAGTAAAATCTTTTGTTTCTTCTATTTTTAATTACATAAAACACACATGAAAAGTAAAATTTTTCTATTTGTATATAAAGTATATATACCATACAAATTTTGTAGTTATATAAAAAATTGCAATTTAAATGCAAAAAAATAAAATAATCTTTTGCAATCTAATATAATTCTTTATAGCAGGTATATTTGGTTGTTGTGTGATATTATTTATTATAAAATTTATCTGATTACCATATAAATAAATTTATATATGGAGGATGAAAAATGAACGTCGGTGGTTATTTTAAAAATTTTTTTTTTGCTTTCATATGTACGACTGCAGATTTTCGTTTTTGTATATATATATATACATTTTAATTAAAATTAAAAACAAAGAAAAAAATGACACATTTCGTATTTTATATTTATATATGATATTGTATGAATAAATATATAAAATAAGCATAAATAAATATATATATTTGAATATATAGTTATGCATTTTATTATATGCATTATTCATATATAACTTCATATTTATTTTCGAAATATACATTCGAATTATATAATTTTAGATTATAATATGTATGGATTGTTGGTTTTCACAGCAATGTGAAAAAAAAATTGTTTTAATTGTAAAAATATACAATTTTATTTGTTTGTTTTTCACCTGATAATACACAATTTTGGTTTTTCTATACCTGTGTATGTATATAGTTAATTGAATGCATCATCTAAATATTTTAATTTTTTATTTTATATTTTATGTTTTATGTATTCAAGAGATTAATATAAATAAACATAAAATATATATACCAACATTATATTCTATATTTTTGTTATGTTAATAAAATTGCATTTTAAAAAATATTCTATTCAAAAATATAAACAAATTATCATAAAATCACAAATCTCGCATCCCATTAATATAGTATAAATTGAATTAAGAAAATGTTTGGGCTATCGCAATATGTTATTTTAATATATACATTAATTTTTTTTTGTATATAAATTTGATTAAAAGAATTGTATCCCTTCTATAGTTAAGTTCTTATTGATATATTATATACATAAAATTTCATATATACATAATATAATCTATTTGATTTTGCCAAAGGCCATATATAATGAAAAAAAAAAAAAAAAGAAAAGAAAAGGTTTTACGCGTGATTGTTTGCTTGTGTATCTGAAAATTTATATACTTTAAGGAAAAACGTATAAAACAGTTATTGTAAATATATATACACATAAAGGACACACACAAATAATTTTCTTTTTTTTATTATTTCGTATACACTTTTTTTTTTCCATACAACTTTTATACATTGGATCTTTTCTTCCGTATATAAATAAATAAACATCTGTATATGTATTACAGGATATTTGTATATATATCTATATATAACAACAATATATCGATGATGATATATTAATGGTAAAATAACAAATTTTGTACCAAATAAGATTTTTATCAATCATACGCAAAAAAAAAAAACTTATATAAACAGATGAAAAATATAGAATTAAAGGCATATATATATAAAATATAAAGATGATGATTATGTACATATAAATATATATGAAAAGAACACAATAAACTTTGCAATATATAATAAACAATATATGAATTAGATAGATATATAATACCCTTAAGGTATTAAGGGATAAACTGACAGTAACAGCAGTATTTTCTTTTCATTGTATATATATGATATTGAATTTAATTCTGTTATTGCTTTTTGTCTGTTGCATCCAAATTTATATAATCTATATATTGAAAATTATTACTTTTTTTGTAGCGTATACTTATATATATAATAATAATTTGTATGACTATACATCAGATTGTTACATATAGATTTTTTATGTGCGGGAAAATATTATAGTCATTGAAATACAATTGGATTTGGACTATATTTCTTGGGAGGATATAGAAAGAAAACAATCGCTGTTTTTCTATATAGATTTATATTTTTCTTTACGCATACAAAATCATATTATTTATTTAAACAAAATAACATATTACAGAATATTTAATATTTGTCTTATATCAAATATTGATAAAATAATAATAATAATAATAATAATAATAATGTTTATTCACGACATATCATAATACAAACAAATATTTATTTATAAACAAAAATATCTGTGTAAATATAATATACGAAAAATCCAAATAAATATAAAATAAAATATTTACTATCAATATACTGTATCTGTTGTGTTGTGTGTTTTTATATAAAAAATTTATCTAAATATTTACGAAAAATAATATTTATTTTTTGTTTTTCTTTTTTTTTGTTTTAATAAATTTTTTTTTTAAATAAATCATTGATTTTAATAAATTTTTGGGTGATTTTCAATCGGATTTTTATGCTTTATTTCTAAGGGGAAATCAACTCGAATTTAATTGAAGTATTCATTTTTATGAATAATATTATTGAAACAAAATAAATTTCTTTCACGAGGTTTTCATAGAAAATCGCATCTTAAAATATTAGATTATAACTTCAAAACTATGATAAATCGTTTGAGGATAAAATTATACACCGATTTGAGTGTTTGAACATCCTCAGTCATCGTTTGGATCCTTTGGATCATAAGAATTATTTAAAAAAAAATCCAATTTCATTCATTGATTCACTTAATATTATGCGAATTACACAAATTATCATCTTATTAATTATAACATTAAATGTAATGAGTTTATTTTGTGTGTAATATATCTATCTATTAAATAAACAAAAAAAAATCCATCCCATTTAACACCCTTTTGGGTTGACGCGAAGAAACGGCGTTAAACTTAAAATTATATTATCTATATGTAAATATATAGTTATAGTACGTGGTTGCTATATATATTATTCAGACATACAGCAAAATCTATATATCTATAAGTTTATATAGATTGATATATATACTCATTTTAGTATGTGACAATTTGGACATAAAAGAATTAATTTTTTTTTTGTCAATGATGAAGGATTATAGTTAAGCATATTGGAGCTTAGTATAGAATGTGGTTAAATCTATGCGGATCAACGTTATAAATAGATATGCATTTTGAATACATGAAAAAGAATACATAACGTTTATGCATATAAATATATATTAAAGTGGTAATATATAAGAAGAATATCATATTATCGAATATAAATTCGCTGTATTTATATTATAAACCCTTATATATATATATATATATATATATATAAGGATCAAGATAATTTAATTTTGGGGTTGAATAAATGATACATTTTTCTTTTCAAATTATATGTAGTATATACAAACAGCGCACATTTCTCACCATTGAATGTTGTATTATTTATATTTTATAAATGAAGGCTTTTAAGTCAATATTTTGATTTTTACTAGCTTTTTTCTAAATTGGATCGGTGTATAAAAATATTTTTAATTCAATCAATCCATTTCCAATTGATATCAAGTAAAATGTTAAATACACATTTGCATATTGATTTTATTCGGAAAATTTCTAAATACATTTAATAGGAATAAAATCAGATTATTGGCAAAATTCTATAATCATAAAACCAAAAATATCATAAAATTGCATATCACATTTCTAATTTCTATAATATAAATCCATTATCATTATTGATTATTACAAAAAAATACTATTTTAATACTACTATTTTTATATAAATAATCAGACATATGCACAAAATTTGCATCAACTTGAATAATTATTATTGTGTGTGCACTTCATTTCTATTGATATCTTACTCGCACAACACCTCTATACAAAACTCACCACCTATAATAAAACTACAATTGTATATTATACACAATAGCTCACCGATACGTGCATTTTATTAATTAGATAAATATATTGATCGTCGATGAACCTGATGTGTATAAAATGATTATGTGTATATGAGATCGCATAATAATTTTATTTCTTTTTTGTCATTCTCTAATAATTTTGTTCCGGTATTTTATTTTGATGCTTTTTTCGTTTTTTTTTTTTCAAAAATTGATAAGTAAATATTTTTGTATGTTATTAAATTTCACGTTACAGGCAAATATTCTGATATTATTGAACTTTTTTAATACTTAAAAAATCTGCATTTGGAATTGAAAATTAATAAAATCTATTTTTTTTTAGGAATATATTTTTTCAATGAATCATCAACGATTTAATTATTTAAAATGTGTCTATTGGAATTAAGAAATATAAATATTAAAAGAATAACAAATAATAAAAGAACAGAACAACGCGAAAAATTGAATAATGGAATTAAAAAATGTTTATGAATCAACAAATCAAAAATGAAATGAACCAAAATTAGATGAAGTTCAAATTATAATATAAGTTAGAATAAGCAAAAATTTGATTTATAGATAATATTTAATCTAATCCATACAAATTAAAGTGAATAAAATATGAAAATGCAAAATAGTTTTCCACTTTCCTGTTTAATCTATGCGAATGTTTTTCCAATAACTTGAACATTTTAGTATGTTATAAGTAAACAATTTTCCTTTAGATTTTACTTTCACGAACTATTTTATTATTTTTTAATGCAGCTAAAAGGAAATTGGTTATATTAATCTCTACAATTATATATTCAATTGTATTATCAAATAATTTATTTGTTATTAAATTAAATTTTCTCAGAAAATATCCCTGAAAGAAAATCGCATTATTTTTATATAAAATTATCCGAATTTCCAACAATTTCCCTTCAGAGTTTTCGATTAATTCGCATGTTTATACCTTCTGATCTATTGTGATCAATATAGTCATACATTTAATTTTGTATATATAATTTAAGTATTCATGAAATATTTTTATACAATTGAAAGCAAATAAAAACTTATTTTTTTTATTAAAATATTCTTTCCATTTTTTTTTAATTTAAAACGTTTCCCTTCATTAAATTAAAAATAACAAATTGGTAAAAAAATAAGTTTTCAGTTTTCCACGGATTTTCGGTTTCTATTATTATTTATTTTTTTCATACAATTATAAAAGCCCTTGTATTTTCTGATTGAATTTTCAAATTGTCTGGAATAATAATTAATTTTTTTTAAATGCATTTTATTATTTTAATTTTTATAATTTCTTTCAAATTGATTATAATATACAATAAATAAAAACTTAACATTGCCCAAAAGGATTTTCTTTATATATTCGTTAATTTTACCAATAGTCTTAAGCAAAATAAGAAAAAAGGATTTTAATAACCATAGTTCTATCGTTGAAACTTACATAATAGATAAAAAGTGAAAAAATATATTAGGAAATCACATATATTTTTTTACCTTTTATCTTATGTAAGTTTCAACGATAGAAATTTACAGTTATAATTCGGTGTAGAGCGGGTATCCCCCCCCTTGGATACCCGAGAATATATATACACCAACCATACGGGCAAAAACGCCCGCACGGCCAATGTATATATAAACTTTGGGGAGGGTTCATCGCCGAATGATAGGCATTCTGGGACCAGCATCGGAGGTCTTTGTGGCACCAGTGCGCACACAGAAATGGAAATCAAACGGCCATGACCCTCCCTAATTAAAAGCAAATCTCATATGTAATTTTTACATATGAGATTTTGTTTGAAAATCGGCGGCTTCGCTACCAACTCGACCATAGTGTCACCATAATAGAAAGACACTTTTTTTTTGAGCACATTAAATTTGAAATAGTAATTAATTTGTATGCAAAAAATGTTATGGTTGAATAAAAGTTAATTTAATATTTCATCATAGACAAATCCATTTGTAATTACATAGATATTTTGTATTTTATCATTGTATAGATAAATTTAGTAATTATTTTTGCATCAACGCACTCATATAAAATAAATGAAAATATATTACCGACATTATAACGGGACAATGTAATCATATTTTATTTCCATACAAATTGAAATATTATAGTATTATTAGTATTTTATTTTCTAACAATTTTGTTGCTTTTTTATAATTTGTGTAATTTTTTTTAATTATTTATTTGAATTGTCTAAATTATTAATATAACAATTTATAAGTTTTCTTCTTATTTGAATGAATTGCATTAAATTTGACTGGCATCTGAACTTCTTTGTGTAAAAAAAAAGAAGAAAAATTGCCTTTAGTAAACCAAAACACATAACCACTTCAACAAATATAAGTGCTAATATCATTGTGTATTGTTCTATATAGAATATTGCAGACAAAAAAAAATTACTTATACGATCTCATAGACGCATTGTTCTATTTTATATAAAATCATATACGGTAAATTTAACGTAATTCTATTTTTTTGCCATTTGGTACCAACTGATGATTGATGTATATTTTATAATATTTATTATAGTTAAATTTCTATCAATTCGTATTGCAATAAATATATAAAATGTGTCGTTTTTAAAAATATTTTTCAAAATTGAAATTTTGTTGTTTTATTTTAATGTGAATCCTTTTTTTAATTAAATCCTTTTTGTGTTGAAAAAAATTCTTTTATAAATAATTACTTTTGGTTTTATCAAAATGTGTCGATTTAATTAAATATATTGATTAATAAAAATACTAAATAATGAAATGTATATTGAAAATTATCAGAAGTTTTATTGTGTTTATTGAAATGTGAATTTTCATTATTAAATTTTTGCAGAAACCGGAACAATTGCAGAAACAAACAAAAGGTATATTCTACCAACAATTCTTGTAGTTTTTCAGCATTCATTAATGCTGATTTGTATTCAACGAGTTCAACGTTCTGCCCCTGAGAAATCATTTTTCAATCATTCATATTTCTTTTTATGGAATTGTATCAGTATTTGCATGCAATTTTATATTTATTAAAATACTGTTTTATTTTATATAAAAATTATCAATTTATTATTACTATAATTATCGAAATGAATTTGTTAATCTTTGAAGTACAATATCGTATTCAATTTTGTTCTTTGCTTTCAATTACCCGATCTTTTATACCATAAATCACCAAATCTATAAATATCGTTTGAAAATTTTCACATATTTATTTATTTCTATATATATTTTTTATTATTAAATATTATATTTTAAAATTATTTAATTACATTTTTTTTTACATTTATTTCAACAGGTTAATGTGCTTTTTTATCTGCCAGATTTATTTATTTAATTTATTTATTAAATTAAAAATCAATGTGAGTAAAACATTTTTTGATTTTGTATTTTATTAAACGAATTAAATTAAATTTATCCTTGTGTTTTTTTTTGCTTAAAAATAAATTTTTATGTTAATTAATAATTTTGTGATGATTTTAAAGTCATACAAAAATTCGATTCATTATGCCGAATTAAATCATCGTTGCTTATGTTCTTATGTATATTTTATTTTATCAATTATCAATTATTTAAAATTATATTTTATCCATTTTCAACTTTTCTTTCCATTCAATAATACAAATCAATAATTTCTTATTTAATATATCTAATGGCAAACCCTAATTCGATTATAAAAAGGCATGCAACTATAAATACGTGAAGTCGGTCAGTCAGGATTCCAAAATACAAATGAAAATAGATAGATTTTCCATTAGATAATGTTTTAAAAAAAAACTAAAAGTAATTATTCAATGAAATTTGATATCAATAAACAAACATAAAAGTTGGAATAAAAGTTCCAAATAAAATTTTAAGAAAAGAAAACCCATTATTTTGTGTTTGTAAAATATCTATTGTGATTTGTAGGAAATAGATAAATAATTTTTTTATTATGATTATATTTTATGATAATTTGGAACATTCTATCATTTAATTACGATAAAATATATCTTTTTATTGAGTTGTTTTTTTAATTAATTCGTCATCCTTCAAAATTTAAATATATACGCATGTAATTTTTGTGTGTGCTCTAAAATTCATTACTTTAATCTGGTAACATATAATAAATAAAATATAAGAAAACAAAAACCTATTTAGATATTTAAGTTTACTTATTATCTGTTATATATGTCTATGTAAATATATACACATATAATTTTTCTTTACTTTTGTAAAATAACTTTTGTAATATTATATTACTTTACATGGTACAAAGATATAAAAATATTTGACGTGCATATATGGTACAAACAAAAGTATATACAATACATCATCTAAACATCTTTTTATTCAGCCTCTAGTAAAATTTATATTTTTAATGAAAATCTGGTAGACAATAAACATATAAGTATATTAAAAAAAAAACAATGAGTGACATACAATGTTTATGACGATGATGTTTTAATAATTGTGTAATATATGGAATTGTTCATCTTGACATGTACAATTTTCAGAAAGTACACATACATATTATACAATTGTAGATATTCTTTGTATATATCATACATATATACATCCCTATAGTCTATCCGAACTGACTAACAACATCATTCAAATAAAATATTTATATAATATTATATATGTATATAACTCTATATACTAACTGCGAGGTTTAAAATTATTTACAGGATAATTCGTTAATATTTCATGTAATTTATTTTCATTCTCAAAATGTAAAATGACATTTTTAATGACAGCAGTATAAGAAGTAGATCACAAAAAAATTATTTATCATATATATATAACTGTTATGATGATTGACTGAGATTCATCATTAATCAAACATTAAATTGTAAAAAGATTAACGCAGAATAGAAAAGATTCAATAATACTTCATTTACCGACTGTATTATTTTGTTGCGATGAGATAGAAAAAAGATGTAATATGTACATTTCATTTAAAAAAATGTAAAGATGAAAAAATAAATAAAATATAATGAAAATATATACAAGTTTTTAATTTTTTTTTTGTTTTTCAAAAAAAAAAAACTAATTTTTGTTTTATTATATACTATATACTATCTAAATACATGTATTATATTTGTTTTTTAGCCAACAAAGCATTTATTAAAAATATAATCTTATTAAAAAAGTAAAAATAAAATGAAATTAAAAAAAAAAAGCATTCATCAAAATTTTATTTTTATGGTAATAACTTTTTTGAAATAAAATTATGTATATAGTAAATTTTGAAAGATTATACATAAACTATGTTCATTTATGCGGAAGTTTAAATTATACGCAAAATTTTCATTAAGGTATACTCAAAGAATAGAAACGGTACTAATTTTCCGAATAGAAAAGTTACGATGAATTGATTGAGAAATAGAATTTTTTTTAAGCCCATATTAATTTTAATTAAGCCCATATGAGCATATACAGAAACGATTTTATCGTCTTGGCTTAATTACAATGTATGTCCTGTTTGATTTAGAGATATAAAAATAAATTATTAAAACCGGCCCAAAAACTAATCATTCCATGTACTTGCACGATACTCCCACAGTGATTCGGGCATTAAAATGATTGAAATCAATACTTGCTTTTAAATTATATCTTGAGGGGTACCATATAATGTTTAAGGCCACAAATAATTTTATAGGTGTTAAAATATTCGACTTAGAAGTTACCCTAATATATGTTTCAAAAATAAATTATATATATCATATGGTATTTTTATACCTTTATCATTTATAAATTATATATTTTAAAGACTTAACCTAGTTACATATATTTTCATTCATTCATTAAATATATAGGCACAATACTTTAAATATGTACCCAAAACTATTTATTATATATAAAATTGGCAATTAATAACAATATTGAGTTCAGATTGAGGACATTAGATTTATATATGCGTATATCGTATATATATAAATTATATTCAAAGTGATGTTTTGTTATAAGAAGGTGTATATTCCATATATATAAATTATACTAACAAATATATATGCAAACATAATATACTTATATATCTATTTCTATATTATAGACAACCTAAAATAATGTGACTCTAATTTAAATGTATATATATATATATCAATTTGTAACAAAATTAAAATAACCTCGTTATACCTCTATTAGCATATATTGTACGTTTCTATATATACTTAATGTACCTGACTGTCTCTCTATTATACATATGTTTAATTATAAATACAGTTTATATTTTATTTTATCATATATATATATACAGAATTGGAATATGATATATAGTTTATTTAATATATATTCTTAATTAGATAAATACTATATACATATATATAATAAATTATATGTTGTGACATTAATTAAATAAAATTGATATAAAATAGTATGCATTAATTCATATACTCGTATTCTAATTACATATTATAATTTAATTTTTCACTATTACTTTTATTTAAACATTATTATATGAGCAAAATTTCATTCATTTGTCAATAAATATTTTATTTTTTTTTCCATACATTAAATTGATTCAAAATCATATTATATATTATAAATATATCTATTGGTTTTTGTATCATATATGATATCATAATTCTGTTGTACCCGCGCCTATCGAAATCGTGATGGTCCATAATATCTGTAGGATTTCTTCTGTACTTTAGCACGATATAGCTATTATATATATTATCAAAATTTCATATATTCATCTATATACAGACGATAATTCCGTCAGGAGATAATGTTCTTGAGAGTGAAATAATGTTCTTAAATTTGATATATTTTACATTGGTATATTTGTTAAGAAATTTTCATAAATATATATTACATGTATTTTGTTTTATTAAATCCCACATATGGATATTTTAAAAATTATTTAACATTATTTCGGGTAATATATTTTCGTGTCGATTTGTTTTTGGTTAAATGATAAATGAAATATTGAACAAATACAAATATAGAGTCTCTAATAATTGATTTAAAAAAGGTTTCATATACAATATATAAAATATTTGTATTGAAATATTGACACCGCCTAAATGCAACAAATTTTTCATATATTCTATATATGTTATGTTAAATAATAAATAATTTATATTTAAGTACAACATATTCAGTATATTATATTATAGAAAACACATACCATATTTCATATATTTAACCTAAAAAAATATTTATGTGTATTATATATACTGTAATTTTATCCAAAATCGATCATTTATTGTCCCAAGAGAATTGATTCCATATATATATATATATATATATATATATATATATTATTGAATAAATATGTTCGTAACTGTATATACAACGAACAATAATATACAAGTATATACTATAATATGATGTATCTGCTGAAGCCATTTCAGATTCTTTTTGCTTTTTTTTTTGTTTTGGGTTTCCTAGAAAGAAACGATATATACATATATATAAACTCTTTATATATTATCCCATTCATTATTGTATTAGTTATTGTGATGCTTTTATTACTTTGACTGTTGAACTAACATCGATATTTGATTATTTACTCTATATATAATATACATTACATATATCTGTTTATTATTTATTTATTTATATACATATATGTATATATATATAAAAATATAAGGATTCAATAAATAACATATCTCGCATATACAATATACAATATACAAAGTTCAAGACAAATTCTTTATATAAATAAGCATAGATTGAATACTCTGTGTTTATTTGGCAAAATACATTTTCTTTTGCTTTTTGGACAATAAATTATGGAGATATTAACATTTGTAAAGATACTATATGGTATATATACTCGTATATAGATCTATTTGGTGTGACAAACCTTTATATTCTGTTTATAGAAGAATTTATTTATGTATTTTTTTTTGTTGTTGAATATTATATATTTTTCTTATAAATCTATTTCGACGATATTCGTTTCCTTTGATTTTTTTTTTATTTTTGCTTTTAACTTTATATCTATATATAAATAGGTTAGGTATTTATTTATTATATTTGTTACATATATATATATAACAATAAAATCTATAAAAAAAAATCCTTTATTTTTTCCACATAATAGTCTGTATACATTTTTTTGTGTTCCCTTATTTTGCGATTTGTTGTTTTATATTAAGATTTGAAAGTTATTTATTAACGGGTTTATATTATAAAATATATGCAGCATATTTGACAGTGGCATAAGAAAATTTAACCCAAACGATTCTAAAGTGGTACATATTTAAAAATAAATTAAATATACTAGAAAAATTTCCGGAAAATTCAATTTTCCAATTTATGTTAAAGCCATAGTTTTTCTGTGCATTTTAATTTTCTTTACATCATTTGAAAATTCTTGGAATTTGTGAGTTTTTATAGAAGAAAATTTTGAAATCGCATCATTTGGTTCACAAAAGATGTAGAAGATTTTCCAAAAAGTGTCTTGTGAAAATTTGTCCCATTTTTCGCACAAAAATGTACAAAAATCTTTTGCAAAAATAAACCAATGAAAATCACAATTAGAAGAAAACTCTATAATTCAAATTTAATTGAATTTTCCGAAAAATTTTATTAAAAAAAAAAACTATTTTTTTTTGTTCAATAATATAATTTATTTTTAATCCTTTAAGAATATCATATCGTTTGGTTCTTAACTACAAATAATTTGTAACCCGCGCGCGCCACTGATTTGTTAACTATTAAATTTAGTGTCCTGCGAAAGTTGTGTGCGGTTTACAGAAATTGTTTTTTTCTTTTCAGAAGTCCGCATTATGTACGTTTTCATCTAATTTTTTTTTTTATTATTTACAAATTATATACAAAATAAAACTATATAATATAAATCCAATATAAAATATGTATTTATTTTATATTGATATATTATGTACATACAAAAAAAAAGGGGATTGATACACAGATTATGTATATTATGTACATACAAATTATTGATTTATATTAATTTCTTTCACTATATATATATAAATAAATGTACATGGTGTTGTGACGGTAGTACGTATACATATATATCATTATGCCATTTTTCATCTGGTGGTCATGTTATAAATATTCGTCGTACTTAATATATAGACCAATTTTTTTTTTTTTTATTTATTTATGAAGTCTTTTTATATATATTTAATGCTCGTCGTGTATATCCCATATATAAATTATTTATAATACATATATTGTTTATCTATATGTGTTTATATAGGATATTGTTATATATAAAATATTCAAAAAAGCTTTTATGTTATTTTTATTTATTACAAAATAAATTTTATATATGTGCTGCTGTATAGTATAATAACGAAAAATAATAAATTGGCAATACATTTTTTTCATATACAATAATTTTTTGTATATATAATATGCGGCGAAGAGCAGATTATTGTATATATTATATATATATAAAAGGACATTCAATAAATATATATGCATTTATTTATAAATATTCATCATTGTCAAATTTTCATTATATGTACTATAACCTACTATATGTGGCTATATGTTATACACGCTGTATCAATCTTATCTAAACCATTTTATGCGGACAAAACTGTTCCATTATTGATTTTTGAATCAAAAATATATATATATGTTTTAAAACCAAAATATTGTTTTCCCAAAAGATATTATTACTAAATCATTTCGTTATCTTATTTGAATTTATGATTTATAAATATTTTTAATTTTATTATTTCCATTGTTTCCTATACTACATCTTCATTTACACTCTTCATTTAAGTATTAGTTTTTCACCATATAAAAAGTTGCATTTTATGTACATATGGATAATAGTTTGACATAAGATCTTTATTGATTGACAAAGTATATTAATAATTGTTCATTTTTCGTCAATCTTGTAGTAATTCTGTAGATTAAGTTAATAATATTTTAAATTATTTGTGGTTTGTGAGGAATTTTTTTTTTTATTTAAAATCTTAAAGATTTAAAAAAATTAATATTTTAAAATCATTCCACCTCCACCAGCTGTTTCACATTTATCAAACCGAAAACAATTGAATTTCAAATTCAGTTTAATTTTAAAAACTCCTCGTTCGGCACCATATATACATAGCAACCCTACAAATTAAAGAAAATATCCTCATAAAATAAAAGCTGTTATATTTGATTTATTTGTTGGTAAAATTAAGTTTTAGAATCCATAAATAGTCTTTTCTTTAGTTCTGATTTCTTCAGTTAAAAAAAATGAAATTTTTTTAATAAAAAAAAGAGAATTATTATGTTGCGAATATTGTAACAACTCCAAAAAAGCAGTCAGTTAAAAATAAGAAGACAAAAAAAAGCTTTATACTATTATAAAAATTGTAAACTTGTTCTATATAAAAATACTCGGAAGTATACATTATAAAAATTGTATATGTATATTTAATAACGTTCTAGATATATATTATATACGATTATATTCGTTCTAAATTTGGTTCTATACGCTCGCTATATATATACATAATACATATTTGATGCAGTTTGGTTTTGTCTTTATACTTTATATAAATATTTTTGTATATATGATTATTATTATGATAAAACTATATATACATATATATACATAAATATCTATGCGTATATAGTTGTGAAATAAAATGTTATAGCAACAGACTTACAGATGAAAAAAAAAAAAACTTTTAAAGTAAAAAGGTTAAAAAAATTTATACTTATTATTTTTTTTATGTACATGTAATGTTTATATATATATATATATATAGTTATAGGTGCAATGTTATGCGTTGTGACATCGTTGATAGCATTATAATATAATTTTTTTTTCTTTTTTTTTTTCATATTACATAAAGCATTTTTTTTTTTTACATATGTATACATATAATTTTATGACGATGACATGTACAATTCTCTATATTATATATTTAAGCAAATATATATATATTTATAGTGAATATGCACTTAAGTAGAAGTGTACACATAAGTAAATGTATATTTAGCATAATATACCATATGTTTCATACACCATTTATACTCTGTTGCTTATTTCCATGAAATTTATGCAGAAAATATATATATCTATATATAAACTCTATATTGTAATTTTATAGTGTTGAAATTTTTCTTTTCATATTTATATAGTTTTTTTCTACCATATTTCATTTTCTCTACATAAATCTATAGAGATGTATTTATATATACATTTAGTTTTCTCTTATATATATATAACTCAAGATGATGCATCATTTTTTGAATATATCTTACTATATTTATATATATTAATATTATAGTATATGAGATTATATATATGTATATTTATGCAGTTCAAAAGTATATTATTTAATTTATTATCAGAGGAATATAAAATATATACATATATGTATGTATCTATATACACATATTTTACAATCTTGTGTTTGATGTTAGTTTAAAATTAAATTGTACATATGTGTAGTATATCGTTTATATTATATATACATATACTATATACATATATTTAAAGTTCATGTCAAATATTTTAAAATTGTTATATATATAAATAAGATTTTTTTATGCATTAATAAATTATGTATGAAAAAATAAAATAATTAAATAATTTAATAACAAAAGAAAGTTATATAGATATATTCTTCATATATCTATATGATATAGTTATAAATAAACGAGTCGTTATCTTTATATACTATATATAAGCGTTTTCTTTCAATATGTTCTCTATATGTCATTTCTTATATACAAATATACATTTATTAGAATATTTTAAAGAATAAAATTGCTATTTAATATTTGATATTTTACTTAATTATATGGTATAATATAGTTTTATATGTAATTAACACTTTGAATGAAAAAATTTTATATATTTTTAAATCTAAATAAGGAAAAATGAGATTTCTGAATCTTATTCCCGTAATGCCAAATATTCTAAATTTTAGTATGTATAGCACACGGATAAGTAAAAAATTTTTGGTATAGGTTTCAGATTATTATCTGTTCCAGGATCACTTTGGCGTAATATTGAAAATAACGTTTTTCCATAATTTTTAGATTATTTTATTGTACCATCGACAATTTCTGGTTATTTCCTATATTTTTGAAGTATCGTAGATTTGGTATCCTTAACCATTTTAAAGCTATATTCCTAAATAACCACTTTTGGATTCTCAACAAAATGTCATCCAAGGGGCTTTTCATAGAATATTTACCTTAAAACATTACAGTATATATATATGACTTTTAAATTATGATAAATCGATTGATAATAAAATTTTACACCGATTTGACTATTTGAACATCTTCGGCCATTGTCTGGATCCTTAGCATTATCTTATAGAATTATCTCAAAAACAAAATCCAGTAAAATCGATTTTTTGCATGAAAAAATAAATAAAATGCAACATTTTTATTATTAATTATTATAGTGGTTATGGATCAATTATTAATTCATAAACACGCAGTTATTGCGATATAAATCATTTTGTTTCCCATCGAATTTTGAAATGTTTAATGGTAAATAACCAAAATAAATATTTCCCTCAGAAAATGAAAATTGACGTATTTGCTATTTTTTTTTCTAATAAAATATTATGTTTTGTCATGATTTTTTTTTGTTTTGTTTGTTTGTAAATCAATTTATTTTATGTACGAATATTTACGTATAATTTTATCACAAATATTTAACATATTTTGAGTTATTTTCATTTTATTTTTAATATTTATTGCGTAATATATTTAATACAAGATCATATATACAACATTTAAACTATTTATATTTATTTATGAGGTGTCTATAATATATAGGTAATTTTTCTACAAATGTAATTTATACTACAAATTTTTTTTATAAATACCGTCATATAGCACAAATATTTATTAAATTTTCATGATGTATATTTGAATGTATTTAAATATATGATTTGTATAAATGCAATTTTATGTATTTATGTTTATAAATATATGTAATAATAAATCCAAAAAGCTTATTAAGAGCTTAATACAATTGGTTAAAAATTAAAAATGTTATACTATTGTTTATTATAAATATATATAGTACATATATAGTTTATATTGTATTTATCGCATTGATACACATAGCGATACAAATGTATATATAAATTTAAATAAAATTATTAAATATCCAATATATATGTATGTTCGTATATAATTCAAGAGAATTGTTTTGTATTTTAGTAATAAATGTATTAAAATTTTGAAACGTGATTTGAATAATAACATTTTTACTCTTATATATAATATATATACCGTGCATATATACTATATTAAAATTGTAAACAGATATTATGTGTTTTTATATTCAAATACTTTGCATGTTCAAGTATTTAAATAATAATTGAATTTAAATCGTCACAATTTATGTATGTATGTATATTTATGAATGCAATATCGGAGATAAATATTTTATATGTACATTTAAATATAATTTTAAATTTGAAAATGTTTTATTTTTAAATGAAATTTCATTTACGTATATAAATCTGATTCAAAAACGGACATTTTCTTCTGAATGAATGTCTGAATGTTTCGGATGTTTTGATTTTTAAAATATTATAACAATCCTCCATATACCATTTCATCATATATATAAATTCAAAATATATATATATGGTCTATTTAACAAGTTCAATTTAAATATTTAATAATTTAAACAACATATAAAAAATATATGGTTGAAGAAATAATGAAAATTCATTAAATATGTATGTATAATCTAGAGTAGATGTATAGGGATATATTAAGTATTTTGTGAATAAGATGCAATTTACTCTTTATACAACATAAATTCCATTCTTCAATAATAATAATAATAATGAATGAATGAACAAAAACATATATGGTATATAATATAATATATAAAAATAAATAACAATATATACATATATATATATATATATATATATATATTGCATGTAATGGATAATACACTCTATATTTATTTATAAATATGTGATATGATAATGATGATGGGTTTACGTAGAATATTTTTGTTCAACTATATGTAATATGTTTATAGATAACATTAACAAAATGAAAAATAATAATAATAATAATAATAATACATATGTATATAGAATATACCACTCAATGTCATTTACAGACCATATTATTATATACATCAGGACACTTTATCTTAAAACATATTAAATATAAATATATATAGTATGATAGTATGTATATATATATAGTTTTATATCCTCTTAATATACAATATTAACATGAATAATGAAAATGAATTTATGTTTAGATTTATTTATAGAATTTTGTATATATGAGAAAATCTATGATGACTATATTATAAAATATAGGTGATTTTTGAATTACTCCCATTTTGATAAATATATAATAAATTAAACAATAATACTGAAGTAAAAAATCAAGGGATGGGCATTTTCAAAGCTTTAATCAATAGGTATATAAATGACTTTTATTATAGAAAAAAAAATCGTTAGTTATTATTTTTATAAAGTTTATAATTATTATTGGAATTCAATGTTGTATATCAGCCGCGCCAACAATAAAACGTAATAACAATAAATGTCTTAAAAGCGTTTCATTATACATAAGTTCGTTTTTAAATTTTTATACAGAATAGAAATAAAAAATGTATAATCTATCTCCAGAAGATGGATACAAGTTCTTTAAATTATCATTATAAAAATTAATTTATTTTCTTTATTTTATATATAAATATGGATTTCGATTTTCATTTTCATTTTTTTTTAATATGTTCTATGATTTTTCATATTTTTTTTTTAATTTCTATTAAAATATCATTTAGAATTAAATCTTAAAAGAACGAAAAAAAAAAATAATGTGGTTATAATCCAACATCCAAGTATATATAAAAGATTTACCCCATAAAACCAAAAATATCCAAAAGTAAAAAAAAAAAAACAAATAAATATATAGAAAAAATTTAAATTTCAAATTGTAATGTAGACATTAAAGAATGATTATATATTTTTAAAATAAATACACAGAAAATTAAGGAAAAACATATTATTAGAAACGTTTTGCTACAAAAAAAAAATATAAAAAGTAAAAGAAAAGAAATATTAAAAAAAAATAAGAAAATAAATAGAAATTAAGTTAATGAAAATTTAATTGTATATACAGATATATACAATGAATTGTTATCCTCTCGCATCTTATCCAAAATGACGTTATGGAGGCATAAAGCAATTTTATAATCTCCTTTTTTTTTGTATATCCGTCATGTTGCGTGTAATTTATAATGATTTTTTCATTTTGGATATTATTCATTTATATTGTCTTGGTATATATGGTATTGTATATATTATAGATACGATATTTAAGATGAGGTTGCCAAATTAAATTTTAATATATTTTTGCATTTTTAATTTAATATTTTAATACTTTGGGGTTTCCTTATAAAATTTAATATAATTTTTCACATTTTTTAAACTTTAAAATAAAGCAAATAGACAAAATCAAATGTTAGTTGTCAGTGATCATTTAATTTTTTTTTTTTTGAAAATCAATGATGAGGTTTTCCAGTAAATGAGTTTATAGTTTTCATATAATGGTTTTAAAGGAATAAACAAATTCGAATAAAAAATTGTTAATATAATAGCTCTTTTATAAAGTAAATTTTCCACCTTAACAAAATTAATTTTACGAAATCGCATGTCATATAGTTTTTTTTTTCATATAATATATGTATATCTCTATATAATATTTGTGATATGAATACTCGAGGCTTATATGAATATAATCAAATATTAATTTAAAATATATATTATATTATCAAAAATATATTAGTTAATAAATAATATTGTAAAAGGTATATAAGTTATTTTGATAAACAACAATAAAGGCGTTTCTTAATTACTTCTTTATATATGGTTTCTGAATTAAATCGATTTTATATTAGTTTTAATAAACCCTTTTTTATATTTACTTAAAATATTATAGTCGCATAAATCGTTCATGTCGATGACATTCATGTCGGTAAGATTGTTTATAGGTGTTGATTAACCTTTGATTTCTTTTTTTAAATAATATTTTTACTATAGAATTATAATAATACAAATTAATTAATAAATCAAATGAATACGTGGGTGTATGAATTTATATAGATATATAAAGTAATTATTGTTATTAAATAACACCTTACTATTGTATGAAAATTTTGCAAAATTTTATTATAAATTTGAAACGTATATATTTATTATAACACCTTTATATATAAAATAGTATTAAAACACATTAAATTAAATTGATGAAGGTTCAATATATTTTATATAAGCAGCATATATCATTTATACATCCTATCTAAGTATTCCCATATAATAGAGATTTTGTTGTTATTATTTGCGATTGATAATTTATTCAATAAATATATTTATATAAAATATTGATTAAATTTTTATATATACCATCCCATTATAAAAAATTTTAATTATATACAAATTAAAATATTAAATAAGATATTGTGAAAAAATACAATTTTAAGATGGATTCTTCATTAACTATTTACATGTTTTTTTTGTTTGTGTTATTATGCGGGTTTTTAGCATAATTGAAAAAATATGTTGCGCTATTATAATATCATAATTTATATGATTGGTGTGCACCTGATGTGCATATATCTATATATTGTATATGAAATGAAAAACCAATTTGATATCATTTTTGTTTGTTTAGATATCCCAAAAAGTAAATTAGATTAAAGAAAATGAATTTATATTAAATTTTTTAATCTTTATATACGCAAAGTATATTATAAATATAGTATATATACATAAATTTTCAATAAATAATCATCATTATACATATTTTATAGCAATAATTTTTCATTAATCCCATATAATATATATATATTTAAATATATTTTATCCATTTATTTATTTATTTTATATCCATAGTATATTTAATATATAAATTTGGATATTGTGTATATTATGTATATTATAAAATATATTTTTTATAAAATTACTTTGATATTGAAAGAAAACAAAAAAATACAAGAAAATAAAATTATATCAATTTTTAAAGTTTAAAATGGAAACTGCTAATAAAACATATTATATATACATAATACTATTCATATATATTATCGCATTTATAATGCACCTAATGTATTATATATATATATTTGTGATATATATAAGTAAGAGATCAGTCACCTGTATTTCACCTTCATTTATTATCGTTATGTGTCACGGTGCTTTCTATTTTTCTTTTATAAGTATATAGATTTATACATATCTTTTATTTCTATTACGTATATATAAGTAATAAATGTATTTGTATTATTCAGTATATTTACTATATATAATACTATAAATATACAAATACAGAAAGTCCTTAAAAAATGAACAGTAATTATAAAACACTTTTAATTTAGTTAAATTTCACCCCACTGTACTACTGAATTTTTTTGCTGAAATCTTGATAAAAGAAATCTTTCTAAATTTTGAATTTAGTAACAAATGATATCCACGGACTTTAAAGTGATGATGATCCTCGATCATATCTAAAATAAACATCTTTAGAGCAAACTTTAGAAGATATTGATAACGTTTAAAGTTCAAAAAAAACCCAATTTTGTTTACATAATTTTTCCATTTTTCTAAATAGTGTATCTCAAGGCATTGCGAGATCCTACCGTATATACCATTTGTAAATATATACGATTTGTATATAAATACAATATTTACTACGATATATTTTAATATAATATATGTATATAGCAAATGAAAAATATGTGAGTAAAAATGTTTTTCTTTTTGTTTAGCCCCGTATATATTTTCAATACGTACTCTTATGTATATCATATATGAAACTCTTATATATATTTTCAAAACATTTGTTTCCATCATTTTCATCAAGGTTTTTTTTTTCTTTTTTATTTAAACATCTATAGTGCAAAATTGTCGTCAGAGTATAATTTATATATTGTTTGTATGATGGTACAAAATGTGTTTTATTTGTTTTCATGTTAAAAATTTCCAATTTGACATTTTGAGTTATTTTAACTTCTTCTTCTATATATGTTTTGGGGATTTTTTGTTATATAGGATTTTTTTTCTAAGGTAATATGTACAAAAATATATATTTCATTAATTTTGTATATATTATATATAGAATAAGAAACCTGTCTCGTTATTTGGTTATTATCTATCATCACCTGTACACAATGTATATATATATTAAATCTCTATGCGGATCAATTTCAAAATTTTATTTTGTGTAATGATTGCAATAAATGTCTCACAAAATCATTTATAATTCAAGGGTGATATTCATTGTTTCCTATATAATGAACTCATTCAAAACTTTATATATAACTTAATTATTTGTTTTGGTTCTATTTTCATTTACTTTATTATAACTATGTATAATGTGCTAAAAATGTAAAAATTATTACATTATATTTTTGGTAAATAAATTAATTAAAAATATGTTAATATTATAAAAATGAAAAGTAATTTTTAAAAAAGGATATAGATTTTGTGTTAATCCTTTTTTGTCATTTTTTACTGAATTTCATAGTAACATAAAATATATATGTATGCGAAATTCAACGCACAATACCTATAAATTGCCTTTTTTTTATTCATATTCATGAATTGAGTGCAATTGTATATTAAACAATTTGCTATAAATATAAACTAAATATTCCCCTTAGAATTCATTTGTATATGTGCTTGCCTAAACATATCTAAAAAAAAAATACACTAATTATTTGACCCTTTTCGACATTATCTTGTATTAATGTCTCTATTATAAAGATATACACACAAAAAATTGTATCATTATATATATATGAATCTAATACTGTAATAGTAAAATAGACGTAATATTATTATACAATAGTTAAATGAAATTTATTTACTTCATATTTTATATATGATTGCATATAACCTTTTTTTATTATTTGTATATTTAATACAAATATATTTTATATGTGGTCCAAAAAAGCATGTATTTATGTATTTAAATTGGTATATAAAATTACTTGTCCAAGTCCTATAAATATATACTGTCATATATACGCAATAATATTTTCCAACAAATAAAAGAATATAATATAATGTTTAAGGATATGTGAACACTATAGTCCACCAGTAGTATAGTATGTAAATTTATATGATATCAAGAATGATCTTTATACAGTATATGAGAAAATGTTTTTATAGAATGATTAAATTTTTTTATTATTATATTATTATACATATTCAAATATATAGAGAGGTTTAAAGCTAAATAGTAAATATGTATATATAATATTGCAATAATATAAAAACATTTATGATATTTTAGATAGACAAACAAATGTTAAAAAATAAAAAAAAAAAAGAAACATTTACATATCTCTTGAACATATACATATAAATGTTAAAAATATATAATAAAAGGTTTTCCAATCGAGAATATGATATTGAAAGGGAAAATAATATAACACACATATAGATTCTACATTTGAGTTAATTAACCGCTTAGAGCTCATAGATTCCATTATGGATCTCAACAAATTCATATATTTTACGACAATAATGACGAACTGCGATATTCTGAATTAGTTAAAAAATAATATTATGTCTGTATAAAATAAGAAAAGTTATAATTAACATTTTGAGAAATTGGAAAACCCTTTGGAAATATATCCTTTTTTTTTATAGATGTTATATTATACTATTACACATTATATGCTGCAAAAAAAAAAAATAAAAAATAAAAGGATAAAAAAAGGGAAAATTGTTATTTTAATATTTATTTTCTATTTTTTATGGAGATATATATACGATTTAATATGAGAACGCAGTGTTTTAATATTACTCTAATTTATATCCAAAATTGAATTTTTATTATTGGTTATGTATAGAATAGAATATATGTTTATAATTTTTATTAAAATGATTTTATATTTGAATTTAGAAATCTGGACAAAAATTAATTAATATAATAAAAAAAAATATTATATTTTCCATAATACTATCGCAATTTGAAATGAACGAACGAATTTCCCTAAAATTATCTGAAATGATTTTTAAAATTAATTTAGTTGATAAACATTGAACAAATTAAATCTATATTTTTTTTATTTTAATATTATATTATATTTGTTTTTGTTCATCGAGTTTGATTAAATATGATTTGAGATTATATAGATAGAGGGTTAGCGAATACCATATGTAATTCATATATAGGATATAGAAAAAATAGAAAAATATTTCTTGGAAAATGTATTTCATATTTAAATACTCTACAGCTATAATATATAGAAAACGAAAAGTATTTATCATTTTTTTCTCATTACATGTTTTTTTTTATTAACTTATATTGTTTCAATAAATGTTGTCAAGCAATTTCTTTTTGTACATATATATAAAAAAAACCTATTTCATCATAAAAAATAAGAATATATTAAAATTTAAATATGTATACTTTGGAAATTGATATTAAATATTTATTTAAGATAGGTATATTTGTTTTTCCATATAATATATTCATATGTGTCAATAATTCTCTCTGTATTGCGACTTCAAAGGATATTCATCAAATATTTATTTATTTATATATTAAATATATATACAAATAATCTATATATTATATAATAAATATAAGAAAAGCTACAAATAATCCGAAACATTGTAAAGAAAATGTTGAGAATATTTAAAATACTTATACAAGAATTACATTGAAGTTTTTTTTTCTTCTATATACAAACATAAATCAGAGATTGAATATATAATATATATTAATATAACAAAATGTATGCATCAATATAAATACCTAATCGATTAGATGAAAGGTTTTGTTGTGGTTTAAATATCTCATCCTCATATTATAGTCTCGAGTTTTGCTATTTTTAAAAATATATACCATTTATAAAATCATTTAAACATATATAAATGATCCACTAATTTATATCTTAATTTGTAAATAATTATTGGATTAATTTATTGGATAAATTTGCCATTTATTTATATATATATATATATAGAAATTTAAATTAAACAAAAATTTGAATGGTATACTGAATTGATATTCAATTCAAATCTATATATAGAACCAATAGAACCTATATCAATTAACCACCTATATATATTTCATAAAGGAAATTTAAAAAAAAATCTGTATATATTTTATTATATCCAACGTTTTATTGTGGGTGTCGGCATTTAATTAGCCTAATAAATACACATGTTTGTTTTAATGAATTAGGGTTACATTGGGATAAAAATTTGCTTTAGAAAACAATCGCATTAAATTTGCCTTAGAATGTTATATAGCGAATATCCGAAAAAATTTAATTGAATTGAATTTTTTAAATTTATTGAGGATATTCCTATTCGTGGATATTTAACTGGAAATTAAAGATGTGAAAATTATTATGAAGATTTACGAGGACACAATAAATTAAAACTGTACATCATAATGTTTAGCACCTCTGAATATATAAAATAAACTGATACATATTATAATATATATGTTGTTTGTACTATAACCAAACAAAAAACCAAAAATTTTCATTCAATTGTGAAATTTCATTCTGAAATAAATAGTATATATATATATATATATACATATATATAAAAAAGGATATATATAATACAAAATTACTATACACTTTAATCTATTCGATGTATTTTCTATATCCCAACACGTATATATATTATAAATACAAATACAGTTTATACCTTTTAAAGATATAGATATATAATGTATAAATTCGAATAAATATCTCTAATATTATTATAAATATAGAAAGGTATATTATATGATGAAATAAATATAATATATTTGGAGATTTAAAATAATTAATTCTACGGATATCCAAATTGACCATAAAATTCAAATCACTTCATGTATAAAAGTCTATTTATATATATATAGATATACCTATATCCATTTGTTGTTAGATATCTTGAACATATTTTTATTATATTAAATATATATAACTCTCTAGGAATATATATAGGGAAAATAAATCTATATAAAGGTATATAGTTAAATTTTATAATAAAGGATATTGTGCAAAAAAAAAAAAAATTACCAAACAAACATAAATATAAACAACATATAGATGTTTTATATATGTATATATACCATGAAAATGTTTTATAATATAGATGTTTATATATTTGGTAATGAAATTCGTATATATAGAATTGACGACGATGACATAAAAAATAAAAAAAAATATTTAGAAGCTATATATATAAAGGATTTCCGAAAAAAAGGACAAAGGCAAAATATAATAATCTAAGTCAAACTTATAAATATAAACATATACGAAAAGCAAAAAAAAAAGCCGATAGACTTATTTATACATATATACTATATATATTTTAATACAGGTATATATTTCATACATGATACTCAACTCAACCCTTATCAGATTTTTTATATATAAATATATAAGTTTGGAGTTATGTGTATCTATATATATATATATATATATATATATATATATATATAAGATCAAGTTAAATTTTTGAGAGGGTGTTAACCTATCCTCATCAAGCGTATTATCAACGTTATATAGCATAAGAATTTCTTCTACTTTTTCTATATTTCAAATATTTATCATATATTTTGCCCATTAAATAACCAATATCGCGTAAATATATATAGATAGATGTACTTCATACACCTTTATTCGAATGCGTTTTGTTGCGTACATAGTGGGTAGGTGTATATAATATGTTTAAATAGTTAAATATCCAAACACTCACATATTGTATTTTAGAAATTTTTCGTTTCGTATATGTAGGTATATTGAAAACATATTAATATATTAAGTTACATAATACTTTTTTTTTCTTTCGAAATTCATATAATAGGTATTTTGTATTTGCAGATATACTATAGTATATAAGGATATAAATAAAAAATATTTATATATTAGAATTGGTTTTTTTATATTTGAAGTCGTATATAGAGATATTTATAGACATATTTATGGATATATCGTACCTATATATATATATGATTTTCTTCATCATCTTAATAAAACTCTATGTAGTATATACGATATGATGTATATATTTGCGATTATAGATAGTTACTATATATACATCTATATAATAATATATTTATTTTTATTTATTTCATTTTGAAATTTCTCACCTTTTCATTGAAGCATGAAATTGAAAAAATATTTCGTCAAAACAATGTTGTTATATGTATTATATTTTTCATTTTAACTTTAGATATTATATACCAGCAATATATAATCGGTTATGCGAAGGATATATGTTTAGATAGATATATGTATATACGAGTATAGGTGTATATATATTCCTACTCGTATGCCATAGATATCTATATATAAAGAATTGGTTAAATAAAATAAATAGGTATATGATGTATATATATTGAAGAAAAATGTGAATTTGAAAGGATGAATTTATTTCAAAATGGATTGTATTATTTGTGTATATTATATATTAATATGACAAACGAATATACAGATATATTTTGTACTGTATATAGTAATTTTTGCTATATTCATGGTTAAAATAAGATAATTTAAAAAAATATCATATATGAAAATATATAGATGATTATACTTTTTTTTTTTTACATTATTCTGATAATGGATTTTTTCATTTTATCTTATTTATATATTATACACGAGATACGAGAAGAAAAATCATCAGTTTTAGACAAACAATTCGGTTTTTGGGATTCATTTAATTTTTTTGATGAAAAAATTTCTGTTAGTCAAGAGTTTTTTTTTATAATTATGCTGCATTGAAAATCCATAAACTTTTATAATCAATACTCAACTTCTATTAAAATTACGTTTTTGCTTAACCTTTTTATACATATTCACTGCAATTCGCATGTAGTACAACGTTAAACAATACCGAAGTTTATATTTATGATATACCGACGGGTGGGTTTTAAGAACATTCTTATTATCTTCAACATTTTACGGTTTAATGACTTCAACATTTTAATGTAATTGATTTTTTTTAAATTGTGTATTTTTGGTGTGTATAAATAATTAAATTTCTTATTATAATTTATTTCTAATTGAATAAAAAAGTTGTCAGATCAAAGTTTATCAAATGCAATACAGTTTCCAAGAACACATGTTAAAAATGAAAATAAAATTCAAGGTTCTTCGATATATGAATTTGTTTTTTTTTTGTTATGTGTTTGTTGAGTGAGTGCGGAATAAACGAGATTTGGAATATACAATAGTATGGAAACAAATACATTATAAAAATATATTGAATTGAATTGTTTTATTGAATATATAATAAAAAAAAATTTTACAAATCAAACACGCATACAAAATCATACATAAATGGTATATATACTAAAATCAGGTACGGTACATTTACGGTATTTTATTTTTTTTCTCGTTTGTGCCATGTGTGATGGTTGAATATTGTATATTTATATTATTTCGTATTGTAGAAAATATTTTTATATAATGTGCATCGCTTTTACGTTGTTTAATAATTTATTTTTTTTTTATTTAATTTTTCTTAAATTTATTTATTAATTTACCATAAACAAAAGTTTTCCTAAAAAGTGAATTAGTTTTTTTTTTAACTATAAAGTTAAAGTTTAAGTCATTATTGTTATGTATAGGAATATGTAAAAGCGATATAATTTTGTTGATGTTTTTTTTTCGAAATACTGTTATGAAAAATAATACATTTTTCAATAGATCGTCGTCATTCTATTTATTGAAAATATTCTTCTATTCATTATTCATTTTGTGGTTATACATTGAAATTGTTGTTTTATTTTAAATTTAATATGATTGCATGTAATAAAAAAAACAATTGAATGTGATTTTATAAATAAAGTTTAAAAACATTTATTTAATTGAATCATTATAGGATTTAGAAAATATATTTTATGAAATTGTATTCGCTTTTTTTTGCGAAAATGTTTAAAAATACATTTGTTTAATTAACAATTTTGTTTTGTGTGATTTTCAGAATCATTTTTATTTTTCAAGAAATTGTTGTTGAACTTTAAAGTATTCATTAAGCTGAAAAGTGGATAAGCGAAAAGCGGAAAATGACCGAATATTTGCAGTTCTATCGGTCGAGCCTTCTCCAAAAAGTCCAAACAGGTAAATATATAAATATAATAATATTTTGTTTTTATGAAAATATATAATTTGTGTATCAAATGATATTAAATGATAAATTTTTTTCATTCTCATTCTTCTTATAGGTTAGTGTGATTTTTCTGCCAACTTTACGAATTTTATTAATTCCAACAATTGGTGAGTCGAAATTTGGTTTCATTATATTTCAAAAAAATAAATTAGAATATAAAAAAATATTCATATTAAAAAAATGAATTAAATTAAAGATATGGTATAAGTGAAATTTTTGCTTTATGATAAAGTGATGAACTGAAGTTATTTTTATAAAACTAAAATTTTTCTATTGATTCTTGGTCGAATTAATAAATTGATATTTCAACCAATATTTTAAAACCAGTCGGTAAGCATAAACTCTGATTTTTATGTGTTATTTTTCGGATTAAATATTTATAAAATATGAATGTTTTTATTTTTTAATTTCTTTTTTTAGAAATATAATCTTTTTTAGAGTTCATGATGGATCACATTAAATACAGATTGCTTATTGTAAAATTAACTCATTCCTAACTAATATAAAACATAAACACACCGGTGAATGGATATTATACACATTAACAAATAACTAAAACATTTCTTTATGTTTTTGCACAAATATAGCGATCTATCATGAACTCAAACTAATATTATTACTAACCCCTTTATTATTATATGAAAATATTTATTTTTTTTAAATAACGTGTCATTTTTTTTCCTTTAACCCAAAAAGTTATTGTAAGCGGTCCGTTCTCTTTAATGAACTGCGTACTTGACAATAATTTATCCTATATAAAAATTGAAATGAACAAAAAATTGGGTCTTGCCACTCAGCACACTATGACTGAGTGTGGCGCCAATCAATATCATTTATTTTAATCCTCGCCAAGGAGTACTTGGGTCAAGCCCTCTAGTCCTTCAGCGGACCGACTACGCGCCAAGTATTCTTTCCCATCCAACAGCTCTGGTCTGTTTGAGAACCCCCAGTATTAGCCTTAAAATAGGATCATCGTTGTTTTATTATTTTTTGGGCTCGTTAGGGTTGTTTTAATATATAGTTTTAAATTTTATTTAATAAGTTTATTTAGTGTTAAATTTTTACTAACCAAATAATCATTTATGTATTATATATAAATATTTTTGTGCACATTTGAATGTAATCAATTTACTTGAATTGATGTATTATTAAACTTATTTATTATATTATTAAACTTATTGATTAGAAATTTATAAAAATTAAAATTTCACTCAAAATCATTTTAATTTAACCAACTACAATAAATATATATTTAATTAAATTAAGATTAAAATTGATTGTATACAAAATATATAAATGATAAATTCATTTATTAAATATTAATTATATATATATCGATTCTATAAATGTTGTATTTATAAACCACAAAATCATACATACATATATATAATAAGAATTTATATAGATTAGGTTTGCTCGTTAACATAAAAATATTTTTTTTTTCAATATTCATTATAAATTATTAATCCTAATCGAAAAATAAATGTATGTATATTCAACAAATTCTATCAATTCGATGTTGGACTCATAAATGACTTTGAACTGTATGTTACTGATTTTTTTTTGAAAGAATTTTTCTAGTATGGTAAATTCATTTTTGCAATAAGCTTTCATTTGCTTAAGCACTTTATTTTTCAAATACCTGTTAACAAACAATCTTAATATTATAAATTTATATACATTTTACAATTATTCCAATTTCGATGAATGAGTATTTTATATATAAATAAGAATTTGATAAGTAGAATATAAATGCATTTCATATTGTTTGAATTTTGTATATATATAACTAATAATCTAAAAATCAATTATTGGAATGTGTATTGTGCAATATATAAATATTATTAGATACACATTTATGTATAAATACTTTTATATACTATATATAGTAATCAATATAATATTCATTCATTTGTATCAGCTTATACAATTGAATGCAATAATACATATTTCAATATTTTGTATTTATATATTATATATATATACGATAAGTTATCTCTTTTCGAAAGCACAATAATATGAATTTGATACACTAACATATAAGACATTTATTATTCGTAAATATATAGAATTTAAAATATTAATCCAATTTTTTTCTATTGAATTTGTGTTCAGTTTTATATGAAAATAGATCTGACTTGAATGTGTGTTTGAATCGAATTTCGGATAAGAAATATTTTAGAAATCATATTGAAATGATTTTATACATTTATTTATTGAATGAATTTATGTATATTCGCATTTTGTTTTACTTTATTATTTTGTTGCGGTCGTAATAAAATTTCTCGTCTTTATAAAAAATCTCGTCCTAAATCCAATGTCATTAGAATTTGTTTTACGTTTCCAAAGGAAAATAATGCAAAACTATACGAATGGATTGAATTTCCTATATATGAAAGAAAAAGTAACGTTTTTATACTAAACGTTTTCCGGAAAATTTTCTAAATTTTGTATTTTTCCGTCAAATACTGATTTTTAATTTAAAAAGAATTTGAATGAAGATTTTTTATGACCATCATTTTATTGAGATTTAGAAGAATTTTTAGGAAAATTTGGAGTCTTTTGAGGCCGTGTTGAAGAGTAGATTTTAATGTTATTTTATTTGAAATATTAATTTCTGGTTATATTTTATAAAAAAAATTTACAATTTGGAAAAATTCAATTTTCCAGTAAATGTATTCCATCTTTTATTCTTTTTGTTTTTCCTATATAATGATTAGTTTTTTTTATATGAATACACTCTACTAAACAATAATTGTTTCATAACTATAACTGCGTTACTTGTATGTATGAATATAAATATTTCTATAAAATATATGCATATAATCCGGAAAAATTTTCTAACATATATGAATTTATATATCCTTAAAATAATTTATTTTTGGTTAAATAAATGCGATAATTAATTATATATCAGGCAAAATATAATATAAACAAACATTTATTAATAATAATATTATTATCTTTATGCAAATAAAACCATATTTCCATTATATTATATTCAACCTCAACAAAATACAAATAAAATTAAAATTGTATTTATAGTTTATCCAAACAAAAACACCTAGTAATGGTAATAATAATTTTCATATTCTTGTGAAATAAGAATTGTACAAAATATAGAATACTTACTCATCCTCGTTGCAATTTTTAAATGCATCTAAAATATATAAGATAAAATATTTACCATAAATGTAAATATAATATATTTGTAAAGTGTATACGAATGAATATAATTTATATAAAATATGTGTAAATGTTTTTTTTTGGTATATATGATATTATTTTTGATATAATCGTCTTATAAAATTTAATGAACATAATCTTATATATACTAAATATAAGTTTACACAAAAATTAAAAGGTATTATAAATTTTAAAACTTATAAGCGTAAAAGCGTGTACCAAAATGTATATATATACATAAATTAGAATTTAACTTATACAAAAATAATATATCGCATAAAACAACAGAACCATCGCGGTATATAATATATAGAATATATTATATGTGTGTGTGTTTTTCTGACAAAAAAAAATTATGTAAATAAATATTATTGTTATATAAAAAATAATAATAATAATAATAAGGATAATGCATTAATTCTTGTAAAATAATTTTAATTTTAAAGTAAAATAATCATTTATATATTATATAAATATATAATTTTTCTATTACGTAATTATATATTATTATAATTCATATAATGAATTCCAAAAAAAAATTCAAATAAAATAATATGTTTTGTAATTTTTATAATATTACAAAATATGCCAATTATAATTATATTATAGAATTATTTTAAACAAACACGTTTTATTCTATATATACAAAATTCTACTATAGAAATATATACATACATAAGCATATTTATATGTGAAATTAAAATACAAATTATTCAAAATTTCTTGTAATAATGAATTCCTACATATAATTTAATATAAATTGTATAACACATATTATATATATATTTTACATATTATAAACACCATTCAAAACAATATTGTGCGTTATATATATAGTCTATGTGTTGTTGTATATACATTTATGATGTATGTTATCCTGAATTTATTTCGATATAAATTTATACTATATATATACACATGACTATAATTGCTATTACAAATCATCGACACCATTCACCTGTTTATATATATATATATATGTATGATATATGCATATAAATACATATTTATAAATAAATATATGTAATAAAATGTATATATAGAATATATAGAAAATAAAATATGGACGTACTTGGTTTTTGAAAATTATCAAAATAAAAGTCCCAAAGGTGTTTTAAAAAATAAATAGATGTTATTCCGCCACATATGACATTGTATATATTATAACATATATATATATTTAATGGTATTTTATTTTCAACATCATTTTATATATGATATTTTATAATGTAAAATATATATTTAAACAAAATATGTGAGGAACACTTTATATAACCAAAAGCGTATGTTTATATTATATCTATATACTATTATCTTTATTCATCACACGTAAATATGATAATATTTATTTTTTTAACTTTAAATTGGTATTTGACAATATATGAATTAAAATATTAAAAAATTATTACATCACTGGTTGTTATGCGGCATATATATATATTTTACATTATATTACAATTCTGTAATATACATATATATTATTATGTATATATCTATGTATGGAAATTGTTTCTAAAGTCATATGTTATTTAAATGTGGTTATATCAGTAAAATATATATGGAAAACATATTACATAGGTGAAAGACAAGTTTATATTAATATTCTTTCATATTACATATACTCATATTATTATTCATATTATACATACTATATAATATTTATTCTATACTATCATATAACCTTTTGTAAAATTCTAATTTTATAAAATGAAAAATTGCAATATATCTATAGGATTAATTGGATACAATATTCGAATTTAATCTGATTTTATTAGTCAGTAATTTAAAAAAAAAAATTAATTTAGTATAAACTGAAATGTGAGATTTTCAGCAATCCCCATTTATAAGAACATTCTTTTATGAAAAATTTTTCCAATGATAGAAAATCAATTCAATTTTGAACAATTTTCCTAAGTACCGACCGTTTTCTATTGGAAGAAAATCAATTTTAATTCGATACTAAACGAATTTTCGTTAAGTGAAATTAATTTGAATTTTATCTGTATTTTATTCAATTCAAAATGAAAATCAATCATAATTAGTTTTTGAAGAATTTTCGTAAAATACGTACAATATTTTATTTAAAGAAAATCAAATTTAATGTTCTATTGAAAGATAATTCATTTTTATTCAGTCGTAAACTTTTTCCTTGTAATAATTAATTAAGATTGTTTTGTTGTTTGGTTTGTTTTTTTTTTCATTAAAAATTTAAATATTTTCTATTTTATGAATGTATATAAAACGAAAACCGTTGACATTAATATAAAAAAGAAAATATTTTAATTTATAAATTGAAAATAAAAAAATCTTACTACCAAACAGCAAATCAATCTTAATTAATTACAAATCTTTTTATGGAAATATTCTTTTTAAAATTAACCATAAGCGTATTGCATAAAAACCTAAAATATATATCGCTTATCTTACACGTGACGCTTTGAGCTCAACGAGGTGCTTTTTAAACGTACAATGAAATAGAAAATAGAAATAGAAACGAATAGAAATTAAACTAAAAAAAAATATTAATTGGAATGCATATTCCATATATATATATATATATATATAATTTAAAGAAAAACTCCATTAATTTATTTAAAATGTATAGGTAATAATTAAATATATAATTGAAAATTAAAGAACATTTCTTTTCTTTTATTTAAATAATATATAAATAGAAATAAATTATTTCTTTTTATTTAATCATATAAAGAGTGGGTTTTTCATATATTTTTTAAAATGTATTTTCAATTACAATTCATCGTATATTCGCATTGCAAATATAAATTCAATTTTTTGAATTACATTTTACATTTATCAAATGAACATTTTGTGTGATGCTTTCATTATTTTCAATAAAAATGTGGTCTATATATAATTATAAGAGAATGCGAATCTATTCTATAGTTAGATATATACATTTATACAAATTCATTGTATAGTAAAATAATATAATTAAAGGATTTGCACGTGCAATGAATTTAAATAATGACAAAATAAAAACTAAATACAGGTAATAATGTATATATGAAATTAATTTTTTTTTTTAAATGATAGAATATAAATATAATAGTATAATATATATATGGCTGGCGGTATATAATTATTAAAAAAAAATAATTTTTTTTCGCGTATACATGGAAAAAAGAATGTATTTAATTGCAAAGAATATGGGGAAAAAAGAAAATGCATATAAAAGAAGTTAGTATATTTAAGAAATGAAAGCAAAAATATTTAAAAGTAAATTAATGCTTAGGCTAAACACGACTTCGATTGCTATGGAAATATATACATTTTTATACTACATTTATATATATTTTCAACAAATTAAGATAAAAAAAATTCCGCGCAGTATTTTTTTTGTTCTGTTCTGTTCTTTCATTTTCTTTAACGATCTCGCAGATGTATCTGAAAGTGTATTTATGCAAAATTGAATAAAAAAAAAGAAAAAAGTTACCATTTATAAAAAATGAATGAAGTAAATGCGATGAAAATTTCACGTTTCAATTTAAATTAAATAGTTATATTGTAGAAAAAAATAAAATAATGAATAAAGGAAAAAATAGATAAAAGATAAAAATATATATACATAGTCGGTAGAGTATAGATATATAAGGTAAGGGATATATAGAATAGATATTATCATATAAAATTTTCCTCTATATTTTTAGTTATCCATTCTTTTTTTTCATATGAAAATATACACTTAACATATATATTTATTTATCCATGTAATTTAAATTTTAGATAAAGTAATAAATACACTATGATGTATTAATTTGTAAAAAATTTACCATATAACTATTATATTTAAATATCCAAAAACAGTTTCTATTATTATACTTTTTATATATCTATATATTCATATATTTTTAGATATATGAAACATAAAGCACATTATTTTCTATAATACACATACTATATATAATAGTCAACGTAATTTTAATTATACAAAAGCATTCAAGAAACGTGCTTTCCATATATATATATATGGAGTTTTATGATATGTAACTTTTTATTGTATTAAATACATATAAAAAAGCATATGGGTATTTTGTAAGTATATACATTTATGTAATACAATGACGCGCATATAATAGGATGTGTTTCTGAATCGAAAATGAAAGAATAAAAAAAAATAAATAACCATATGTGTTCAGTATTATTCGATTTTCCAAATTTTCTTATATATAAAATACACATTATTGTAACACATATATTACGTTACGTATATATAGAAAAAGATATAGATATTTATTTAAGTTTATATATATTACACAATGAAATATATGAGAATATGCATTTATATCTGTATGGATATGTATATTTATGTAATATATATATATATGTACATATGCGGATAAAGATATGCGGAGAAACATTTATGTATAGGATTATCACCTTTGCTTTTATCAAAAATATATTTAAATGTTTTACGTATATACATAAAATTGTATATATACATACTTTATATGATGAAATTAGTTGAATCTGTATACGATAATGTATATTTCTTATATATGTGGATATCCATATACATAAGTTAATGCGCATATATGAAACAAAAATGATAAAATCACATAATAAATTTACTATATACATATGTATTGTACACATTTTACTAATAAAGCCACATTCAAATAAAATCCGGATTAATTTCAATTGCTTATTACTATCCTATATGAATATTGTATATATATAATAACATAATAATAATATATATTGATATAAAAATTTATGTAAATCTATATTCCTTGTGTTATGCTTTTTATACATATACAGAGGGGTGAGTCTTTACTCTACTATTCCACTATTAAACAAAATCTGTCCAAATTAAACACTGCTCGCAAGCGCTCTAAAAATATATTAAAAGAAATCCCCTATATGATTGTATTTGACACCTATGCGATAATATTTTTTATGTAACTACAATATATAATTTAAAAAACAATACGAATTCGAATTCTCAATTGCAATATATTTTATAGTTATTGATATCTGATTTAAAAGTTATTATTACATATTTGTATTGAATAAAGGGACTTTGCTGTTTACATTTTCCTTTCTTCTTATAGAGATTATACAGATTTATTCATAGAGATATCTATTCCTGTCTACCCCGTAAATACAATTTCTACAAACGACTTGATGTTGATAAAAAGCATTCAATCCACTCTGTGGTTGTTCATCCCGGTTTAAGTCCGTATAGCTGGAATCATTTTACATGTGTTTTTGTCATTTAAGATTGTCTATATATAAACCATAATATTTTGTTAATTATTAACTAAATATGCATTAAAATTTATAGTTTATCAAATAATGATGTATTCAATTCCATAATATATTGATATTCACTATGTATTTATATTGATAGTTAAATATGTTACTAAACTTTTTTAAATGATATATTTACATGTATCACAAATTTATTTACATCATTCTCTGCTTCAGATTGTATATATACATTTGAGCTATATGATGTATAACCAATTCATATACAATATATACAAATAAAATACATATACAATTAAAATTATTTAACCTTTTAATATTCGAATCACAAAACCAATTTCGACTTGACAAAGAATTTAATTACTGTTTTACTTCTTTTCCATATACTATATACATACATATAATAAAATATATATTCATACATGTACCTTGTGCATATTTACGGGGCTTATTCTTATGTATTTATATATTCCATGTGAAAGTTATAAAATTTCCATCATTCCCATATAGGGGTTTGTTGAATATACCTACTATAATGCTATTTTATATGTATAGTATATATATATGTATATATTTAGTTTGTCGATGATGTGGTTTGGTTACGTAAGTTATAAAAATAATAATGAATGAATGAATGAAAGAATGAAATTATAGGAAATTCATTTACAACTTGAAATCAGTTATTTGTTTAACGTAAAATTGTTTTCTTTTTACATAAATGCGTATAAACAATAACAAAAATAGAAAAAATAACAGAAAAAAAAATACAATTTTCTGTATATAAATATTTTGTATTTATTTATATAGACAATTTACAATTAAAGCCCTGGTAAACGTAATCGAATCTTTATAAATGTACACATTCTATACTATCTGCATTTATTTACGTGAATATATGAAGAGATTTTTCATTAACTAATTATTCCCATGGTCATTCATTAAGGATTTTAGATAAAATAAATATAACATGGTAACAAATTTTTTTGAAGAAATCGATGTATATTCTGCGAAATATATCACTCAAAGCAGTTGATTTTTCTATCCTTATTCTACTTTGCCATTCAAAAATTCGCTCAAAGATATATGCATAATATAGAAACAATTCGTTTGCTAATGAGTTGACTGTTTTGCGTACAACAAAAAACAAAAGAAAACAAGGAAAATACAACCTTAAATTAACATTTGCAACCTGAAGAAAATAAAAAATTATAGTATTTATATATATAATAGGTTGTATACAATATCAAGGTATATATTTTTACTATTCATGTTCTAATACGCGTTGAACATGTTATGTATAAGAAAAAAAATAGATTGTTTAAAAATAAACGATAGTAGGGAAATATATGTATAAGTAAAGAATATGAACATCTAAAAATATCCAATTCAAAATATCAATAAGCTTTTAATTTGTGATTTTTATGTTTACGCTTTTTGTAGTTGTTCGTTATATAATACAAGACACATTTTCGTTATAAATACAAGACAAATGCTGAAATTTTTTCATCGATGTTCTACAACGGTGTGGTGAAGTCCCATAAATTTGTTATCGTAATAATAATAATAATAGCTGGGGTTGTTATTACAAAAACAAATTGTATGGGACTTCACCACACCGTTGTAGAACAACGATGAACAAATTTCAGCAAAATAGATTTTAAACAAAATTTACGATAAATAAAGAAAGATTTTTTGATTAAAAGAAAACTCCGCGATTTGTCATTGATTGTGAAAAAAATAAAATACTAATTTGTATTGAAAACCACAAAAAATATTGATTTTATGATTAACAAAAACAGTGATTACTTAAAAATGTCAGTTATATATAATACCATAATTGTATTATCGAAATTTAGGTTTATTACAAAAGATATCAAATAAATTTAATACATTCTTAAAAGCACAAAAATGTATATATACCAAAACAAGATTTTATTTTTCTCGTATATACATAAATAAATGAATGTGATCTTGCATTCATCTTTTTTTCATCTTATATATATATATATATATATAACATTAACGCATATATGTATATATTTTTATTATTATTTAGTTGTTAAACCAATTTAGAAAATGTGTTCCCATTTTTATTCATTCACAGAGCATATCACAATAAATAAAAGTATATATATTTAGGGATACACATATTTTTATATATAAAATCATACTTTAAATTCCTATATATATATTTCTTGTTTTCAAATGTATATTTCGTATAACTTCCATATATATAGATTTTTATCCTTTTATATATATAAAGGATGTAAAACTATGTGTAAAAATATATAATATACAAACATATATAGTAAATAGTATCTCCTTAGAGTGTTTTATTTATATATACATTTTTTTATAACATACATTTTACATGTAATAATATAGAGATATATTTTTCTAAATATATATATAACCAAGTCGATGCAACTGTCGCATTATCAGCAATTAAAGAAAATTAATTGGTAAACATATACTTATATATATATACAATAATATATTTATTTGTCCCAGAAACATGTAATCGTTACGTTATATATGAATGTTGTTATTATATACATACAATACATTTGTTTTTGTATAAGGAATTTTAACTCTATTTGCTGGATTTTTTACTATACATACATATACTTTTGGCGTTTTTCTTTATTTATCCCTATATATGTTTATCTACATATATAATAATGTATGTTGGATATATATTTAATTGTAAAATATATATCTTTGGAATACAATTGTTTTATACATTTGTATATAATTTTAAAAGCAATGTAGAAATTGCGATTGTGATAAACAAAATATAATATCATTTTTATTGGATATCATAAATTATATTATTAAAGATATAAAAAAACATTAAATTTATCAATTAAATTAATTTAAAATTTGTTTTTATTATATAAATAATATTGTATTTAAATATGAAATAATAAAATATATAGAGGAGATTATCGTTCTTTTTCTATATGGATTATTACATGGAAAATTATTCTTTGTAGGTATATTCATAAAAATCTTTAAAATTATGATTATTTTTTCTAAATATATATTCAATTTTCTTCTATATATTTATTTAAAGATATTTTTCTTATTGTTAGTATGCCGTCTTATATATAAGAATACCCAAAATGTTTTTGTAGATTTAGAAGAAATTTATATATATATATAAAGAGAGATTGGGGGTAGCAGATGGTATACAAATTGGAATAATCAAATTTAACAATTTCCCATTCATAATAGAGGATAATCATTTAATGACATTTTGTTTATTTTTTATTTTCGCACAGAGCATTCTATATATATATATATATATATATACTGTGATATCTATAAGAATCCTTTTTATCTGCATACAATTGAATCCTTTATATTTTTTTCTATATTTTTTGATACAAATTAATGTTTTGAGTATTTTGGTTTTTCTATATTTTTTTTTATAATTTCATGCTAAATATAAATGGGGACTTTTTTTTCTTTCAAATTAAATATTTGTTATATAATACATTTTCAAAATTTATACTTTTTATTTATCAATAAAAAAAAGGATATTTAACAAAATAATTCAACAAAATAAATCTTTATTTGTATATGGCATATATAGTTTTTTTATGATTTATATATATATTATATAAAGCGGACAAAAAATTTTTTTCATATTTTACGTTGACCTTTCGTTTAATATAAATTATTTTAAAGTCTATATGAATCGGATTTTCCCCTGAATATTTTTTTACTTATCTACCCACGTGTTCTAAAAAGGTATCAACCATAACAGTATTGGTATTTGGTATTGATTCGATGAAAAAATCTATATTCGCAAAAATGATTCAATAACGTATTTAGTTTTCGCTGAAATATCTGAAACGCATAATGAAATATAATTAAATGTTCTTTTAAACAATATGTACTTTATAGAGAATTATATTCATTAATTCATTACTCATATAGAAAAGTTGATAATTTGTAGGTAATGAATCGTAAAATGTAAAATTTGTTCACGAATTTCCAGTTTAAGCTAATTGATCTAAAAATGTATCGATCTAAATCAATTGTTTTTGAATCAAAATAGTTAAATTCCATTATGCCAACATTATAAAATAAATATAACATTCTCGCATCATTATATCGTCATATAGTTGCATACGTAATTTTTTTATATTATGGAAAATCATTCTACAAAGATATATATTGATATCATCATTATACTTTTCTTTGTTATAGTTTTAATTCATTTATTACCATATATGCTTGAAGAATATGAACAACGCGTATCATCTATAACGTATATCTATATATATAAAAATACCCAATTTCAATTTATAGATCTATACACAAATCGTTATTATTTATTAGACTATATTATATATATATATATATGAGACTGACAATAATCTATTATCTATTATTAAAGTTCGTCAAGTTCTTTTAATATTTGGAAATAATGTTTTATGTATATAGTTTCAGACTGACAACTTTCACTAAAAATAATATAATCATTTTTATATTATATTCACTATTTTCACAATGTAAATATATATATGTTATATTTATACACATTTACCAATTTATTTTGGAGAACGTAATTTAGTTCCTTTTTGTTTTTGCCTTATTTCATTTTGGCCTATAAATAAATATCGAAGGTATCTACTTGTGTATATGCATTCTATAAAAGATATATAAAGATATATGGATTGTATATAGGGATAAATGTTGATGTATATAAATGTTTTTTATAGACATTTTCACTTGATTCCTTTATAAATATATGTACTATATATATACGTATATACTATATATAATACATCATATTATATATATAGACTTAATCTTTTATCATCATTGTTGTATTATAATATGCTTAACAGAAAATTGTCTGTATCTTTTCTTACAACGAACATATTATATGAATATATACTACACATTCAACACACCATGGTCTATCCATATTCTATATTATTATGCATATATAACTATATATACATATATAATTTAGCAGGGATATATTAAAAACCTTATAAACAAGGTATTATCACGTTTTACTGGTATATACATCTTTATCTATATATCTATCCATAGTGTTTTTGTATATAGCTTCTTATAGATTACTTGTATAGATATATATAAGAAAATTATGCGATATTGTTTTTCATATAGCGCATGCATATCTTAAAACTGCGATGTGTCTTATATACTTATAAAGAATATTTCATTGAATATAGACAATTTTTTTTCTTTCACAAAATCACTATCATCATGCTTATATATAATATACTATGCATGTACAGAATATATATACGAATATGAAAGCTTAAATTTATTTACATCATGAATTGTCAATTTTTAACATAATTTTAAAGTAAAATTATTCAATTTAATTTAATAGCAGGTTATTAATTTTAAATACTTTCTTATATATAAATATAAATACTTTTTAAGTAAATGTATATAATACGAGCATGTTAAATAAATTAATCTTATTGTCTATATATATATACATAAATAAATATATATATATAGAGATAACATATATAATGCGCTGCATCATAAACCATTATTATATTTTAGCACGGAAAATGTATATATCTGTATAAATAAATATATATAGCTAATTCGATAACATTTAGGGAATTTAATTAATTTTATATGATCTTATATCAAAATATATTTATAATATATTATATATAGGCCTTTATTTTATAAGCGCGCATTAATAATATTGTTTTACAAAAAATAATTACTCGTAGGTTTTCAATAAAAAGAATATACAAAATTTTTTTTTAAACACATATATATAGATAATACATATAGGTAAGAATAAAAAAACATAAAGATTTACGTATTAAACATTTATTAATACTTTATAATATACAAATATGGTTGTAAAATTAATGAAATTTTAAGATTATTACACTTATGGAAATCTGATATTGTTTTGGTAATCTCATTTTCATATATATAGATCCTTTGGATCCGTAACTTAATTGACAAAGAAACATTCGCGATTGTGAAAATTCACTAAAAAAGATAATGATGTATATAATTACCTATGGTGTAATTAGCAACCCAAATAATTTTGTTCCGAATCGATATATGAAATAAATTCGCATAGTACATTTATTCTATAATATAGTTGATATAAAAAATGTGCAATAAAAATATTTATAAAAACGACTTATATTTATTATATTATACTTTTTATACACAAAAAAATAAAAAGAAATAAAATCCACATATAAATAAATTAAATTTCAAAATTAAACCAGTTAACAAACCTAGTAAATTATTTACTCGCATAAAGATAAAGTGGTAATATAATAAAAGACACATGCAAAAAGGAAATCAAAAAAATAAATAAATAAGAATTATAGAAATAAAAATTAATTTTTATTTTGTATTTTTTAATTTATTTAATCTTATTTTAATTTAAAATATTTTTTCCTTATGAGTTTTTTTTATTATTTTAGCAGGGCATTTAAAAATATTATCGTTGAGGTTTTTAAACACATTTAAAATGTTATCATCACAATTTCTTTAAAGACATATACATCTATTGTTTAATTTAATATATTATTGGATAAGTCTCTGAAACTTTCATCGGAAAATGGGAAAGAAAATTTATTTATTTTGGAAATTTCAATTTATTATAATATTAAATTATCTATAAATAAACATATATGTATTATTATAGCAAGTTAAACAATTGAATAGATTTGGAATTTGTATACAATTTAATGACAATTCTTTTACAATTGCGTAATTGACAATAAATTTCTAACACTTCATTAAAAAATTATATTCTAATTTAAAAACACATGATGATATTCCACTATGACACAAACGAGATAGAAGACAATAACATTTTTTTATATACATAAAAATAGTTTACGAAATTTAATATACAAAAATTTTGCAATCTTTATAGTTAAATATATTATTATATATGTATATGATAAAAATATTATAAATAAATACGAATATTTATGATTATGTATAGTAATTATAAAAAAAAACATTTTAAAGCATATCACATACACATCGCATTGTTCTATCCGTGCCACATATGTTTGTTCAATGTCATGAAAGTGTTTTGGTATAAAAATTTTCTTTTATTACATTTGAATGAAATCATTTATACATTACATCGTTACTACTATCCGTTTTAGTTCCGCGTGTTCTTATAGTGATTTTTTTATTATTTCACCGTGCGGTATTTATTCAGTGTATTTTGGTTTTTATATGTACATTTGATTATGAACAATAAACAAACACGGCCCGGAATATTGTGATATGTGTGTGTGTGTGTGGAGAGGTGCTTAAAACAAAAGAATAATAAAATTTGAACTTGTTTTCATAATATATTAAATATATAGATGATAAGCAAAAAACATGGTCGCTATATTTAAAAACACCAAAAATTGTCCCCGTGTATATATTTATAATAAAATAGAATACAGGCGATAATTTAATTCAATCATATAAAAAAGTGTTAGTGGTTAATACGTGAATTTTATTTGGTTATTTTTTAACAATTCACTGCAGTTCAATAATTATACTGAATATAAAATAGTTAATTTTTAAATATAATAAATATGAAAATTTTTATAGTTTTTTATATAATATTTTGCAAGACTACAACATTATTTGCAAATGTTGATTCAATATTACGCGTAACATTACCTAATAATAGTAAATTAATTGGTACGTATTTAACATCTCAAAATGGTAATCAATTTCGTGCATTTATGGGTATACCATATGCACAACCACCATTAGGTAATCTAAGATTTCGTGTAAGTAAATTTCTGTCAAAATTTTGGTATATATAATAAAATAATTTTTCACTTTATTTCTAAAAAAATTATATGATAAATTATATATTGTGTGTATATAGGCACCATTACCATCGAAACCATGGTCTGATGAACGTGAATTTATCGTTGATGGGGAAATGTGCACCCAATGGAATCCATATTTAAGTACAGTAAATGTTGCTGGAAGTGAAGATTGTTTATTTGTAAATGTTTATACACCAAAGGTTTGTTTTGTTATATTTATTCAAGATAACAGAGGTTCAATAATAAACATAGATATAAATAACAAATATACATATATAGAGTATCAATAATAAACGATCTTTACCGGTTATGGTATTCTTTCATGGTGGAGCGTATATTTATGGTTCGGGTATGAAACGTGATTATGGACCAGAATATCTATTGGACAATGATAATAATATAATTTATGTTGGTATAAATTATCGTTTGGCGCAATTGGGATTTTTAAGTTCGGGTCAATCGGATTGCCCTGGTAATTTTGGTTTAAAAGATCAGGTGTTGGCATTAAAATGGATACAAGAGAATATAAATGCATTTGGTGGTGATTCAAATCGTGTGACAATCTTTGGTCAAAGTGCTGGCGGTGCAAGTGTAACATATTTAATGATGTCACCATTGGCAAATGGTTTATTTCAACGGGCAATTGCACAATCGGGTACAAATATGATGCCATGGTCGGCACCAGACACCATCGATGCTGCACAACAAAAAATTTTAAAAGTTGGAAAACTTTTAAATTGTAATCGTCGTAATTCAGCAGGCAATCCAAATTGGAAAAGTCTAATCGATTGTTTACGAACAAAATCGGCTGAAGATATTATAAGAACATATCCTGAATTTTATGTAATTTTAAATTATATTTAATACCTTATTTTATTTTTTATCTTTAATGCTTTTCTTTTACCATACACAAAAAAGGAATGGACAATTGATCCGTTAACACCATTTCCACCGGTTATTGAACATCCAAGTTCTGAAGCATTTATTACACAACACCCACGTAACATTAGCAGTAGCCATGGTGATTCAATACCATTACTAATTGGTGTTAATTTAAATGAAGGTTTAGCAAAAACACCAAGTATGTTTTTTATACCACAATTATTTGCTGATGTACAAAATAACTGGACAACTATTTTGCCAATTATATTATATTATAAACAAGAATGTAAACGAATTGAAAATGAAATAACACAACGGCTTAATCGATTCTATATGGGAAATTGTAATCAATTTGTAACACAAGATAATTTTTATGATGTTACAAATGTATTTTATATAAGCTTCCATATTAAATTAGAATTTATGAAATATTGTATATATACTAATAAAAATTATATATTATAGTTAATTACAGATGGATGGGTTATTGCTGGATTTGATGAATACATGAGGAAAAGACTGACTAGAAAAAATCGTAATCAACCGACATATGTTTATTTGTTACAACATCAAGGTGTTTCTAGTTTTACTGAAATTTACGGTGGTCAACCAGGAGCTCAATATGGTTTATTATTTATATATATAATCTATATATATATATTTTATGATTTTAATGCATTTTACTACATTTATATAGGTGTTTGTCATGGTGATGATTTACAATATCTATTTCCATTATCATTTTTTGTAAATAATGAACCAAGTTCAACGGACTTACAAATACGTAATATTTTTATGCAATCGTGGATAAGTTTTGCAGCAAATGGGTGAAAATTTATTTAATATTTGTGTTTAAATTGAAAAAAAAAAACTTTATGAATATTAATTTTAGTAATCCAAAATCATCGCAATTGAATATACCTAATTGGCGTCCGGCTGTCGATTATCCATATGAATATTTACGTATTGGAAATTTACACGAAGAATCTAAACCTTTAATTGGTATGGAACGAAATATGTTTTCTAAAAGAGTTCGATTTTGGAATGATTTACGGACAGATTATTTATTATCTTAAAATATATTTATTTTAACAAAAAATAATGTTCGTACAGAAAAAATTAAAACAATTGATAAACAAACTCGTAAATAAAAATATACATTTAAAAACAATATTTATATATAAACTTTAATGTATAATAAGTCGAAAAATAAATAAATTAAATATGAAATACATTTGTTAACAATTTTTGCATTATAATTCAAGAATCATTTGTATTTATTTATATATACCAAAGTATACGTCGTATCGTCGTATATATACACATATTATTATATTTATACATAAAGATGTATGACTTAAATATTTCACATATTGTTTAGGTACTTCACCTCAAGAAATCATCGTTTATTTATATATACATTTTTGTATTACAATTATGTATAATATCATGTATAATGTGTATGTGTATATCGTATGAGGAGATGAGATGCGATGAGATGGCCATTAAAAGATAAAAATATTATAATGATTTTGATTAATGTTCTTTGTATATTTTCTTTCTTATATATTTATGATTTGTTTTTCATATGAGGGTTTTTTTTGTGTGTGTCGTTATACATGTAATTTGATATGCACGCATATATAAATTTAAGAATTGTATACTTTTTTTTTATCTTATGACAAAATTATATATGGTTTATCTCAAAAATGATTCATTTTTCATCACTGCGAATTGTTATTCTTCTTGTACTGTGTTTTTTTTGTTTGGTATGGTCTTATGCGGTTCGACCAAATAAGACCATTGAATTTTATTATTCTATGTGCAAAAGAAATGATAAATTAAATCTATATTTAGATATAAAAATGTACTTTTCTTTATATATGCGTATATGTACGATGAGATAGTATATATTTATTTTATGTTACGTATTATGTTATGAAATTATAAAGAAATATGAATATAAAAATAGATATATATATATAGATAGATATTGGGTGAAACGTGAATTAAATACTTATTGAATACCGAATAAATGTATAATTATTTTGCAAATCACATTTAAAGCATGATAATAAAAAAAATGATAAATTCAATAAGACGTCCGTCATACACTGAGTTCATTATTAATCTTTCAACAGCGATTTTCTTAAATAAGAATATTTTCAAGAGCATAATGAAAATCGTAATTCTAAATTAAATAGTAAAGTTTGTAGTAAAGATTGTAATTTAATTTAAAATACCAACTTATTGAATGTAAAATATGTGAATTACATAAAGAATTCTTTATATTTACAGGAAAAAATAACGAATATTAATTAATTTGAATCATCTATTCGAAATACGACAATTTCTCATTCAATCACAAATCACAAATCAGATCACAAATCACAAATTAGATTATATTCAGATGATAAGTCGTATATTTAATATATTTTATTAATATGAAAAAAATTAATTACCTTATGTATATAAAATTTGAGGTTTTTCATCGCATCATATCCTTTCCGGAATTACTTATTTTTTTTGATATATACATATAAAAAGAGTAAAAACAGAATAAAAAGCTTTAAATAATTTTAATTGCTTTTTTTCCAAAACACTGATTTTTTTTATGATGATAATTTTTTTTTTAATTTTTCATATTTATATTGTTTGTTCCTATCAAATATAATAAAAGTATATTTTTCATATATACTAAAAAATGCTTTTATGGATGCTTAATTTTCAATACAAATTAAAAATTGTGTGTTTTATAACACCTTTTACAGGTGATTTCGAGTCCTATTGACAACATAATTGTTTTTCTGGCGGTGTGTTATTTTAGAGAAGGTTTTTTTTTTGTATATTTGTAATTATTTTTTACACAACTAATGTGTATAAATTGTTTTTAATTTTATCGGTTGGATTTGCATAAAGATCCTTTTTTTCCTGGAAAAAATATTCATCATGCGAGCGCATACCGTATACGTTTTTTTTTAATGAAATCCATATTATATATACATGGTTTTTTTTTACCTAGTAGGTATACAGAAATAAATATATATATGTGCATATAAATTTATTACAATGTGTGTTATGTAAACAGACAGGTTAATTTCCGGCTTTAATTTATGGGATACACATTAATTCAAAAGGATATATATAAAAATTTTATGTTATTATTTTTTTTTTGTGTAGTTTGTGAATTTCCCGCATATGTGTAGAGAACCTGCGATGCGATCATAAATATTTTTTTTTTTAAATTATGGACGAAAAATAATATTCCATATATTTGCAAAATATGGTAAAAAAATTTAAATATACGTTATGAATATGCTAAAAATAGATGAAACTATATACATGCTAGATTGTTGTTTGTTTTAATAACGTATGTATATGTCCATTATCTTTACAAATATACTTCTCTATGTATATATATTCTTTGAAATCACTTTATTATTCTATATAAGTTATATATGCAATAAACTGCATGCAATTTTACATTCTATGTAAAAAAGAAAAGAATTTGTTCTATATTGAATTTATCTATTTTCACATTTTATATGAATATATATAAGTTTCTGCTTATATGGTTTTCCAATTCGATTTCATAAATTGCAATTCAAAAAAAATACCCGAAAGAAATATTTTACAACTATAGATAAATATTAAAATAAAATCATCATCATCTAATACATCACTGGATGTGCAAGTTGCTTCAAAAAAGGATTGGTTCTTGAGTTCTTGAGCAAATCTTTGAAAATTTACATATATTTTGACCTTTCATTTCAATAATTTAAGTCATATGCTTATATATTATATAGTTTTATTTTTGTTATCTTTTGTTTTGTCGTGTGTTTTGTGTATATTAACCCTAGGATGCATAACCAAAAATTCTACACTTTTGCATAAACCGGGTATATTTATACCCAGAGATAAAATTTCAACTAACTTCCTTAATTCTTAAGATAATTAGACCGGACTAGTTACGTTTTCTGGCTATTTCTTATATCTTTCAAGCACCGCACATTTGGTAATCCTATTCCAAACCGTTTTTAAGATATTCCCAAATAACCCATTGTTGAAACACAAAAATATGTCAGCCAAGAGGTTTTTCATAGATATCACTTTAAACCATACGCTTAGAACTTCCAAATGATAATAAATCGTTTGGTAATAAAATTTTACAATGATTCAAGTATCTGAACATAATTGGCCATCGTCTGGTTCTTGAGCATTACCTTAAAAAAGTATTCAGATCCATTTTTTTAATACAAAAAGAAATAAAATAAAATTTAAATGCAAATTGACCATTAAAAATGTTCTATATTTTTATTTAATCGTGAATAACTTCGAAAGTATTAGAAATATCACATGGAATTGTATGTCAAACGAAAGCTAAATAATGTAGCAAGTTTTTAAGCAAGTTGGACGGACATTTATAAAAGGTGTCTTTTCGAGATATGGTACCCTAAACTTTAGAGAACAAAAAATAAGATTTATTTTTTAGACACATTTCTTTAAATATCTAGAGAACCGATTGTCCGATCTACATGATTTTTAATGTAATATATAGACGATTTAATGCTAATGCTAATAGTGTATCTGATCTTTCAATTACAATAACCAGTTGTGGTGATAAGTGCTCCAGAGTCGCGAAAAACATGAAAATCTCCAAAAATCGGTATGTTTTTCGCTAAATTCCTCTACGAAGCCAAATGGAACAAAATTTTTGAGAATGTTTTCGACTCCAAATGAGCCACAGGACCTAGAAACTGCATATTGTTGTCGATCCCCGGCAAACCCTGTATAATACAATTATTTTTAATCATGGGCATAATTATACCTAGAATATGCAAATCCGCGATGTCTTTCCAAAACAAGAATGGCTATGATTCTGAACACTTTGTTTGTAAGTCCATTACAGAATTTTAGATAGAATTGAATATTCGAAGATGTCACCAAAGGACATAGGCAAAAGTAAAAAAATAAAGTTTTTACAGCACTTTTAAAATCTAATGGGTATTAAAATACCCATATATGCATCCTAGGGTTAATAAGGATTAAAAGTTTTTATTATTGTTGCGTATATACTTCTTATAAAACACGTTCATTGTAATAAATACATATATATTCTTAACAAAATTTTATTCAAGTTTTAAAAATATATATCATTTTATATTGTATAAATCGTGTTGGTAAGTGGTTTCTTATATTAATTAAATTCACGCTTCAAATGAAATTTAATTTTATAAAACATGATATTTTATATAAAGAAAGCAAAAAAAAAAAATAAAATATGTTTCAGATTTATTGTTAAATATATTATAAGAAAAATTTTAAATTGGTGACAATTTAATTACAACTTTTTTTTTTTTTTTTGTATATATTTTGTTTTATGCCTAGCCCTCTTATAAATTTGTTATTCACTTAGTATGATTATATATGTATGGTGGGTTATATTATTAAGCTTTATATATATGACATTTTCACCCTTATTAATATATACTTTCTTCAAATAATTTCATCATACAGATTTTTTTTTATATATGTTTCTGTTTATATTATAGTAATACAGGTACAAAAAAAAAGTAACAAAATTTAACCTGATTTAAACGAAATAAAAAATAGATATAAAAGGAAAATATACATAGCATATATTATATACGTTAAAATGCGTTGATGATAGACTTTCTATATAAATATTTCTATGCGTTACACCTATACACCTATATTATACAGAGTATTAAATTATATTATCCTACTGTTTTGGTTTTCTTTTGAAAACAATTTTTTCTTTAAATTTACTTTGTTTTTATGTATTTTTTTTAAATGACAATTTTTTCATAACCGTGTATTATAAATAAAGAAAAAACATTATTAAAATTATCCTTTTTTTTTGCGTTAAGTTTAATTTTTTATAAATATTGTTTTTAATATTTCTACTTTGATTAATTCTAAAAAAAAAAAAATTTGATCTTTTTTATTTTATTTAACTTAATAAAACCCGCATGTAATTTTTTCTTATCATATAAAAATATCTATCAAATGAATGATGAATAAATTCTTCTTATATTAATCACAATAATATAAATATATCATCACTAAATGTACTAACAAAAAAAGTTTTTTTGTCTTTGAAGTATCCAACGCGAAAAAGTAAACGAACCGTTTCTTTTTTATTTGTGAAATTATTTTATTATTATTCACTCCATCATTTTGTAATTTATAATACAATATATACATATATATTATTATATTCAGAATTAAATGTAACTTGAAATTATTCCCCATATAACTATATTAAAATTATTTATAAATATTTGATTGTGATGATGATTGAATAAATAAAGTAATTTTTATGATAATAATAATAATAATAATAATAATGAAACAAACTTTGAAATGTTTATAATAAAATTAAATAAAACCTTTTGTGCATATATCAAAAAATATTTAAATTATATTTATATTTATAAATACATAGGGAAAAAACAAATTTCTTTAAAAGTTTTTTTGATTAAATAAAAATGGGATACACATTTTATTTTTGATACAAATAATAAAAAACATATAGTGAAATTGTTTCTTTATGATTTTGACCGAATTTTTCTGATATATAGAAATATAAAGAATAAATATACATAGCAATTTATATGAGGAATAATAGGTAATAATGCCGTGTGCTTCACTATATATAATAATTGATGCTTTGTAAATCTTTGTAAAATTATTTAATGAATGGTTTTTTAATATTTATTCATTATTGTTTAAAAAAAACCCCAGATTATTTCTCTATACCAGAAAACGCTGGCTCATCTACGTTAGAAATGAATTCCCGCCGGGTATTACCAAATTTTTCAAAATATACGAAATGTTAGATATATATTAATGAGGTGATATTTCAACGCATATCATCTAAATATATCCCATATATATAATAATATAAATAAATCGTACATAGAGATAAAAAGCTCGTACATAGAGATAAAAAAATAATAATATTAAGATGATAAATCTTCTTTGATCTTAATCTAAATTGAAAAGTAAATAATTTTTTTTTTTTGCTCCTTAAATTTTTTTTTAATTGTTAATTTTGTTGTAATAATATTAATTAAGTTTTATTTTACACAGTATAAAGCTTTTGTCGTTTGTTTTTATATTTCTTTTTTATAAAATTTTATATTTATTTCAAAACATGTTGAATATCTTTATATATATATACGTATATATATATATATAATATATACCCTTAATAAATGTATCCATTTGTTTAATGCATTTTTCAATTAATCTGCTATAGCTAAAGATAAAATATAAATGTATATACCATATGTATTTATATAATGTTAATTTTTCTTGTAATGTTTAAACTTTTATCATCATATTAATTGTTTTATTTTGTCATTAATGCCATTTCTATTTTCGTTTCAATATTAAATAGAATAGAATATTTATAATGACAAAAAATAGAACGAACAAAAAAATGGTATTTATGTAAAGTAAAGTTTATTTGACTTCCGCAGCCAGAATATTTAAGTATATTGCAATTAGAATTATAGATTATTTAATATTTCACGAATAGTTTTATTAAATTTTTTACCTGATGAGTATAATTAATTCAAATAAAAAAAATCAATATTATAAACGAAAATATCATCTCAAAATTCTATAACGTAAACAATTAAGTATTGTTGACATTTTTCAGCCTTTAACTTGATATTCAAGCGAATAAAATTAATATTATACAACCAGTATTGGTTGTATAATATATAGATTCTACTTTGATTTACATCTTATAAAATAATATGAATTTGGATATACCAATATGAGCTCTTTAAAAAATGAAAGGTGTAAGCGTATAAGGTCTTTCTATGCTTTCGATTTAAATTTAAAGATGTATTACTTTTAACTATAATGTAAATCTATATTTCATTAGACTATACATAAACAGATACGTGTATTTTATCATTTTATAAAAGATTATACTGTTTGATATGCGGTTGCAAATTTTCACTTTAGAAATGTATGTATGTATATATCAGTATAAATAACAACATGTCTGTCAACATGATCTTTATATAAGGGAAAGTTAAATATTTATTGGTGCTATATAGTCTCAAGTCAATAAGCATATTAAATAGTATATGTATAGATATTATTTAGAAAATATAATCGATTAATCTTTAGATTTCATCAAGATTTTACCTTTATTTTTATTTTTTCTCAATTTACAATGTTATATTATATAAAAACATTTATATAACAAAGAAGTTCATCTTAAAGGTAGTATATGCGATTTTCTTAAGAGTAAAGGTATATCTATAGTATTTTTTTAATATATATGTTGACATAAAAGAATCGGATTTTTATTTATATATATTTATTCGATTGATATCGCACAATATACTTCTATAATGCATTGAATTTAAGAGATATTTTTTTATCTATATATTTAAAATTAAAATGTATATTATTTAGTTAGTTCATACTTCATATATTGCTCAATTGAGACGTTATAACAGAAAAAGAACAATACATAACAAATTCTTATAAATAATTAAATGTAATAAAAAATGCAAAAAAAAGGTTAACAATAAAAATGGAAAGAAATGATTAATTGCATATAAGAAAATGATTACATTTCATTGACATTTTTATATTTTCCTCTATGATTAAAACATATAAACTTAAACTAAATAGAAAATATTCTTGAATTTAATAAAAAATAAAATATATATATATACACAACAACTACCAAAACATAAACAATAAATTAATGGAATAGGATATTGGATAGTGTGATGCTTGGTAATGGTATTCACTCAATGGTTTTGTTTCGTTCTGATTTAAAAATGTTTTTTTCTTTTTCAACATTTTTTTCTATAAACAATAAATATATTACATTTAAAATATAGTATATATGATATATGTATAAATGCATTTTATAAAAGCACTCTTTTAGATATGGAAATTAAAATTGTAAAAATACATTTATCATATCAAAGTGATAACAATCATAAAAGAATAAATGGGAATGCCACATAGTTGACAATTGAAAAGTTCTTATATATAAATATTTATTAAAACAATTTGAGTTGAATTCATATAGTTCATTTATCATCGAAATTTCAATATTTATTGTTTTAAATTCCATATCACATCGGATATCAATGAATAAAACTATACTGATTGAAAAATCGAAATCAATCTATTTTATATGATTGTTTATATGATTATTTTAATAACTTTTTACCGAAACTTCGATCTGTAGGCGGTAAATCAATATATAATTTTTAATATTTATATTTTTATAATAAATGCGGATATATAACTATAAATGAATGATGACCGCATTCGTTGAAGATTTTTCATACAATTCAAGTATATTAATAAAAATACTATTTTTTGTATTTAAAATTACATAAAGTTAACATTAAAATTTAGTATCTTCATTTCCTCTATTTGTATATGAAGAAAATATACATTTACTGTCTCACGACATAATAAGAAAAATATAAATAGAAAAATATTTTAATATAAATTTTTTCTATATTTTTGCAATTGTTTTTTATTTTCTCAAAAGAACTTTTTTTTTATTTATACAAGCAATAAACCTTTTATTTATATTTTTTCTTATTAAATATGTAACTCTAACTAAATCAAAAAAATGTAAATGTATATTCTGACAGAAAAAAGTCCATGATTTTATTCCTGTACAGATTATAAAAATAATATGAAAATATAATATAAAATAAAAGTGCTTTGTGTATTATAGTTGAACAAATATTTTATTATCACAAAAGTGAATTTATGTGAAGAAAAATAATGTCATATTTCTATTTTCATAGAATCCCAAATTACATTTGACAATTTTTTGATTTTCCTTTAATTTCAATATTCTAAAAAATTATATGCAACAAAAATTTTAATAATATAAAGTTAAATTACAAAGTTAATATTTTTTATAAATGCATAAGATTTGATAATTTATTTAAGCCATTTTTTGAATGAAAGCTCTGTTGATCTGAAAATTTCAGACTATTTAAATTAGATATATTCAGATAACTATATATATAATATATGATATATTAAATTATTTTCAATTGTTGGGTTTCATTTGATTATACAATTTAAAATTAAATATATACAATTTCAACCGATTTTGGCAAAAATTTCCAATTGCATACTTTAGCAAAAAAAGAAGAAGAAACATTGGTCGTCATTTTCTTTATATATATATAAAAATATTTTTGTCCATTTGAACTCTTTTAATTTTTTTGAAATATATAGATAATAAGCGATTATAAAAACAAATGTATTAATATGAGATAAAATCAAGGTTTATTCTTAATAAAATCCTAAAGAATATTCAATGAATGTTTATCTATCCAAAAAGTGTATTTGTATATTTTATATATAGTTATTAAAATTAGTTAAAATATATTATATATATAAAATATGATTCATATTTATATGAATAAAATATATTTTGCGTAACGTTTTTGATATGTTTTTGATATGTGATGGGTGGAATATATTTCTATATATGTTCATATGTTGTCAGTAAAATTCATTCATTTAAATATAATATACAATATCCGTTTTTTATGTTATTATATTATATTATATATTTTATACAATTTTCATATTTTCATCATATATATGATATATAAATGGTTACATTATAAAATGCAGATTATGTTCAATTTTCTTATATAAATAGTTTTTCCATATAAATATTATGTATCTACCCATATTCTATATATAGTTTATATTTTATATTATATAAAAATGATTATAATGCGAGCATATCAAAAATCTGTATAGGTATATATACTATACATGCATACATAATTTTAGATTGTTATTTAGTTATTTATGAATATTAAAATATATAAAGTTAGAGTTCAAAAGCAAAAAAAAAAAGAAGAGTTTTGTAATATTTCCTTTTTATTTTATCTATTCTCTATATTATTATTATATTATTCGGTTAACATATTTTTTTACGCATCAGTAAATTTTATCGCTTTTTATGATAGAAAAGATATATCATAGAAGAAAAAAAATGTATAAACGGTATAGAAATGAATTGTATGGAATATTTCTATATTACATTAATTTACATGACTGAATGCTCACAATCAAACAAATGCAAAATATATATAAAATTACACAATAGTTTAAAGTATATATGGTATATACATTTAAATATAGAAAATCAAATTTTATTTATCCACAAATAGACACAAATAGAAGATTTGTATGGCGTAATGCCATAAAATTCTTCTTATTGTAAGGCAAAAATATTGCCAGAAATAAGAAGATTTAGATATAATTTAGTTTAAATATAGATATATTTTACTTTTGAACCTTATATACCTTTGAACACCCCACTGCGTGTCTTTGAAATAATGTTTTAAGCATATTTTTTTAAACAAAAATAAAAATTGTAAATTTAATTATTGCACCAAAATGTTGGAGACACAAATTTTTAAAGGCAAATTTATATTATTGTAAAGTATATAAGTTGTTTTTAAAAAAAGTTTTAACGATATGATGAAAAAATTATAGAATTATAGTCGATTTCAGTAAATGTAATTATGTCCGTTGAATGTCCGTTTTTTTTTCAAAAATTATAAACTCGTGTCTTTCGAAATATCTAAACATTTTGGTGCATATGGATCAAATTGTTCACGATCCATCGTTGATTGAAAATATATGATTATAAATTATATTGTAGTCTTACAAATAGTATTTTATTTTAAATCAAATAATTTCAATTTTTTTGTTAAATTATTGTTCATATATTTCATCATCATCAGAACAAAATGTTTCATTATTCGCATTGAAAACTTAATCCCATTAAATATAATTTTAATATAAAAATATGTATATATTAAATAATGTCTATGCATATAATTTAAAATTTAATATTCTTTTCATATATTTATTTACCTAAGCCTTTATTATCTCTTCAGAATATATATTACTATTTATTCAAAAAAAAAGAAATTAATATTCTATACATGCATCGACATTTTATTGGTACAATTTATTATTTATTGGTACAAACATCGCATGTAATATATATATGAAAAAGATTTTATTATATTATGTCCTAAAGTCCTAACTACATCATATCATATATATAAGTATAAATAACGTTATACAAAATACCTTATATATATGATACAAAATATTATTATTGTTTTGTTTAGATAATCATAAATTATATGTATATATGTTTTATATAAATGTAATTGGCAATTAAAGATGCTGTACATGCATTAACGTTTTTTTTTTGGAAAAAAGGTTGTGTGGCAAACAAAAAAAATACCAATATTAATATATTAGAAAATAAAATACACTTTTCTTATATACTTACCGCACATAAAAACCAAATATATTTACGTGTATATATATAATAAGCATATTTAACTATTTATTTTTCTTATTTTGTTATATTATTATTATTATTAATATACTATATACATATAGTATATAGAATAAGTATATATTTATAGCTGAGGTCAACGCGTATAGGATTGTTTACTTTCCTTTATAAAGCTTTATACAGATATATAAATTTGATGTTGTTATAGCGAGTTTCTAACTGTGATGGTGCGGTGTTGGTTCTACTAAATATTTTTGGAAATATATATTGTTTTCTTTTCTTTGCGTTTTAGCACTTTTAGTTGCTGATATATATCCATGAACTTGATTATATTTTGTATTCATTCACTTGTGTACTGGCTATATATTTATAGTATTTATATACGAAAACATTTATCTAAATTCTATATATCCTTAATCTCATCTATATATTTATATATTTCTAAATATATGGTTAAATTCTATACCACAATAATTAAATAAACCATATAAAGAAAATGTATTTTATTGTTTTATAGCCTTTTTTGATATATGTATGTAAATATATACCTGAATTATCATGGTGTTTTTACTTCTTATAATATAGTAGAAGCTCTATTATACAAATTGATGTTACAGTATAATGTTGTATTATTGTCAATATATAGTTGGTTAAATTGTTCATCGTGAATCGAATGTAATGTGAATAAAAAAACAAAAAAAAACTGAATGAATGATTTAAATACCAATTGGTATATTAACAATTTTCAAGTTATACTCGATTTCACTGTAACATTTTTGTGAATATATAACATATCTAAAGATACCACCTTGTATTTATGTTATGTATATACAGAATTTTATATATGTGGTTTTATATCCTTTCGCACAGGATAAATGAATGAATGAAAACGTAAGTCTTTATATTAAAGCAATTATATATATATTTATATATATATATATAAATAGATATATGTGGTAAATAAAGCATAATAAATATATAAGGATATAAGGAAAACGAAGTAGTATAAAATATATATAAAGAAGGAATCCAAGTTATACATAAATTATTTTTTATATATCTATATAATATTAGAATCTTTATTATAACATTATATCTCTTTTGAATATATAAAATTTAAAGGCGCTCTTTAAGTATTCATATATACTATACATAAATATATTCTAATCTATACCTCTATATATAGAATATAGAATACGACCTATGCTTATAAAATAATCTATTTAAATTGAATTGATAATTTTTTTTAGTTTTCTATATCGTATTTTCTGACAAAAAAAAGTTATATTTTGGATTAAATTTATTTTTATCTTAAAAGTATATTTTTCGAATTAATTTAGTTTATATTATATATTAAATGTAGATATACATTTTTATGAATTAATTTTATTGACTATAAATAAATTTGATACTATAAATAAATTTGATACTTGAGGAAAAAAAAGCTATTAGGTAAATATTTGAAATAAAATTAATAATTATAGCGGAAACTCGACGGCAATATCACTTCAAAATAATTTTTTTATTAATTAATTCTGAAGTATACATATATAATTAATTAATTGAATGAAATAACATATAAAAGTGATGCATTTTTTTACATTCAACTTATTATTGTGTAAATATTACTACATACGTTTTCTATAAGTACTCTTATATGCATATATTTCATAATCGGATATATATTTGGATTTTACATACATACATGATGAAATAAATAATTGGTATATCCTTTATTTATTTCTCTGAAAGTATATATATAAATTTTATATATTTATACTGATAGATACAATATTAAATAGTTACATCACATACCTGTAAATATACCGCGCGTATATTCTGCATTTTATATAATGATATCTATTCATATTTCATTCATTCATATATGTTGAATAGATAAAAAAAATATAAACTACATCGTGTTATGTTTTAACATAAATGTATATAGAATATATATATTGTATAATCGTTATATATATATATATATATATTTAGATATAATATTTGAATGAATATATATATAAATATTTTGTATATATAAAAGGATGAAACTAGAGGTTGATTATATGAAAAGGGATTTATTCGCTATATATAATATATTAAATACTTTACTTCAATATATACATACATACATGTATTTATACTTTATATTTATTCTTTATACTTTATATATGTATATGTGGATGTACATGATAAGATTAAATAGAAGGTGAGATTTGTTGAAGTACTTTTGAAATCAGTCAGGTGAAATGATGATTTATGTTATATATTTATTCATATATAAAACATTTGTATGTTTTCTATATATTAAATGTATAAATAGATATTACATTATTCGTATATATATAATAATAAATTCATTATATATTTATGAAAAGCTCTCTATATATATAATTTAACCATTTTTAATTTAATTTTAATTGATAGCGCCTCTTCTTTACCCATAATAATTCATTATTTTTCTTAAATATATTCATATATATATTTATCGGATTCATAACTATAAATAAATCAGATATATATTACATAGATTATTATTTATTTACGTATACAAAACTTCAGATTTTTCAATTGATGTTTTTTGGTGGTTATCTACTCTGCATTAAAAGCTTCTGAACTAAAGTATGTATGCACTAAAATATTTTATGCCGTTAGAAACCGATTCTAACAACAATTATATAACGAAAAAAATTAAGTAATAATCGTTGATCATATTCTCTTAAATTTTCCATCTCTCACAATCCGACAATTTAATTCTATATTTAGAAAAATAATTAACCGCATTACTATACATCTTTTCACGTCACCTTTTAGGTCTAAATTAAATGGAAATCGTTTATAATAAGTCACCCTCATAAAATATCTAAATCTAATCATATATATACATAATATATAAACATTCAATTCATGTATATATATTGCATATGTTGCAAATAATTAATATCGCCGTGCGTATAATTGAAAATAAAATAATGATAATAATACAAATACTAAAGTTAAATAAATGTTCACCGTAACCGTGCAAGTTTATTAATAAATGTTTATATGATACAATAATAATAATATAGTTCGTGTATATCCCAACATTTCAGTCATCATTTATTTATTATTTATATCATTGATATTATATAATATACATATCGCATATTATTAATGTTATAAATCTAATTATGACATAAATTCGAACAATATATATATATATAAATGAAAATAATTTATGACATATAGAGTATTGGTTGCTGGATATTTGTACGAATTCCAAAATAATGTTAAAATGAGGATATCTTTTTTGTATATCAAATGTGTGTGTGTGTATATATTATAAGAATATATACAGCATCCATTGAATGAATTGAACGCCTAGAGTCACTTTAACACAGTTTATAATTTCTTTTCCTGTCTTATATAACATTTGTCTCCATTAATCTCTAAACGAATTATTGGTTTGGTCTTATACGTTTGAAATATATCAATAACTATGTTTTTTTTCTGACAAAAATGACATTTTAATCATATATAAGAAACCAGATGGAAAATTTAACACTTTGTTAAAATTTCTCCATCGTTCAAATCATAATACGCATACTGTAAATTACAAAAACTAAATTATATATAGTTGAATTTTGATACCATCGGCATTTTCACATAATTATACTATTATTATAGTATATATACTATAATATGTAATTTATATCTTCAATTAATATTTCTATATATATTCTTCTATCTATTGCTTTTGATAAAATAATATATAACGTAAAAATATATGTTTATTATCTTTTTGTATGTTTTATCTGTGCGTATTTACCAATAATAATATACGTGCAAAATCTGATTTATTGAAAATGTCATTAGGTGATTATTATTATATGGGTTATACAATATAATGTTTATTATTTACCGAATTTTCGATAATGAAAATATAATAATATATATCTGCAAGATCAGGAAAATTTATGAAAACTGCAATGAACCAATTTTTCTATTAAAAACAATAAAATTTGATAATCGAAAATTTACTGCAAAGTTTAAAAATCAAATTTACACATTTGGAAATTGATTTTCTCCCAGGACTTTTATTTATCCCTACTTCTTATGACTAACAAACCGGTTCTACCGTAGTACCGAACAAAAATTAATTTCTAAATATAGTTATAGCCAATAAGATTCTTTTATTCAACTGATTTAAACTATATGTCAATCAATCAATCAATTACTCTTCGTTTTTCCATAAAATTCAATGACTTTTCCAAACCAATTTTCGTTATGATTTTAATTTATATTTTTCAAAAAAAAAAATCATCATGATTTAAAATTATGACAGCGCGTCAAAATAAGTAATTAGTAAAAAGTGTTAAATGTTAATAATTATAAATAATTTTATTTAGAGATATAAATTATCTTAAACATTTTATTTTTCCATATATAGTATATATAACTTGAAGAAACCTCTTCTTATAATATTTATTATATATTTTTTGTGTTTTATATTCATTTATTTTTTTAGACTTTTCCGGCATTTTACATAGCTGCGGCTGAGATTATAATCTTTAGAGTTTTTATATATTAAATTAAAATATATTTTCTTTCTTCTATAACCAAAAATAACTTGTATATTTCTTACCCAAATACCTATTCGTATATAAAATAAATATATCTCGCTTTAAATACATATATATATTATAGATATAGATATTTGTAGTAGGGTTAATTGTTATATTATAGTATATGTATTTATAATATATACATGGACTGCGGTATATAAATATAAAATTTATGAGATTATCAAAATTTAAATGAATGTTAAATAATAAATTTTACATTAACCAAATTTTCGCACATAAAATATCTATCTATAGATAAACCATAAGTTATATATATAAAATGTTCACTCAATAAATTGCAATTAAATTTAAATTAAATATTTTGTTAAAAGGTTATATTTTGCTATATATATTTATAAGGGTATTAAAAAGGAATTTTCATGATATTAACAGAAAAAAAATGTGTTAAAAATTGTATCAATATTTAATAAAAATACTAAAATATATAAATAAAATTTATTGTTTTCGATAATTTTTCATTTTAATCGAACACACCAAACGGAAAACTGACTGTGATTATGCACATGAAAAAATATTATATTCTCTTTAAACACTTTTATGTGCTTTTTTTTTTTTGCTTGCTAAATCCACTGATTTGGGTAATATAAATGTACTGAATAAAAAAAAATAAATAAATGTTTATATTCTAGAAAGAAGAAAAAAAAAAAAAGATTGTAAAAAAGCAGTGGTAGAAAAGTATCAAATTTAAATATGAACAAAAAATAAAATAAATATGACTATGTTATTTAATGGCTATACCTTTTATTTTTTTTTTTTTTGTATTCATTCTTTCCATTTAAAATTTAATACTCTTTTTATAATCCACACACCACCGCACCATCTAAAATTAAGTCACTAACAGAACAGAATATGTATATAGTAAATGTGTATGAATTCATATATGAAAATATTTTTATACATGTTTTATTTTATTATTTTTTTTTTATATTATACAATATCCATATTATGTATATGTATATAATATGTTTTGAGTATTTTTCTTTTATACATATATCCTCTTTTCATAATTTTCAAATAAAAAACGCACGCCAAAAAATTGTTATATATATATCCATATATATACAATACACCAACTTGCATATACGGAAAATAACATATATATATATATATATATATATTTAAAATACGTGAATTAGGGTTTATATTACAATAAACTTATAAATATATATACAAAATAAAATGTAACAGAAGGTCATATTATATATATAAAAGAGATACTCTTGAAAATCATAACACATCACAAAGCATTACACACAAAACATCAGCATCCCAGAAAGAATTACAAAATAAAAAAACAAAATGTGAAAATAATATGAAAATGAATATATATAACTGAAAATTTCATATATAATATTTCCTGTTTATTTTTATGTCCTAAATTGTTTCTCCTTTTATATGGATATACATCAACAACAATAATATAAAATATATACTTATGTTTGTTATTCCTTTTGTGTTGTTGTATATATATTTTTATATATAATATAGTTGTTTTATATGTACTGGATAAAGTGGAAAGTTGTCTGTTTTTCTTCTTTTTTTTTTCTTTTTGATTCATTCATATATTTAAAATTATAAAAATAGATTTGAATTACAAAAAAAAAAAAAAAACAAAAAAGGCATCACAAAAACAAAAACTCATCGTGGAAAATTTAGATAAATTATAGCAGTCAAGGGAAAATGCGCGCGGTACAGGAGATGTATATTTCTTTATTAATATTTTATAATGCGTTTTTACGTTTTTTTTTTGAGTTATCTAAAAATAAAAAAAAAAACACAAATAAAGAAATAAAGAAAGGAAAAATTTATAAAATGGGACATTTTAACATACGCATATTTTTTTTTTAATATTTTCATATATAATGAAAGTTGTTGAAAAAGAAATTTTTGTTGTTTTTTTGTATATATTTTATGATGTATTTTTGATTATATTTAGGTTGTTTTCATGCGGGATATGAATGCATATACGCACATTAAATAAATTTATTTTTAAGGAGGTTTTCCAACATTTTCCAACATTTTCTGAACTTAATTTATAAAACAGATTTTCCATTTTTTTGATAACAGATTATAAATCATTATGCAATGTTTTATATTGGGAATTTTTTAAATGTTATATACCTGAATATTTCATTGTTGAACAAACTGTTTTCTAATTTAAAAAAAAAATCAAACACTATTTTATTGTAATGATTCCATTTTGTTTTGTTTTAATTGTTGTATTCTATATATCATATATGTTTATTATTCATAAAGTGCTGGTTTTTATTTGACAAAAGGATTGTCTTTTATAAAGGGAAAAAAAATCGTATTAAAAAATAATTCAACCACAGATACTCGCGGTCGATGAATGAATACATATATAGATAATAAAAGTATGAATAAAAAAACGTGAAAATATACTAAAGGTAATAAATTTATTAACTAAAGCAAATATAAAAATATATTTATATTATATCCGCATGTGATCTCATAAATAATAATGTCTATATATACAAAAAACAAAAAATCTAATAAATATGGATTTAATATTCCATTATTTTTGGTGGTTTATATATTATTTTGTTTTGTTTTTTCAAATATAAACATATATATATATACGAAAATTTATTATATTTACATTTCGGAAGTGGCATGAAAATTTCACATAATTTTCTTTTAAATTATATGTCTCTTGCTTTTTGAATATTTGATTTAGTTTGAAAATTTGCTTGATTTTTTTATATTTAAACGGAATATTGTTATTGACAATTGTAAAGATTGATAATGTCCTGTAAATTTTATTTATATATAATTATTTTTTTATTATAATCTATTAATTTGTTTTTAATTCATTACTGAATTAGCAAGAAGTTCCCGATAATTTCAATGACAAAATCATCGTTTTTTTTATATTTTATAATAATTTGATATAGTTTTGAACACCCTTCAATTTATATAATCCTTTTTAAACTATAAAATAAACAAATAAATAGAAAAATAAAATTATTCCATATATTTTTTACCTATTCGGATTTTTTTTTAATATTAAAAATTAATGTACGTAAACATTTTTTATTTATTTATTTGTATAAATCGTGCGTACAAAAATTGAATATTTTATGTTATTATTTATTGTATTGTATTTTTATTCCTACACGCGTTTGTATATAAATTTTTTTAATTTAATATACTAGATATAGTCGATTGTAAATATCCTTCTTTTCGTATATCTTTTCAATAAATTTGTTTGTTTTATATTTTTTTTTATATAAATGCATATATTAAATAAAATATATATTTAACCAATTTATTGCGTATAAATTTTACATATATATAAAATTTAAATAAATTTGTATTCAAAATAAAAGAAAAATAATATATATAACATAATATTAAATTCATGTTGAGGCTTTAACCTATATATAATTATAATTTAAAACATTTTTTTTGTTGTTGACATTGTATGATATATTGCGATATTTTGCCTAATTTTTCAAAGTGGTTATACAATTCCTTGAACGATCGACAAATTCATTATTCATTATTATATAATTGAATGAATATTAAAAATATATAATATATAAACGCATAATATAATATTTTCTAATTAATTACTATCATAAAATTTAATTCATCTCATGTATTTTTACAAGTTTTATAAAATTTGTGTCTTCGTTCGTAAATATTAAATATATAAAATAAATTCTTATATACTTTTATTTATATGCACAATTTTATATATCTAAATATTGAATATGAAAATATATCTATAAAATTAATATATTGAATAATTTCCCACAAAATTTATTGAATTGGTCAGTGAATTGTTTAAGTTTTAAATGCTTAAAATGAAAATTTTATTTGCAAATATATATTTATATATATAATATTTATTTGAAGAAGTTTTATAGTTATGCATCCAATTGATAAATAATACAATCTGTAAAATATTTACTCAAATATTATGTGTGGCAGTACATGTGGCAAAATCATTTTAAAATTCATTTCCTTTTAACAAGAAATAAAAAAATGAAAAGTTTTTCACATTTAAAACTAATCTACTGTATAATAAAATAATTAAATAAACTATTATATTGCACTCTCTTGTCTTGTATTTCTTTTATTATACATACAAAACATATATACTATATATATAAATATGAAAAGTTTTCAAAAGTTAAAAGTTGACCGTCATGTAAATTCATAAAGTTCATATATAAATAAATAATATTATATATAGATATATAGATTGCAAAATTTTATATATATTAAATAATATCTTAGATATAGCATATATCTAGTACATATTAATAAAGTTATGTTTTATATGTATTTTATAATATTTCAAAATTATGCATTTATATATATATATCTAAGGGGTATTTCACAACTTATATACTTATATATTGGAAAATGTAGCTCACATTAAAATCATTGCAATTTCTTAACCACTGAACTTATAATTATAATGAGGATCAAGCTAAGATTCATAAACTTTCGAATACTCAAATAGGGCGGAAAACTTCCTTAGCAATCGATTTATCACAATTTTAAAGTTATAAACCAATGTTTTAAGGTGACTTTCTATGAAAAACTTCTTGTGTAACATTTTTTTTGCGATTCAAAAATGTATTATTTGGCCTGAAAACGGTTTGTTGGATAGAATTCCCAAATTTGTTACAAGATATAAAAAATATAAAAAATAAGGAATGAAATCATAAAAATCACTAAATGTTAATATAATTATGGATTCGTTCTTGTATTAACACAATATTTTGGTTTTATTTTTAAATTGTTACATTTTATTTTAATTCATTAACACAGAACATGTAAATATTTTTCGATTACGATAATGTTTTACAAATGCATACCATACTTTTGGTAGAACATTTACAAATTCTATAACCATAATATATCCTTTATTTATAATTCGATATAACCTATCCATGTCTTAAATATATAATTTTATTTCCAAAACAATTTTATGCTATATATACATATATATGTGTTAACCATTTTAAACATCTATATATATAGTTGTAAAACGAATACATTTTCGGTATATTTAAAGTCTCTATAAAATAAAATAAATGTAGAAAACCGCATGAAAAATAGTTAAACAATTTACTTTTAAAGTTTTCTATAAATATACAATAATATAAAGATAATACTTACAAATTTATTTTCCTATGTACAATACACAAATGTATATATAAACAAAATATGTTTTAAATTCTTTGCTTATATTATATACATATATAAAAATATGCAATTTGAGTAAATATATAGAAAATTGTCAAACAAACAAAAAATTTTACTAAATATTTAATATATACGACGCAATAGGAAAGATAAAGGATATTTTCTGAAATAGTGTTATGCAAAGATACATATGTATAATTATGAAAAATGAAAAACAAATAAAATAACACAAAATAAAACTTAAAAATATTATATAAATAAAATACACATCATATTCATATAGAAATTATTTAATTAAAAATAAATTTATGCTTAAACACAATTTTCTGCAAGCGCCGGGTATATCCGACTTAAAAAAATAAATAAATATTTTTTATTATATAAATACATGCGAATTTTTTTAAGATTTTATTATATGTAAATATAAATAATAGTTAAATAAATAATGTATCAAATTATAAAATATTTAATTACTTTTATTATATCAATTTTAAAAATCTTTTGAAATTTTTCTTTTTCCAAATTCATACTTGGATATTTACTCTCTGATAATTTAAAAACATATATATAATAAACCCTCTATTATAGTGATAATTTGTTTAATGATCCGTATATAAAAGATGTTATTATTTTTTTTTTGTTAGGAAAATGTATATATGTAAATAAATGTACTAATTGTAATAAAAGATATTTGTAAAATTATTATATTTTTATATTATGAACATGCGGGTAATTTATACAATATTTGTAATAGTTTTTTTTTCTCCTTTTAATATACGATTTTATAACTTTTCTTTAAATTATCGCTATAATTAAATAAAGATTTTTTTTAGTTTAATAGTTTATATAACTATAATAAATTATACGAACTAATTTATCGTATTAATAGTTTTATTATTGTATATAATATTCAAGTACTTTTAAATAGGTTATGTTTTAAGCTCATTTTTCTCAATAATTTGATTATATTCTATTTATTATTTTAGTGAATGTAATTGACAACATTTTAATCGTTTCCTTTTTTAAGTTTTACTTTCTGATATAATTTTCTAATTTGTGTTGAACAAAGTAAAAAAAAACAAATTTTCCCTCTGCCTTTGATCTTAATAGTTAATGTTTTTTAAACGGAACTATATTAGAATTTAATAGCTATTATTTAGTGAAAAAATTTAAATTCATTGAAATTTCTTCACTGAGCAAAAGAAATCAAAAATAAAGAAATTTTAGCGTACAATAGTTGCACCTTACTCCAAAATAAAACCAACTATACGTCTTTAAAGTTTTATAAATAATATATTTTTTTAATATCTTTAACTCGTTAATACGACACAGAGATATTCATACAAATTACTTAAATTTAGAATATGGTAACATTACGATCAAGATCAATCATCAAGTGTTTTTAAATATTACCATAATTAACGTCAGTCAACCATTACCATAATTAACATAAGTTCCTAAAATTATAAAATTACATAAATTCTTCATTTACTAATCTATATACGGAACATATAACATAATATAGATAGATACCACAGTTTATATTCAAAGACATTATATTTTCAAGGATAAATCAAGGATTTACCCATATTTAAATGTTTACATTTATTAATGAAAGAAAAATAAAAAATGAAAGAAAAATGTTACAAAATGTTTATATAAAAAAATAAATTGTTCATATACAAAAAAAGTCAACTTAAATGCATGATAATAAACATGCAGTCTAAAAAGAGATATGCAGCCAATGGATGCAAAATAGTTAACAATACAAATAAAATTCTTAAGTTATAGGTTTATTATATTTTATATACGTACATGTATATTAAAAATATGGTATGTGTATACATAGAAAATAAATTTTCCATGGGAAAACTTTTCAAAAAAAAAATGAAAAAAGAAGAATATTTACTTAAAGTTCATATATAGATATTTTTATTTTTTTATATCGATGTATATGTATATACACTTAAGTTATCTTAAATAAAAAATAAAATATAGATAAAGAAAAGTATTTTATTTACTGGATTTTTTTCTTTACTAAAGATATATATAAATATTATTTTTTATTTTAAATAAGTTCTTAAAATATATACATATTCATATACTATATATATAAACATTTGCTTAATAATTTACCCTTGCCAACATGTGGTCTGCAATATGATTTTCAATTCTAATATATGAAAAAGTGGTATATAAAAGGAAAAAAAAATAATAATAAATGTTGCATAAAGTATATAATAACGTGTCATATATTCATTCATGTAGAAAACTATATTAATGCAGTAAAATAACATCATCTTATATTATATTATATATTTACGATATACATATATACATATTCACATTCTTATTTATTTTTATATTTATCTAAATATATACAATAATAAAAATTTTACTTATTTACATTCACCATACCTTTTACACTTTTTAATCAAAACCATCGTACCTCGAATATATAGTATTTATATCGAAAAACATAGACAATATTTTCTTGATTGGATAACCCCGGCTAATGATTAACAAAATTTCATTTAAAAAATCATTCATTTGAATTTTTATTTATGATATCATTTTTGTCGGAATAAAAATATAGATTTTGGATATGTTTTGGAATTTGGATATCTTTGAAAATATTTGAATTTAATTCAAATTTAATGTAAATTTAGATACGCATTTTATGATTTAAGATATTTAATGTTTTTGGTATAATTTTTTTCATATAGTAAAGAAAAGTCAAAGAAAAATCTAATAGTTTTCCTTCGGATTTTCTTTAGATATTTTCCATTTTCATTAATTTTTTTCCAGTTAATTTATATAAAATAAAAAAATATTTTGAAAGACATCGTCGAAATATGAACCAAATTCCTATAGACAATGTGCGGTCTATCGTTGAAACTTACATAAGGTAAAAAGAAAAAATATATTCCGAAAACCAATTGGTTTTTTTTCTTCCATATTTTTTTCCTTTTTATCTTATGTAAGTTTCAACGATAGAAATTTACAGTTATAATTCGGTGTAGAGCGGGTATCCCCCCCCTTGGATACCCGAGAATATATATACACCAACCATACGGGCAAAAACGCCCGTACCGTCAATGTATATATAAACTTTGGGGAGGGTTCATCGTCGAATGATAGGCATTCTGGGACCAGCATCGGAGGTCTTTGTGGCACCAGTGCGCACACAGAAATGGAAATCAAACGACCATGACCCTCCCTAATTAAAAGCAAATCTCACATGTAAATTTTACATGTGAGATTTTTGTTTGAAAATCGGCGGCTTCGCTACCAACTCGACCATACTTGCATCTTAAGATTTATACACTTGAGTTTTGTTCACATGTAATTCGCAATAACATAGAAAAATTATATGGATAAATGTGATGGTTGAATAAAAGTTAATTTCATATATTTCATATATTTCACAAAGTTATTTAAATTATATGTAGATCTTAATATTATCTTTGAATACATCGATTACGAATTACTTTTATATCAACCTTCATATAAAATACATTCAAGAAATCTGGTTATTAAATTGTTGTATTTTTTACCGATATATTTATATAATTATTTGTATAATTGTATTGATCATATATCTTATCATATAGTAATAATAAATAATATTCTTTTCTACATGATGTGATGATGATGATGATGAAGATTGTGACGATCGATAAAGAATAAAAAATAGTATAATAAAAAAAAACAATATCAAATAATGCTTTCCATTATATATCATAATTTTTCTTATAGACATCCTAACGGGAGATTATATTTTATTCTGCAAATATATAAATTGAAATATCATCAATAATTTTTTTTTAAAATAGTTTGTCATATCATTTGAATGCGATATTTTTATAAATTAGTGTGAGTGGTAAAAAACATTTTTTATTTTAAATTTATATTTTTTGCCCAGTTGTCTGTTTGCCTTTTTTTCAAAAGTGCAGAAATGCATTTGCATACAAATCATTTATTTTATAATTAAAAGGTAATTCGTTTTTTTTTATTGTGATTTTCGTATTATTTTTCAATAAGAATTAGGCCTTTGGGAGAAACATTTTCGTTACTTATAGGTAACCAATCAATTTTATTACCTATTTTTTAATACTGATATCAATAATCAATAACTTTTTAAACTAATATCGGCTGTGCGGTCATGATAATTTTTTATTTAATGGTTTTGCATTCAATCATATCAATTTACTTAAATATTCATAGGAACACATTGACATTCACATGTTATTTTGATTACTTAAACAATAGAATATTATTAAATAAACACACATGCCATTCCAATTTTATAAATATTCCTATATTCTAATACATTATACTGGATATACTATAAAAATGTATTGACAAATCATACGGTAAAATTTACGGCGAATTTTTTTTTTTATTTCAAAATCGACGAACAAATTCATTTCAATTTCAATTTTAGTAGTGGTTAAATATTAGTTTTTTTTTTTTCATTAAATTAATTTTATTTTAATTTTTTTTTCTATGAATTAAAATGTTGTTTCAATAAAAAAAGAATGAATGGAATGGTGCGTGTATTCTTACATAAATGAAACTGATTATCAATTTAAGGAATTAAGGATGTTTTTAAAATAATAATTCATCACATGGAATGGAATGGAAAAACTAAATTTGATATTTTAAAGAAAATAAGTTACGCACTATAAAAACAGTAAGTTACGCACTATAAATATTATTTATACATGTGTTGATTTATTTAGTTTATATATTTATTATACAATATAAATATAACACTCTGTGGTGTATATAAACTTCTGAAATTCTGACAAAGTGTTGAGGTTGAGTTGGGGTTCGAATTCTATATTGAAGAAATGAAAAATTTCTTTTCTGTTTTACCGCGTGCGTTTCGAATTTGATTATTTTATATGTTTTATATGAACATTTTATATATAGATAAGTCTATAAGATTTCATATATAAAATAAAGTTAAAATTTATACATATAACTTTTTTAGTTTACACATTATAAGGAACATTTTTTAAAAGATTGTTTTGATTGGGTATTCAGATATACATATATTCTAAATTTTTAGTTATATAAATAAGGTATGGGTCAACAAAAACTCCGTTGAATGAATAAACACATTTTTATTATTCTAAATTAAAATGATAACATTGTCATCTTCTTATGATTTGTTGAAAAGCATTTTATTATTATTAGATCAATTAAATCAACGTACATTTGACGGTGTCAAAATAATTAACAAATGAATGTTTTTTAAATGATTTTATTACTTTGGTTCCATATAAAAAATACTGTACAGGTCTGGGTACATGTACATAAATGTTATTGAGTTTAACAAAAAAGTTTTCAAATTCATTGTTACTCGTATTACAAAAATATAGAATTACAATTATTATATTGTATATCATTTGTATATCACTATATGGATCTATATAAGTAAATCTATATCTGTTCATCCATCTATATATATATATAAAGTATATGTAAAATTGTATTTATTTAACCACTCATATACATATTATAAAAAACAATATTGTAAAATTAAATGGAAAAATGTATTAAATTAACCTTTTTTATTTTAATCGTGTATATACATAAAAATAAAGAGATTTGTTTTCAGTTGCAATTAAAGTTCTATGTTTCAGCTATATGACAAACATTATATACAAATATATATTACATATGTATATATATAATATATTACGTGTTGTGGATAAAATGAAAATATACTTTTGGTTTTCATCACTATCTATATATATATATATGTATATATATATAAAATAAATTTGTTAAATACATTTTGTTTGCTACATGTATATATTTATTATATGCACTATTTTATAACTTGCATCTGTTTTTTGTATGGGTCTTCTAAATATGGTATTTATCTCATATATACAAATATACATTAGTTCGACATTTCATTTATTTAGCACATATATGTATCTATATGTATAAAATAATAAGTTTACAATTGTGTATATATGTATATATATTTTACTATTTCATGTTAAACTCTGCTCGGCTATTTATATGGATATGTGATGTGATGATTTATATCTATATATTTATATAAATATATATTTGGAGTACAAATACAATTTAAAATAATTTGATTTGCCAATGTAATATTTAACAAAACTATATTTATGCAAAAGTGTATACATTCGTATAGATATAAGAATATAGGAACAATTCTGTTGAAAATTATAACCTTTATTTTATAGCTAGCGATTTCGAAAGAGACTTTTTTCATTTATATGAATAAATGTTTTCGTTTTTAAATACATTTGCGGACATTTAATTTTATTCGTGTACTATTGGTTTTGGTGTCCAACAATAGTTTTCTCTGTTATTGGTTTCATTGCATTAGTTGGTTTTATCTGTAATTGGTTCTTCAATCAATGGGAAGATTATATGTAACTCCACGTGAAATGTTTAGAATGGAAATTATTGTTAACCAATATCACATTTAATTAAAAATAAAATAAATAAAACACGAACACTGATTGAAAATTTGAGCCTTTTTTTTATTGTTTCATAGAATATTGATTCAGTAGTTCAATTATCGCCCTTATTATTTCGTAACATTCTTCAAATATAGTGATCCCTCATAAAAATTTATAACAAATTTCTTATATATCAAATTTTATTTGAATTATCCTTGAGTGGTTGGTCTGCTATTTTTAAAGATAGAACCGTACATTTTCTTATATCACATTAGACAATATCCACTAATTGTATAAAAATGATATTTATATACAAAGATTTTAAGTTGAAATTCATTAAATTTCAATGGTATAAGATTTTTGATGATAAAATATTAGTAAATACAATTACTATTGATGATTGATTGACGATTTTGGATGATAAAATATTAGTAAGGAAGACGTGCGAATTTGTAATATATATAAATTTAGTTAAAATGATATCTTTGAAAAAGAAAAAAATGATTCATTTATACTCTATATATGATGAGATATACACCAAAGCATATATATGAATTCTTATAATATTTTATATTTAATGTATAGATATACATATATTTAGAAGTTATATACATATATCATATAAACTATATAAATAAATATTTCGTTGGTTAAGTTAAAATATAAATCTTATAAATTCGATGCTTAAGAATACCATTTTTTTCTATATATGTTTTATGTATATATATTATTTATGACAAAAATTTATATATTACATTGAAATTGATAAATTGTATATCTACGATTCGTATATTTATATGTATCAATGGCGGGATGTGAAAAAATGTATCCTGCGATGACCTAAACGATAGGATATTCTGAAGGATATAAGTGCATAAAACCATAGTTTTCTTCCAATTGTCTAATTTTATAAGCATCATTTTAAAACTTAAGTTATAACTTCAAATGTTTTGTCGAAGAAAATTTGGAAATCGATTTTTTTTTCAAAGGTTTTATTTCGAAAGTGTAAAAAAAACTGTGACGAAAATGGGGACATCGGTTTTAACAGACACTTTATTGGAAAACCGACTATATATTTTTGAACCAATGATGCAATTTCATAATTTTCTTGTAAGGAAAATCAGAAATTTAATGAACTTTCAAATAACCCAAAGAAAATGAAAATTGTAGAAAAACTATGAATGCGTAATTTAAAAAATTACAAATTTGGAAAATTGAATTTCCCGGAAACTTATTATACAAGATTTATTTCATTTTTTTTATTGAACAACAATTAATTTATTTTGAAGCATATATCCTATCGTTTCGGTCGTCAGGACAAGTTTTCTCCCATCCCGCCAGTGATATGTATGAAAAATCAAATCATGTCAGTTAAATTGTATGTTTTCATTTATATTCCCTTTTTTTTATACTCTTATATTACATTTATCCAATATATGTATATATATAATATTACTATATTACATATGGGATGGAGGATTGTGTATTGAAAAATAAATGCACACACAACACATTTTGTATATATAGGGTTTTATATATTATATATATAAATACACAATGTTTATTTGAAAAATTGAAATATAATCATTTCCCCATGACATTACATTTATATATATATATATATATATATACATTTATTTATGTATTTTTTTAACCAATATTAAAATTTATATTTACACAGATTTGATACAAATAAAAAAAAAATAGAATATATTTTTTTTATATATAACATATTATATAGAATTAATCCCATAAGTATTATACGTTCCCATATACAATAATATATACAGACTATATAGATACATTATGTACATATGCAAATTAAAAAAATAAATAATAGAAAATGTTCTTTATATAGATATATTCGCGTATATGTGCATTTTTTTCGTATTTGTGGATACTGTATATAGGAATTATTATATATAACTTATAGCATATATACAAGATTAACCTTATATATAGTATATGGATATGTATTATATTTTACTTACATAAATATATATATATATTATAGCGAATTTATATATACAACATATCTATTGTTCTATTTTATATGCGATTATAATATTTCATAATACCGCAACATAATATTCATATATTTTTTTTTTCTTATTTTATGAATATAAATATCTATATTTATAAATTTATTTTATTATATACATATTAAAATGGTATAATAATAAAGGATGTATTTACAGCAGGTATATATACATTTTTGTATACATATAGTAAATAAATGGAATAATGTATATATTCAAATATTATTTTATATATCTATCTATATACTTGTAAAACGTGAATTCATTGTATATTATAAATTATCATTTTCAAAATATATAATAATAATATTCATTATAATCGTCTCTATATAGATCGTTTTATATCAAATATATACACATCCAAATATAAATATATTTTCTATATAATCTAAATATAAAGCCAATCAACAAAATTTAATTTGATTATTACAATATTTAATTATATTTGTTCATGGAAATAGAAAATTAAATTTTTGGTAAATTTAATTTAATGTTAAAATATAGATATATATATTTTTATAAATACTATATAAATACTGAATGATTTGATCGCTTTTTTTTTATAGATTTATTCATATCATCTATATATATATACTTTGTGATTTTTTTTTAATTTGAAATGTGAAATATAATATATTAATAAAAATCAATTATTTGAAGAATTAAAATACATACTTTTTACATTTTAAAAAAATGTCTTTATTTTCAATAATGAAAAATTAAGATATGGAGAATTTCAATATAGTAATATCTATGGGTTTTTCTTAATAGATATGGTGTCTATTTATTATTATTATTATTTTCATTGATAAAATTCAATTTTCCTTCCCCTTTCAATTTATATATTAAAATATTGGCCTTAGATAATAGTTACAAACAATTTTGTATTGAATGTTTTGTTATAAATACAACACAATTTAAAAAAAATATTAGTTTTATGTATAGAGTAATTAATTATTTTTTAAATATAATATAACATATTAAGATTGATAAGTCTATAAAAATAAATAGAAAATTATTCAAAAGTTATACATTTATTATTTTGCTAAAGGTTTCCTTTTTGTGATTGTTTAAGTAAGAATATATGAACAATTTGTATAGGATAATAGGATAATTGAAATAATTCTAATTTATCTAATAAATATTGATAAGAATTTTTTTAAATTACATTTATGTTTTATGCCATATTATATCAACAATTTTTTATTATTGCTTTATTTCTTGTTTTTTTTTTCTTATTCAATTGAAAAATTTATTATTATTGTTTATATATCGATTATTTTATTTATTTCCAAAAGCAAACGTGTATCATATCAATTTGTTGATATTTTCGCAGAAGAGACAAAATACCAATAAAAAATTTATATTTATATATTGTACAAAATAATTTTTAATTCCGGTTTCACCTTTTTGGTATGCATTCTGATAGCAATTATTAAAAAAATTTTATTTAAAAAAAAAATGTTGATAGACAAATTATTAAGAAAATGTTTGATTATTAACGAAAGATTGCATTAAAATTAATGTCACTTAGAGAATTCGAAAACTACTTTTTCTGAGTAAAAAATTGTATATCCTTTTGTTATAAATTCGAAAATACAAATTCTTTTATAATATTAACAAAAAAATCATCGCCCTTTCCATATAACACAGAATCCCTATCCTGAATTGACGCAATCACCAAATTGAAATGAATTCCACGAAGTATTCTATCAAAAAAATATTCTTAATATATTTTTATAGATACATATAATATATAAGAAAATTCAATGATACGTGTGCTATATTGCCAATAAGTCAATATCAAATATATATTATTTATATTAACTTGAATTGTTTTTGAGAATGTATATACTTACATAAAAAAAAACCAATAAACAAAATGTAATAATATTATTATTATTGTTTTATATATATATAAATATATGATTGATGATTAAGATGATATATAATATAAATAAGTTTAAAATAAAAAAAATAAAATAATATCGTTAAAATATAATATAAAATTATTTCTACTTATATTTTCTATTTATTTTTTTGTTGCGATGAAATTTCGTATTTAAAAACAAAATGATTACAATTTGATATATAAAAAGAAATTGAATTCGTTTTGAATTGGCTGAATTCGTTTTGACTGGATTTCTAAGTAATTTATTGTATTTCAATATTTATAATTGAATGATTTCCATACAAGGTTATATAATAATAAGTAATGTAAATAATTGTAATTGTAAATAAATTATTTCGTATATTCGTCTATGACTTTTCATTGTGTATTACCTTTTCTAAAATACCTCACCTGTAATACTTTTTGAATGTTGAATTCTGATAGATAAACTATTAAAACATTCGGTATTACACATTGGATAGAAAAAGTGAAAAATTCTTCTGATCTATCCACTAGAACTTTTACGCCCTTAATTTTAAATATACTTTTTCAATTCAAATATATATAATTTAATATGAATTTAATGATCAATTTTCCACTTAATGAATATTTCTTATAAAAATGAAATCATCCATAAAGCAGTATACGATTTTTTTTTGTAAATAAAAATATATACAATTTTGATAAAAATGGATAAATGTGTTGAATGCGGAAATAAAAATATATATTTACGTTACATACAATAGAATAAATTGTAAAAAAAAAGAAATGTACATACAAATGATTATAAAAAATGTATAATAATATTAGTTATCTCAATTCCCAATGATTTATTTTTAACATTATCGCAATCATATATTGTTAAATGTAAAACGAGAAAAAAATAATATACTATTATATATATAGCAATTGTATTCAATCAAAATACCTTAGGGCATTTTATTTTTAGTATTCCAAATATAACAAAACTAACATTTAAAAAAAACGGAAAGAGAATTATCACATTTATCTGTATATGAATATCAGATCGACAATATATATTCTATAAACACAAGATATGATAATATTTAATATTTATATCTCCGGTAAATTAAGTTGGTTTGTTCTCATGTATTTATAATCTGGCAAAAAAAGATGACAAAAAAGATACATATAAATAAAACATAAAAAAAAACAAACAACAAAATTCAATGGAAATGAAGTTTATTTTTCAATATACATATTTTTGGTTTTGTAGACAGACCTACCAATATTACGTACATAGAAAGAAATGATTTTAAATTGGTTTTTCACCTTTCCAAAATAAGATTTGAATTTCGTTTTTACTTTTCTCTATAAATTTGTATTATTTGCTGTATCCTATATGACAAAAAAGTCTAAAAGTAATAAATGAGTTTTTCTTTTGTATATATGATTAATTGACCAGCTCATCAATTGGAAAGTTCACCAAATATTACTTTTAAAAAATAACATCAGAGTTTATGTATACAAATAATATATTTGAAACTTTCATAGTGTTAATAAAATCTCGCTTTTGTGGTAATGGGTTTGGAAATATACACGAAATCAAATAAGAAAATTGTTTATAAGTTTGTTTTTCTATATTTTGGATTAAAAATGTATAGAATATTTTCTTTAAAGAAAAATGAATATAAAATCAGCATGAAATTTACATCTATTTATGAAGTAGATAACGCAATAAAATTATTTGTAATTTATCACGTACACTGCGTGGCTTATCGATTCTTAATTTTATCACCAACAACAAGTATATAAAAAAAACTAATAAATGTGGTTATTGAATGGAATTGTTGTATTTGTTTGTTAAATGTTTGTGTTGTTAACTAGTTTTTTTTGTATTGCATTCATTTTATACCTGCTTATTTCAATTTTATTTTACACACATATATATTATCAAAACATCATCATTTTATTTATAATTTCATTATAACGTTGTAATAATATTATTATATACCATATATATTTTATTATATATTTTTCAATGAAACGAACAACGGAATATTGCCGTTTTATTTATTTTTATCATCTAAAATTGTGCACATTTTGTCATTATTGGTATATTATTTTGATAAAAATTTCGTTGTTTCATTCGAATGCGTGTTTGATTTTGTTTTGTGACAAAAAAAAATATCTAATTTGTTTTATTTTAACTTCGATTTAATTAAATATTATTTTTTTTAAGTTTCATTATATATCTGTGAAAATTAAAATCGGAAAATATTTTGTGATTTTCTTATAAAAAAAATCTGTGTAATGTTAAATTGGAAAATCCACATGGTCTTTAGAATGTGTATTGTTTTATTTTAAATAAAATTGTATTTAGTTATGTTAAATTTTTTTTTTCAAAATGTATATGGTTTGATTGATTTATAAAATATAATTAAGATTTTGTGTTTTTTTTTATTATATAGTGAATTGGACGGGAATATTTTTTATCAAAATTATTCAACAAAACTTTCAAAGTATTCATCGCAGGAGAAATATTTGCTGTTACCATCGGTGTATTTTTGGAACATTTGCTGGTATCATCGGCGTATTCACCGAAAGTCCAAACAGGTAAATAAGCAATTTTATTTTTAAAGAAAATATTACATAATATTAATTGTTGTTGTTTCAATAATTTAATAATAAATTTTTCTCGTTTTTTATTTATTTGTTTTTCCAGGTTAGTGTGATTTTGTCTGTTAGCTTTACCGAATTTAATTTTATTAATTCCAACAATTTAATTTTATTAATTACCGAATTTAATTTTATGAATTCCAACAATTGAGTGAGTAGAAATTTATTAAATTTTATTAAAAAAAGGTGTTCGTATCAAAAATAGTATTATAAAAATTTATTCTATATATACATTTATAGAAGCATAGATAAAAATCCTAACGCAATATAAAACGGATAAATGAAAAAGAAAAAGTGCAACTTTTCTTTATAATATAGAAAACAAATTTTTTTGTTAGAAAAATAATCATAGAATAGAATACAGTTTAGATTATATTTAGTTTTTTTTTTATTTTATAGTCAATCAAAATGTAATCATATTATAAGATATGCTTTATGTAGTTTCTATATTTATTTCATCACTCATATATATTTTTTTTATTTATATATTTATTTACAAAATATGTTGATGTAAATAAATTCCACACTTATCATATTTTCTATGTTTTGGGGCATACCCCAATCCATCCATCCAAATATATATTATTAGATATTATTACAAAGGTTCTGCATTTATATACATATACATACATATATTGTGGGTATGTAAAACTTCAATTTATATTTTTATTATAATGGTATATATATAAATAAATGTATATTGAAAAATATATACACACACACCTTTTGATTGGAAGTCCATCAGCAATATTATGTTACAAAATAAATATTTTTTGAAAGGCATACATATGTATGTTATATATATAAATTCTCTGGGGGAAATTGATGATCGTCGTTCGTTATTCATCATATATCGAGTTTGTTATATAATAAGAGGACTATAAAAAAAAAAAATTATTACGAGAATTTTCATAAAAACATATTTTCAATTTTTTTCCTTTCTTTATTTTTTTTACATTTGGGTATAATATCTTTTCTTCCTTTTTTTTTTCTCTATATAATACAAATATTTTATATCTGTAAATATATGATTAAGAAATGGAATATGATGAATCGAATACTATGTATATGGGGATATTGTGCAAAATAGAATATTGTGCAAAAGAAAAAATAATTTTATTTTTATGATATTCTTTTATCATCTGTGCGTATGAAAATATATATATAGAAAAATTGTAAACATATTAAATGAAATACCTGTATCGCAAATTGAAAACGGTTAATATATATATATGTTTTAAATTAAATCTATATATAGACATAAATCAGCGGCGGTGCATAAACAAATTTCGTTAAATTACCTTTAAAATAGCTTATTACGAACTGCAATTATGTGCAATTAGTTGATTTATTGAAAAACGAATGGGGTCAGGTCCTTAAATTTTCCGGAAAACTGATTTTTATAAATTTTCATTTTTTGGGTTTTAAAACAAAATTTTATTTTGATCAAATAATTTAAAAATTCAATCAATTTCTGAAGCTTTATAGAAAACAAATTAAAAAACTGCCCTATTGGTTAGGTAAAAGACATAGCCGTTGTAAAAAAAAGATATATCCGTTATAAAAGTCGATTTTCCGGCAAATGTAAACAGCTGCCTCACCTTTTTTTTTGTATAAGTCAACTAATTACACGTGTGCCTTTCGTAATAACCTACTATCAAGAAATTTTCTTAACAACCACCCTTGATATTAAATACATTTATATAATAATAAGGGCATAACAATTTAAAATATATCAAAAATCTTATGATGCCTAAAATGTTTTTAATTTTTACTTAAACATTTAATTATATTATTAAATATGTTTACTAATCGAATTAATAATAATATCATTTGTATAATCCAATAAACAAAATTTTAAAATAGAATTCAGGTATTTTTGATTATTTTAATTGATTTTCCAATTTGGTCATTTCATTATGTCTAACATTTTCCTTCATAAGATGCAAATTTATATATTCATTCAGTAAATCAACGATTTATAATACAAGTGATTTTCGAAACGTTTCACATCATTTTTTAATAATTTTTCCCAAAAATATCTGATTGAAATATTTATTACAATAATTTCCTTTTCGTTGAATTAACAATTTTCCTAACTTGATAATAATATAATGGAAATTATATACAGAAATAAATTATAATAATTAAAATATATTACGTCCATTGCTGTCATAAATTAATATATTTTCGTTTGTATAATGCTAAAATTAATTTTTTCAAAAACAATTATTTCATCCTTTCCAAATTTATTTCAAAATCATATTATATTTTAAAGTATATAGCGAAAATTATCCATTCCATTAGGAGAAAAATTGATGAAAAATTAAACAAATAGAAAAAGTTTTTGATGATGAAAAAATTTATTTTACAAAATTTAATATTCATTTTATATGGAATTAGAGGAAAGTAAAGAAAAAAGAAAACTCTTGCCTCCTCCTTTAAATGCACACACGTATACATAGATTTATTATTAATAAAGCGACTCTAACTTATAAATAATTTAACAATTTTTTTTTTCTTGTGATTATATTCTTTATTTGTTGTGTTACATTATTTTGGTTTTCCAATTTTTTATTTTGCTATATATTATTTCTGTTTTTCTATTTATTATAGTATATTATATTATGTTTTTGCAATGTGATGTTTCTATATAGCTAAATAGATGTGTGTCGAAATACATATCTGCATTTATTTATATATTGATTTTTATTTCAATTTTAAGATCTAATACTATGTATATACTATTCTGTAAAAGAAAAAGAAAATATATTCATTCATCAATTTTATTTTCAGTTTTTTTATTATAGGATAAAATAAATATGTGTTGGAAAAAATTGTTATATTTTTCTTATTCCGTTTTTAAAATCCATTATTTATAAATATACCATATTTACATCCCAGTATTCTACAATTTATGCTGTACTCAAACTATACCTTTAACACAGTTTAAAAATTCATCGTTTTATCATTTTACAATTTACAATAGACTCACTTAATTGCATATTTTTTTAACATTGAATTGAAAAGCATTGAATTTATTTTGTTTTTTTTAAATAAGTTGTATAAATCCGAGTTAACTAAAAAATTTATGTCCTATTAAGCTGTATTTTTAAGCTCACCCGGGCTTCGAGTTTGGTATAAAAGTATTCGGGTAGAATAAATCTTCGTTTCCGTACAAACTGTTTTACCTTTGTACATGGCAATTTTGTCAATCGATTGAACATATCCTCCATATGATTGATGTGACTCCTTTTACCTGGTTTCGATTTGCACTCGGGTTTGTCGTCAACTTATCTACCGCGCAAAATAGAGGGACAGGTGTATATATGGTATTACAATAATATAGAATATTATTCTGTTTTCATACACATAACCAGAATCATTCATTTATATTTTTGAAATTGATGATGCTCAATGGAATATACAATTTTTCTATAGATAACTATAGATAGACATAGGTATCTATATATAGATCTTTTTAAAAATTCGTTGAATATAATTGAATTAAATTCATAATAAAATCTTGTATGGATTTTAAAGAACTTATTTTTTTATATATATTTTATCCTATTTATTGTATTATCTTTAATTGTATTAATACCAAATGATTGCTTTTATTATGAAATCCATTATTAATAGGATTTTTTTATTATTATAATTGCAAGGATATAAAAAAAACAATTTATTCGAAATTATTTCAAAATCAATAATTTATGTAGAATTTAAGTTAAAATTCCATTTATTTTAATATGGAAAATTATGGTAATTCTTTAAAGCTATCAATAATAAAATTAATTACCTATATAATTATATAATGTTATGTTATATAAACATAACATTATAAAAAATAAATATTTTACAAATTCTTATATAAATAAAGTTTAAAACGTTATTGATATTATTATTACCGCATATATTTGTGTTTGAATTCAATAATAAAAATAAAAAAAATATTTTACATATATAAATGCAAAACCAAAAATTGTAATCAGTTGAAATTGTAAACAAGCATTATTAAGCTTCAGGCAAATTATATATTATACATTTTCATATAAGATACGAGTATATATAATTTATTTGCTTTTGTGCAATCAAAAAAAGATTCATATATATATATATTCCTCGTTATCTTTATCTTTTGAATAAAAAAATTATTCGTAGAAAAATAAAAGGAAAATCTCTTATATAAACGCATTTCTTTTTTTTAGAATTTAATTTCCTTTGAAAAATACATACTTTTATATTATACATATATAAAAAAGAAATTTATTATATATACTATATAGTATATACACATTCCAGATTAACATTGCTTTATTCAAAGCACACGCAACGCAGTATAGTTTATATAATATTATACATGTTTGTGGTGATGAAGAAACTTGTTTTTCCATGATGATAAAATATAGGAAATAATTAAAAAAAGGACAGCTTTCCCATTGTTAAATGCACACGAATTATAATAAAAATTAATTCCATTTGAATATTTGTATCAAATTTATTTAAATAATTAATAAACACTTAGAACTAGAACTTTATAATGAAAAACCATAAAATCAATATTCTATTTATATTACTCGTGGGTTCAGTGGCCGGGAATAAGATAAATTATCCCGTTTACCAAAAGGATAGGATATTTATGAATGGTACGTTCATGAAAATATAAAAATTATACTGCAAAAAACATTTTTTTTTAAACAAAATTTGCCGGAAAATGTTAGTTTTCCAACTTTGGAATTTTTTAAATTAAAGCCATCGTTTTTCTCCACGTTTCAAATTCTACTAGCATCCAAAAATTCAAATGAGATTTCTAGTTTTTCAATTAGAAGAAAATTTTGAAATTATTTAAATTTTTCAAGATCTATAGCAGAAAGTGTATATATATATATCTATATCCGAAAACAGTTCAGATTTTCTCTCGCCCTGTCACTGCTTGCCTTATTTTTTTTTGTCTTCAAATATGCCCTTGTTATATATATACCTTAAAAATAATAAGTATTAAACTAATAGAAAAAAAAAATCAAAATAAATATATGTGTATTAAAATAACATTTTACATAAATAGAAACCGGATGATTTATTTTTTTTTTAATTTAATGTACATTAAATTATTGTATATATTTAAAATTGTTGCGAACAAAAATACTGTATATGTGTAATGTGCATGAGACATTATGTATTAAATAAATATAACATACATGTGTGTATAGATGAAAAAATTATTACATGTTTTTAAAAAAATATATATATACCAAAAAATATAAATAACATTTTTATGATATATGTTATTTTTAAATTACTATATATACGCGAACATTTTTTAATTTCGCTTCAAGTTAAATTGTTTCTTTGATAATATAAAATTTTGTTTAATATAAACACAGAACATATATATTATATATACATAACATACAGTCAAACTCAAAGTATATATACAGTATATAAATATATAAAAAATATGATATGAATTACATCACTGAATTCTATAGCATTTTTAGACAATTTTCAGTATTTCGATCAAAACCGACAAAAACTAAACAAATCCTCTTAGAAAAAACCATTGACACAGTTTATATTCCAATAATAAATAATGATGTCGAGTTGCTTCTATGAGAATTCGATAAGAAAAGGTTCTTCGATGAGAATTTCATTTCACTGATTCTTACATAATTAAATATTTATTTTGATTACCAAAAAATGGTGACTATATTTTGAACGCGAGTGTATCAATTGCGAGTACTAGAATACATCAACTAAATTAAAAAAAAAGAACCTGTAATATAAGATTACTTTTAAAGAATATGTTCAAATATAAAAAAAAATATATATAAATCGATACTTATGGCAATTTTACTTCTTTCTGTCTGTGGATTATTCTAAAATAATTCGGTTAAAGGAAAAATTTCATCTCATAATTTCGAAATAGAAAAAATAAAACAAAACAAAACTTATATAAAAACAAGTCGTTGATTATACAATAAAATAAAGAAAATCCATATATATATATAGTATATAAATTAAATATCATGTTTACTTTTCATTTATGATATTATTATTATTACCGCATTCGCAAACAAATGTTTTCCTAAAGACATTTTCCAAAGAACAATTTTCCAAAAAGAAAAAAAAAACATTTTTTGTAGTTGAAATGAATTTACCATTTGATTTGTGTGTATAAATATAATTTATCGACGATAGCCTTTTCAGATTACATCTAAATTTAAGGATCTGGAATATTTCCCTTTCTTTTTAAATGTATATTTAAAAGGAAATTTTTCCCAAAGCAGTATAATAACATTATTTTCAGTTTATCTCTCTTGATTTTATTTTGAATTTATTTGTAAAAAAAATTGTTATAAAAGTATTCCATATTTTTATATTTTTGTTATATTGACACCTGTATAATTTTCTTGTACAATATCTATAATAATAATAATATCTATATAATAGTAATATCAAAATTTACTGTATAGATGCTGACTAAAAAAAAAGAAGAAGACATAAAAACAAATTTTCTGTTTATACATTCGAATCTATATTTTCAAAGTTTTATATTCGAAATTTTATTTAAACACAACAATATAATAAAAAAAAAAGAAAAGTTGTTTAAAACCTTTTAAGACTGCGCGTGTTATAAAAGCTAAAAAGTTACCATTAAATATATCGCATAAAGGTAAAAAAAAATAAATAAATACAATATTTAATGTATTTACATTGTTTGAATATAAAATACATAGTAATCGATCAATATAAAAAGTAATCGATATATACACCGATATAACGTTAAAGTTCATAAAAAGGGCAATATCTTTAAAAAAAAATTTCGTTATTATCTGTGATTTTTTTTCTTCCATATATGAATAATAAAATAAATATTATTTGAATTTTAAAGTTAAAGAGTGTTCAATAAATTCAAATTTAATCAAAAATAATCATATATTTATTTAGATAACATAATAATAATAATAATAATAATAAATAAATGTATTATTTATTGATGTCTGGAAAAAAAGAACACGTTTGTTTTTAAAATGTTTTCTATACATTTTTTCATTTAATTTTTTATTTAAATTTGTTATATCCAAAATTAATATTATGTAAAATAAAAGAAATAATCGTCAGGATCTGTTCTTAAATCAAAAAAACATTTTATTACCCATAAAAATACATTAAATTTGAAGTACATAACAAAAAAGCAACAAGATTTGTTAATCGAATGGTAACGTTTTCAAAATAAATCAAAAAAGGATGCGATATAAATATCTGCGGTATATATAAATATATATTTTGTAATGCCTGTGATAATAATGGAAATAATAAAGGGTTTATTATATAGAAAACAAATTCAATTTAGAATTATTTATTCTATTTTTTTTCTTATAGAGATTTAATAAATACAATTCAAAATCATTTCAATCCACGATATAAATACATACATTCATTTTTTTTTATCTATAAGTTTTTTCTTCATTTTTTTAATGCATGTTCTATATATAAAATATATAAAGGATGATTTTTATCATATAAAATAAACCTCGAAGAATTGAAAGAAAATCCAAACAAAATTGTATATAGCTATATAAAAAATATGGTTTAATTTTTTTGCTATTTTCTATACAATAAATGTTTAATATTAAAATTGTATTATAATATATATATATATATATATATAATATATTTCTAATGTAAATATATATATATAAAAGATAAAAGATATTGTAAATTTTAACAATTGACCATAGGGAATCCCAGGGGTAATTCATTTGTTATACATTATCATATATTACATGTACATATTTTTTTTCTTATAGAGATTTAATAAATCATATACAATTCAAAATCATTTCAATCCACGATATAAATACATACATTAATTTTTTTTTATTTACAAGTTTTTTCTTCATTTTTTTTAATGCATGTTCTATATGTAAAATATATAAAGGATGGTTTTTATCATATAAAATAAACCTCGAAGAATTGAAAGAAAATCCAAACAAAATTATATATAGCTATATACATATATAAAATATAGTTTCGTTTTTTTATCATTTTTCCTACAATAAATGTTTAATATTAAAATTGTATTATAATATATATATATATATGTATTTCTAATGTAAATATATAAAAGATATTGTAAAATTTAACAATTGACCATAGGGAATCCCAGGGGTAATTCATTGGTTATACATTATCATATATTATATGTACAATTGTACATATATTCTGTATAATAAAAGAAATATAAGACCATCATTTTTTTTAAAATTTTTTTATTCTCGTTGCATTTGCATTTTGTTATATAAATAATTTGTTTTAATTCTCATTGCGTTAATTGTTGATGATATGATGAATGGGAAATATCATCGCATTTATATACACATATCTTAATTGCTTATTAGTATCAAATAATTATAATATAGAATATGTATATAGAGATAATCTATATAAAAATGTATAATTAAAATATTTATAGAATATAGATATAGATTATCTTATATGAAACCAAATTTTCTTTAAAATTTGTTCTTAAATTGTTTTTATCTATTTATTGATACACGAGCTTAGATACACATAATAATAATAATAGTAATAATAATCACACAATACTAAAATATAAATGAAATTTTCATTGTTATATAAATAAAATATTTATATTAATTGTGCAATTTAATTATTTATATATATAAATAATATAAATTGTTATAATTCCTATATATAATAAAATATATTTGTTGAAAAAATAAAATGTCAATTAATTTTCTATTAAAATAAAATTGAAAAAAAAATCAACTCACCCCTATTTGACATTTGATATTTTATTAAAAAATGTTTTTTTTATAACATTAGATTTGCCTTGTATATGTACTGTATTTATTTATTTTACTTGTAAAAAAATCCTTTACGCCAAAATATAAATTTTATTTATAGTACATATAGAAAGATCAAAGATCAAAGAAAAAATATAATACGTTTTTGTAGTATACCATTTATATAAATTAATTAATCTTTGGCGATATAACTTTTATATACTTTCAATATATATATATTTATTGAAAATCTTTTCTTTTTTTTTTGCTTTCAATTATTTTTTGATTGTATAAAAATATATTTTTACATCTGCTCTATAACGCAGCAATAAACAACATGATATACGATGCTTTGATTGATATATATAAAATATATTATTAATGACCTTTTTTGTTATAGAGTTCATCAATTGAATTAAATAAAATATATATTGTACATTAAACAAAATTTTTTAACCTTTGATAAATCTTAAAAGATATATATTAAAAATAATTAAAAAAATATTAATTTTGATATTTAATCCTCAAATATATTTTATATATATAATATACATCTAGTTTTTCTTTTCATTTATGGATTAGACAGTTCCAGATTTATTTTCAAACATTTAATATTGTTTATGTACTACAATTGTACAATTTTTCATAGTTTTAAAAAAATGTTTTGTATTAATTTAAATAATAAAATAAAAATAATGTAAAAAAAATTGAAAAATGGAACCTTTTTAATTTTTTTCAATTATTATAAATGATTAATTTTTCTCATTGTTTTTATTCTTTCAGGTTAGTGTGATTTTGTCTGCCAGCTTTACGAATTTAATTTGATTCCAACAATTGAGTGAGTAGAAGTTTTTTGTTTTTAAATTATATTTCTTTATAAAATAAAATTAAACAAATTAAATTCATATTAAGATAATAATCTTTAATTTTATGAAAATAGAAAAATCGGTTATTATTTAAAAATTGATGAAATGAAATTTAGATGCAAATTTATATAAACATTTTTTCGATTGTTGTAAATCAATTCGGATTTAATTAATTTTTTACTGTCATTGTAAAGTCGCAAATAATAAATTAAAATTTTAACTAAAAGCGAATACTATAATACTGTAATTATTTTATTTTTGATATTAAAATAAAAAAAAATTAGCATCATCGCCGCACTTAAATCGAAAATTAAACGATATACAATTTATATTAATTCGAAATGTATAATATGAATGAATTCACATTTTTTTATTTTATTTTAATTTATTTTTTAAAGAAATATAATTGTTTTAGAGTTCATAAATAGATCGCATTAAAATCCCGAGCTTTATGTAAATTACCTAACTAATAACTAACTAAGAACCTATAATATATAAAATAAAATAATGGTTAATGGAAATTGCATGCGATTATAAATAATTAAATAACTAACAAATTTATTATTCCTTTTGTTTGCACAAATGAAGATCTATTATATGAACTCAAACTAATTTTTACTAACCCCTTTATTATTATATGAAAATATATTTTTTTCAAATAATGTGTCCTTTTTTTCCCTTTACCCATAAAAAAAGTAATTGTCAGCGGTCTATTCTCTTTAATGGATAGACTACTTGACAATACTTTATCCTATCAATAACAAATGAACAATTAATTGGGTCTTGCCACTCAGCTTTATATATGGTGTTGTTTGGCGCCAAAAATCATTTATTATAATCCTATCCAGGGAGTACTTGGGTCAAGCCCTCTAGTCCTTCAGCGGACCGACTACGCGCCAAGTATTCTTTCCCATCCAACAGCTCTGGTCTGTTTGAGAACCCCCCTGCCCTTGATGAAAATGCCATCGTTGTTTTAAATCTTTTAATGGGCTTGTTAGGGTAGTTTTAATTTTTTTTATTTATATTTAATTTTATTGTTAAGATTATATTTTATTTATTTATATTTAGTTTTATATTCATTGTCAGTATTTGTATAGTTAATAATTTTACTAACATACTAATGCTTTAATTGGATTTGTTTTATATATAAATGAAATTTATGAAACGAAAAAATTATTATAAAACGAAACCATTTGTTTATGTATTCAAGTTAAACTGGTTTTATCCATTTAAATGTATCAAATGTTAAAGAAAACCTTTCACAAAATTCAAATAGAATAGTATATGAAATATTACCACCAAACTTTATAATCTCTATTGTATATGAATAAAAATTAAAAGAAAATCTCTAGAAAACCGTTGCAATCTTTTTAATCAATGTCATCAGGCTTTTATATTGTAGAAAGTCTTATCCCTTAGGCGCTTTACAAAATAAAATTGCTGTGCGTATATTCACCAGTAAATCCTTTTATTAGCATCATATATTTATTAGATACTTGATCTGTTTGTGAAACTTACACTCTGAGAAAAAATGAATATATTATAATATTTCATCTATAAACAAGTTTATATAAAAATAGAAATATCGCATTAAATGTGTATTTTTTGTAACTTTTATTTGCAATTTCTCATATACCATATAACCTTCAATAAAGGAAATGTACAAAATATCTATCCACGCGTATTATAGATATATGCAAAACACCAAAACCTAACCGATACATATTGGAAAATATAGATATACCCACAATCATTTTCTAATTTCATATGTATGCGCACCACCTGCAGCAATATAAAACTAAAATGCTTGCTTCAAATATCCACGTAATTCTACTGTATATCTATCAATATCTATATATATATGTTATATATAGATGCATATATTTATGGATTTCTTTTTCAAAAAAAAAAAAAAAAACGTTTTTCTTTTAAAAATAAAAAAATGAAAATAATAAAAAAAGAAATAGAAGTTTTTTATGAGTTTGATTTTGGGGTTTATGTGTGCGCATATATTTTGTGACTTGTGATATGTGAGCGCGATCTATATAAGGTGCGTATATAGATTTAAGTTAATATATAATGATATTAAATGTATATGGATGGATATACGTATGACGAATATATGATTGTTCAAAGAATATGAAATGTACAACATATTGATATAAACCATATATACAATATACATCTATATAAATTTGATTTTTTCACAGAATTTTCTTTATCTGACTGAATGTGTAAATACCATATATATATACCATACCACATATATATACTTAATATACGAAACACCATCGCTTAAATATAAATTTAAAAACCTATATAAGAAGTATTATATATGTGTATATACCTTAAGAAGATATTTATATATATATATATATATATATAGAAATAAAATTGAAGAAATTTATTTTATAGCATTACTATATCTCAATATATCGCATATATATATATATATATGTGCATATAGAAGATTTTTCGTTTCTATTTTATTTTTTCTATATTCGTTTGCTTTACGTAGTATTCGGGGTTTTTTTTTTCTTTTATACATCATAGATTTATAATAGGCCTATATATACAACAAATATAAAAATAATATATATATTTATATAAGATTCTGCTGATATTATCGCGTATGTATATATATTACATTATATCTATATATGAAATGAACATATAATATAACATATGTCATGTGTAAGTAATATTATATTTTATTTAAAGGATATTTGTTTTTTTATTTTTATATATCATTATGTGTGTTATTTGTATTTGTTGAGATATTTTTTGATACGCACTTGACTTTAAAAGCTTTATATAAAAAGAACGTTTTTGGTATTATTTCGTATTGTTTTTGTGATGAACTATAAATTTGTCACCACAATGATGGTGTGTGTGTGTGTGTGTAATGCTTTTTTTCCATCGTTTTATTTACCTATCGAATGAGTTTAAAGGATCAAATACAAATCTTGCAAACTCTTTTTTGATTTTTTTGGCGAATTATCAGAAAATTATTTTTAGAAATATTATGAAATATTGAAATTCTATATGTCACATTGTTCCATTATAAATATTATAATAAAAAAAAAGGAATCATCCTAAAATTAAAAACCTGTGTTTCATATTTGTTTTCAATTACTGTATAATCATATAAATAAAAGTTTACTAAAATGTATAATGTTATTTATATGCATACGTTGTATTATTCAATAAAATGTGGATAAATTGCTTTACCTTAATAAAAGTATTCTTTTTTTTTATCAAGGTATATAAATAAAGATAATTTAATTAAATATTGAACTAATGTTTTTCGATAAAATCACCTGAATTTCAATGAATAAAGTGTAGATTTTACAAAACGTGTACTTTTACGAACATAATAATTACTTTGAGGTACTGATGAGGGTTAAATGTTTTATTTTTTAGCAATAAAAAGGTGAAAATAATACAATATATTAATAAGATAAGCAATTTTTATTATACACCCACTGCATATGATTTTATCTCATATAGACAATTACTTTTTTCCGTTTAACCATATCTGATATCTGTAAAACATTCCTATACGGATGATTATGATACTAAAAAAAAGTATAAATTTTACAAGTTTATTCAATAAGCTAAATGGCATAGAATATATGTATATTTATTCAATACAGCAATTATAATACAAAAAACTATAATCTATCTTTATCAAATTTTTTTATACCCATGGGAAACTATATATTAACAAAACAAAACACTTATATTTATATATATACATTGCAATCTATCAAATAACCGCACTTAATCTCTTGTGCAGTTATAACTTTTATCATAAATGTTTCATATAAATTTATAAGTGATAAAATATAAATTAAAAATTTAACTTCATATACAATTATTATTATAACCCTTCAACAACTCTCTCATATAATATACACTTTTTATATAAAAAAAAAATTTCAGAAAACTTTTATCATAAAATATTTTATCTCTGTGTTTTTCCATATTTTCCGAATAACTATATATAATAAATATATAATTTATATATAGTTGAAAAAAATTATGATATATAGTAATTATATATATATATATGTATAGTAAAAATAAAAAATTAATTTAATTTGTATATTCGTCTCTTTGACATTTTAATTATTTAAATATAGAAATGCGATATCTAAATAATTTTTTTATTTTTTTTAAATTTGTTTGATAAAAGATAAATTACAAATATGTTTTGATTACATACTATACTATTATAATATAAACGATTGCTCCAACTACTTCATTATTTTACTAGAATTATTATATAGAAATGAATGAAGTTTCCGTTTCTTTATAAACCCTTATATTAAAACTATATAATAAATCATCATTTTTAAAATAATTATAAACGGAACTGACCATATGTTTGCAGCTTCCGCGAAAACTCCCGCGGTGATTTATTTTGATTTTGGGTTTTGCGGTAATTAGAAGTACGAACTCAGTATGTGATATGCAAAGCCAACATCACAAATCCCGAATCTATTAACTGTACTCACCCAGTGCCATATAGTCATATATATTTACCAATATATAATACAGATATAGTTTGTAACAAAAAACCATATAATATCAAAAAATAACTTTCATTTATATACCACATGTTATACATTTCATAAAATTTGTAAATTATACTTTTCTATAATGGATATATTTTACTTTTCTCTGTTTATATATATTTATCATATACTATCTATATTCTATATATATAGAGGTAGGTATATATGGTGGATATTTATTATAAATTTATAAAATAACATATATATATAAAATTTAAACAGATATAAATAAATGTATATATATTTTGTTCGTTTATATATAAATAACAACTCTCAACATTTTCTATATACTATATATATATATTTAGAAAATATATATTATCCATGATTCAAGTGCAGATATACACATTTAATATAATATAATATTTACCAACAATGAAATGCACTATAAAACTATAATGTGTGTATATAATATATAGAAAATTATATTAGCATTTCTAAATATGTTTTCATGTAATATTCATATATATGATATATCTCTATATGTAAACTTTAAAACTATCTCAAAAAATATATATAACGCGATAATATTTATCTACATATATCCTTCCATACATTTATAAATATATATAGAAAATATGATTTATGCATATGGTTGCAACTAGTGGGATTAATTTTTTATATAATATATACATGTATATATAAATGTTGTCTATATATATATATATATATATATATATATATATAACAAAGAGTTATTTGTTTGATGTACAATTGTGTTTAAAATAATAGTATAACACAAACAATTTATGTATTTAAGCAGGTGTAAAACAAATTTGTTAATAGTTTGACTTGTAGGAAAATAATAATGTCTTTTTGGATTATAGTTTACCTTAGATCTTACCGAATTATAAACTCTGTGGTGTTGTTTATAAAAATACCAAATTAAAAAATTTTTAAAAACACCTAATATTTTTAGCACTTTTGTAAATCAAATATATTAGATATACATAAAACTATCAAATATTGTTTGTTATATATCATATCTATATAAATTGTAATTATACAAAATACAAGTTATGTACATTATATATATTTATATAGAAATATATAGAGTGTATATATCCTTAAAGTTATATACATATAAAGACACACACACACACATCCATTTATGTTAATATACTGTTTATATATTTATATATACGATATGCAATATATATTTAGTTTACATTTCATAAAATATAATTTATATAAATAAAATTCATAAAATCTTAAAGTTTTGTTTTTAATTAAAACACTTGGAAAAACTTCTTTTCTTTTATATATATATATTCGCATATATGTATATGATTTTTATATATTAACATTTATTAAAATTAAAGGTTTATAAGTTAAATAAAAATAAAAATAAAAATAGAATATCTAATTAAATTAAATTGTAAATTAGAAAATATATATATTATATATAAAGAAAAAACTTTCTTTTTTCATTATTCATTATACAACAAAAATATAAATGGAATATTTATTACTCATTTCAGTATTATTCATCACTAAATTTGGCATATCCGAATTAAAATTATATGGACATCGGTCAAATATCTTATAAATATAGTTTTTAGTTTAGCTAAAAATTTCATTTTGGATAGCAATAATTTAAATTTCAAATATTTATACACTATTAGTAAATTGTGAATTAAATAATAGTAAATTCGGATTGTATTACTGGATTACCAGCTAATACAATATTTCTCCGTATAATTTTATTTTTATTATTATATAGCTCTGAGGATCTATAATTATATTTACGCCTGTATAAATCAATTTACGTGTTTAAAATATCGTTTATTTTTTGTATTTTTTTTTATTGAATTTCAAGAAGAAAAAAAGTTTCTAAAAATAGACATAAGACGCGTATAAATGATTTGAAGAATGACCTACAATGAAATTAGTTTCAAGAAAAATAGAAATAGTATAAAAAAAACAATACATATATTTTTAATTAAATTTTCGTTAAATATTTTCTATATATCTAAATTTTATATATTATTATATGAAATATCCTATTGTGTAAACATCAAATATAACTAACTAAGAATTTTATATGCGTATACATATTCATCACCTCTATAAATTACAAAAGAATTTATCTGTATACATATATATATATATTTAATTTCAACCGGATACAATATACAATATCATGTTTCATGCTTTGTAACTATATATAAATATATTCATATATAAACATTAGAAAAGGCAGATGAAAATAAAAGAAACGAAAAAAAAAAGTTTTCTCACTTATTATACAGTAATTAACAAACTTTGTTAAATTGTTATAAAAATCACTTGATTTTATCCATCCACATTCATTTTTGTTTTATTTTTTTTTTTTTTTGCCTTATTCTTTTCTCATTCTTTATTTTATTATTATACTAAATTCTAAATACTTTATATATATAGAAAAATAAAAGTATGCACGCAAGACTTCCGATATCGATATATTTTATTACACTATACTAGGGTATATATATATATATATATATATATATATATATATATATATCCATAGAAATGTATAGTGTATGCGTGCCAAATAACTTCAAAATAATACTCGTTGGTATATACAATTATGTAACATATATATTTATATATAGTATAATATAAAACATGAAAAACCCTTGTCAATTTCGCACAAAAGCAAAATATAAAGTACATTGCGTATAGATAGATATATTTAATTTTAGCATTTTATATATATTTAAACATAATACGCGCAAGAAATAAGGAAACAAAAGGTTTTCATTTAATTTTGATGTTGGATTTTTTTTTTTTTATTTTCTTTATTATTTTTTTGAGATGATGGTAGAAATTTTGCATAAATATACTATGTATTTGTTTGTTATCAAATTATTTGTATAAAAATATTAAAAGAAAAAAACATTTTCTTATTTTACTTTGTTATTTTCGCAGAAAATTCTATACAAATTTGTTTTAAAAATTTTAAAAGTTTTCTATATATGTATATATATATATTGTATAATACATAAATTTAATGAAAATTACCAATATTAAATCATCAATTCATATATTGATTTTTATATACTTGGTTTAGTATCACGGAGGTCGTAAAATAACAAAAATGACCTGAATTGCTGTTTTCAACGCAGGTCCTAAAAAATAGATAATTAGAAATTGACTATTGATTTAACATTTCTTATTTAACCTTTTCGAAAAAAAAAAAATTCTTCTAAAATCACTCAAATTATTCTAAGTTAGGTAAAAGGGATGTTCAATCCTTTTATCAATGGAGTAAGTATTTTTTATGATTTTTATCGTTTATAATTTTGTTTTAGTTGCACAAAAATACTATAAATTGCGATCCGCTTGGAATCGCTAATCTTGCTAATCATCAAACCTCTTGCTCCATATTATCTATAAATATATAACACTGACTTTTAAATATGATTTTTAATATCCTGTTTTTTATTTCAAAAAATATTTACGCTTTTTAAGAAACATTTAATTATTAAATATATATTATAAATTCAGTATATTAACTGCGAATATTAAATAAATATTTAAAGAAACACTTTTTTACTTGTTGAAAAACTTTCTTTTTTTTTTTACAAAATTTTCTTATACTTAGAGAACAACAGATCTGTTACATGCGAGGTATTTCAATTTAAATGTCCTCAATTTGGTTATAAACACTATTAAATCCGCATTAACTTATTATTTATATTTGTAACATTTGTAAGATAATAAAAATTCTTATTCTGCATTAAAAAAAATCTGTACTTTCATAGAGAATGTCCAAATTTCAATTATTTATATCACAAAAATCATAAAATGTTTATATACAATACAAAAATGTAGAATTCATAAATTATTTGATTGTCATATATAAAGAAAAAATTATTTGTATTGTATATAAAAAAATAGAGATTCAAAAAAAAGTCATTTATCATATGTGTTTTAAGTTTTTTCTTGAATTCAATTAATATTTAAAAATATATTTGTATACATGAATTTGTATTTTTACATGAATAGAGGATCGACAGAATTTAATGATAATTTATGCGGGTAACTCGGAATTGTAAGGATTTGAAGACAAACACTTTTCAAATACCCGAGAGGACGATGAAAGTGATTTTCAAGTTCAATTTTTTTCAGCAATTTTAGATTACGAATCCTTTTAAGTGAAAATTTTGTTTTATTCGTAAAACTAAATTCCAATCATTAAACAACTGCTTAGATGGAGAATTCTATAGATTGATCCATTATTATACTGTACAAACAATTTTTTATGTAAAAATATAAAACCCATATACCAGATATATATACGATGGATAATAAATCTAAAGATTGTAATTTCCGTTAAAAGAATAAAAAAAATTGAAAATAGTCCATCATTCAATATATATATATACAAATATTATATAAATAACACTTTATGCAAAAAAAATATAAAATATTGTAATATTTCATTTACATCAAAATATCATCAATGTAAAAATGTTGAAATGTAAAAAAATTCATTTCAAATCTTCAACTTCAAAAATAATATTCATAAATTACAAATAAAAAATATTGAAATTTACCAAATCGTCTAAAAAAACTATTACTACTATTAGATTCGAATATACTATATTTCATATATAGACTATAATATGCATATACACAAAACAAATTTAAAAAGAAAAAGCTAACATTTTATTATATGATTCCAATATTTATATCCTTTTTTTTCATAAATAAAATTGAATTATACATATGTACAGCGTAATCAATATCCTTTATTTTTTGATATATTCACATTTTGAAAACCTTAAATGTATAAAGAAAACTATGATTACATAGTTTTTTGTAATAATATGGAAAATTGAAAACCTGCTTATATTGATTGGTTGATTGTTGAATATCCCAAATTTTTGTTGAATGACCATTGCAAGTTGGAATTCTGGCCAGTTATTAATAGTAAAATTTTGGTTTTCTTATATGTAGAAATCCTTATATTTCCTTTCGCGAAAAGTTCTATTTAAATATTTCCTCTGAATTTCTTAAACGACCGCATTTATATTTGAGCATTATTTCGATTGAACACATTTTTTTTTGTTATTTTAAATAAGATACATTAATGTTTATTGTTTTACATAACTTTATGCAAAATTTTGTATCACCTTTTCATACAATAAAATAAAAAAAAATTATCAAATATCATTCATTATATATATTTATTTATCAAATTTCCACGTGTAATTCCAACAAATGAATGTTGTAAATTTGTATAACATTAAACAAGTAAATATAGCGAACGAACCTGAAAATATATCTTCTCAACAAAACCACATAATTTATATCAAGCATATATCTATTTATAAATAAATATATTTATATATATATAGAATTATATAACCTCACGTATTTTTTTACCCGTATATATTCGAATGAGGTATATATTAGACCTTTTACAGATGCTTTTGGTTTAACTAAATTTATACATCATTCTCATAATAAAGATAAATAAATATTTCATTTTAACCCATATCCATACCCATCATATATATGCGAATGGATATATAATAAAATTTTATATTTGCTTTTTTTTTCTTCTTCTATAATTCTTGTTTACAGGCTTACATGATATATATATATATGTATATATGAGATTCATCACTGCCTATATTATAATCATAATAATAATAATAATAATAATAATCCACCTTTAAATGGGTATATAATATATATAGATGTTATGAATCTATATATACATTTTCGCGTTAAAACACAGATAAATAAAAATCGTGTATATGCTGCACCAAATATATTATATACATATTGTATATTATTTATAGATATCTATATAGATGCGTTTTTTGAGCTTGTAAATTATGTTTTCTAAAAATAGCCAAACCGAATATAATACAATATAATAATACAAAAAAATAATGTTTGGTAAAATCCAAAAACAGACTGAATGTAGGCCTTTATGTGTATGTATATATCTTTATTGTAACAAAAACAATATACGCGCCAACAAAGATGTTTTGCGACGATTAACGACACCATACTAAAAAAAAACCATGATCTATACAGAAAAAATATATATATTTGAAGAATATATGTATCTATAATCTATATATAAAACAAAATAACCTACCATCATCATACATGTGGCACGCAATCATTTTCATTAATTTTCCAATTTTATTTTATATTACGTTTAACGAAATCCTTCGGTGTGTGTTAACGGGACTGAAAATATATATGAAAATATATTTTATAAGCCTTTTTAAAAAAAAAAATAATATAAACAAAAAACAGAAGAGTACAAAAAAAAAAGAATAAAAAAAAATAATATATAGAAAATAAATTTGGTTTATATTTCTTATATTTCTTTTATATATATTATATATTTGTATATATCAAACCATGCATTTAAATAAAAAAATATAATTTTTCCATATATGTGCACTTTCACCCCCATGTATAGAATGCTTATAACACGAAGGCTTATCCTTTCTATACATGTGTGTTGTGTATATCTATTTATAAAAGAGGATTTTTTGTTGAAGAGGATTTATCACACGCAATATATATAAATGTTAGATTCATATATATATATATATATATATATAAATTTTATTTTTATATACATTTGAGTATGAATAAAATTAATATTCCGGTTAAGGAAGACATATATAATTTAAAAGGATTTTATTTTTATTTTTATATAATATAAATGTTGAATTGGGTAATAATTGATCATTTCATTTTATGTATTCATTTGACAAATCCATATATACCCAAATTAACATTAATAAATAGAAAAACAAAAACAAATTAAACGGATATTTAAAGTTAATACACTTTAATAGTTCGCAATTATACGAGGGTTTAAAAAACGAACAATTAATAATATGATATTTAAAAATAATATATATTCATTTTCACATATCTTTATAATATCATGATTATTTATATACTATATATTTATCATTTAATAAGATAAATAAAACATTAAAACATAAAAAAGGAAATTATTAGATACATCAAAAATAATGAAAAACTTCGATTTTATCTTAATTATTATATATTATATTTTGTATATGGGATCATTTTTAACACACATTACATACTCTCACCCAACTATAATGTATATATAATGTCAAATATTGTCTTAATCATTTTTATTAACGAAGATGAATATTATATTATATATGGTATTTATTTTGTCACAATTTAAAATACATATTTTTATAAATTCATTTTTGATCATCAATCAAAAAGAATTTTATCTTTTTCACATATTCATATATAATGTCTTAAAAATAAAAAAAAACCAATATTATACAATATAATGTCTTTATGCCTACAAAAAATTGTTTAATATTTAGATATAATGGTATTAATTTTCAAAATTCATTGTAATTATCTGTATAAAATGATAAAAAAAAATATATACTTACAGGTAGTTTTAAAAAATATTAATCAAATTCTAAATTTATTGCATTCTGTTCCTTTTATTTTACTGCTTTAGTTAAAATTTTCTTATTTACTTTTAATTAATTCTTTTTTTAACTAATTTGAATCGTTATGCATTTCTATAATATAATATCCATTGAAAACACCCCGTTTTTTATTCAAATGAAATTAGTCGAATATTTAAAACATCCTTATGAATATAAAATTAAAAAAATCATTAAACATATCCATTTTTTGTAGAACATGATTTATACATAAATAATACTTTTGAAAGAACTGTATTGATGAAAGAAATAACCCTTTAACAAATAATCTAAATTTCATTATTATAAAAACATTCCATCTCCAAAGTTTTTATCTTTACTGGTACAATAAATTGTTCTTTTTTTAAATAACATATCCTATAATGTATATATTTTAAAATAATCATATTTCTGATATATAGAAGTAACTATTAAATGGTTGTAGATGTATTTTGAGGAACTTAAAATAATATTATAAATATATGTGATATATATAATATATTAAAGATTACATGTTAAATAAATGAGTTCTTATCAAAATTATTCGAAATATTTGTATATATATAAAGTTAGTTTGTTATAATTAAAAAAAAAAGTTATTAAAATTATCTACAATCTATTTGAAATGTTGTCAATCAATTGTTACCATCAGTTATATGTATAGATAAACGAATTTTCATCCTACATTATTTTAGTTTTTGGCAATAACTTATGTACTATATGAAAACTCTATATTGATATTTAAATTTTAACATTTATTTAACAAAATAATTCTTTCATTTTTTATGTACAGCGATTTCAGTATCTGAACATCGTCCGGATTAGAATTACCTTAAAAGAATTAAATAGCTATCAATTTATGGTGTGAAAAATACATAAAATGTAAAATTTTTTTTTTGTAAAACTTTCGGTATTTTTTTGTCTTTTTTTTGCACGAAAAACGAAAATTGAATATTTTTTGTCATCCATGACGTTTGTCATAGAAAATAATCTTAAAAAATTGATTTTTAACTTCCATACTATTCTAAAATTAAACATGAAATTGAGTATCTAAAGATATTTGGGCATCAGCCATACTTATCATGACAATATCTACACCACAGAGTCACATTATAAATATAGAAATATTTATATAAATCATATCTCTTGCGATAAGCCTATATAATTTAAACAATTTTCATCAATGGGGTCATCTTTATGTATATAACATATATGATTTATTTGATAAATTAACATTTTAACAATATCTATATTACTGTTTTATAAAATAATTATTATGCGATAATACTTTTATATGTATTTTGAAATGTAAATTTATATACCCATAAACAAAAGGCAAACAAAACAGTTTAAATCAAACAATTATACATTTAAGAAATAAATTTTATATATCCAAATATATAGATATATAGATTGTGACTATATATAAATATAACATTTTAATATAGAATTAATAATCCCTGAAATATTTGAATATAATACGGGGACCGATGATTTAATTTGGTGATTTATGTCTACTATACAAAGAGAACAAACGGAATAAAAAAAATTAAAATAATAATATAATATATGAAACGGAAAAACATAAAGGAATCATATAATATACTATATAAAGATTTGTAGATTTATTTAATATTGTATATATGAATGAAAATTTCCATATGTGGTATTTTTTAAAATGAAAATCGGAAAATACTGAAAAGTATTAAAATATACAAAGAGTTGAATATTTTATAAAAAGAATTATCCCGTTTTTTTATTTGATTGTTTTTTATTAGATTATTTATATAAATTAATCGCATGATTTCATAATTTGTTAATTTTACTCTCCATGGATTATGTTAAATAGTTTTTGTTCAAATATTTAATATTTAATTTTTTTGTCGTTTTTTTTTGTATATAAAAATCTGTATTTACTCATAATTATATATCATACATATTATAAAAATAAATAATTTACAAAACAAAATGTTTGTGGTTTTTCATACAACTGAATAAATAAAAGAATATCTATTGAACGATCCTGTGAAAGGAATCATTTTTTCTCAGAAATCCATATTGGAATTTAGTGAACAAAACATTAAATTTATTTATAATAATTCTATTAAAGTAAATCTAATCTTTTTGTGTGCGTATTCAATATAAAAAATTGACAAATTATCGCACAATAATATATAGAAAACTGATTGGATAAAATATAAAATATTGAAACCCGCATATTTTAAATTAAATATTTTAATAAATTTCCATTATATTATTTTTGAATGGCAATAGAATTCGAATCTTTAAACAATATTAAAATTTATATATATATATATATATATATATATATATATATATATGTAATAATAATATTTCAATATTATTTTAATGGAATGTAATGTATAAATAAATAAAAATAAAAATTTATATAATGAATTCACGTTCACTTCATTGAATCTCAACTCAATATAGATATATATTATAATCCCTTATATAAATATAAAATATTATATAGAGAAATACAAAAGAAAAGATATTATATTTTTAATAAAATGAAATTGATTGAATTTAATAATAATAATAATGTTTTGTTCAATTTTCAATTTATTGCCATATTATATTTATTAAATATATATAAATATATATTTTTAATATTATCTTGATAAAATTGCATTTTTGTAATAAAATATTTTCTTATGGTTTTCCTTTTTCTTTAAATAAAATTTCTATATCGATGGATATATATGATAACCATATACAATATATATATATATTAGAATAATTTTTGAATTATTAACATAATATTATATTTATATGTATTGTATATCCAGTTCACAATAATAAAAATATTTAGTTTATAGAATCATTGCAAATATAAAAATAATCTGCTGCTATTAAAATTTCAGTTCAATATTAAATATACACTTTTCAAATATTATATTTGCATTTATATAATAATAATAAAAATCCGCGCTATACAAAACACACATTAAATTATTTATTAGTTATATAAATTTTCTTTTTATGTAGGTTATTTTACATTATATTCATATCAATAATGTTTTTTTTTTCAAATATTTTTATTAATAAAATTTTCCAAACAAACAGACAAACAAAACGAAACTTATGTATACGCGTATTTTGTTATGATTATATTTAGAACATATAACTTTTCTTTTAGATCATAGAGGAAATCAAAAAAATTCAAACCACACGAAACAAAAAAAAAATAAAAAAAGTATATTATAAACTTAATACATGATCCTTCTGGGACTATATATGTTCATTTTTTATTTTTTTTATATATTCCTTTTAAAGAATATATTCATTTAATATTTTCTATATATTTATATATTATTAAGATATACCCTCATACGAACGAGTATATAAATATGTTTAGCTATATATGGTATGGTATACTTTAAATTTATAACGTTGAAGAATATCAAAAGTGATAAAAGCATACAATGTACTATAAATGATAGAAATATTCTTTACACTTTCGAAATCTTTTCAAGAAAAACTTTTATATTTTTTGGGGTTTTATCATATTTATACATATAGAATACAAACTTTAAACATATATTTATATATATATATACAATTTTATAGGGAAAACTGACATGAATTCAATATATATCAAAATAAATTTTAGCAAATATGTTTTAAAAAATCATTTAATAATACAAAACCCTACACAAAACCTTATATTTAATATTGCCCAATTTTTTTTTAATTCTTTTATTTGATTAAATTAATAAATATATTAATGATAAAAAAAAGCTTCTTTTACAATAAATTCTTTTTAATTTAATTTCTATTTAAAAAAAAATTATCATGAATTTGACTTTTTTCGTCTATATTTATTTTTGTTATATGTATATATAATAAATTAATTTAAAAAAAAGAAATGACAATTTATATATCATTCATTGTATATTATTAATATTTTTTACCTCTAAATAGACATCGTGAAAATGATTTGGTATTTATAACAAATTACCTTTATATATAACAAATTATGGAACAAAATTGACAATAAAGAAATATACATCGTCAATATGAAATGCGTATTTTGAATTTTATTTTTATTATTATATCATTATATTATTAACTTATTAATATATTGTATAAAATTGTACAATTGAACAAAATATATACATGAATGCATTTTATATATATATATATATTATATCAACATCGTTGTAATCATTGTTTCTTTTTTATATATTTTAATAATATATACATACATGAATATAACAATTTGAATTAAAAATGTATAATATAATAAGCTTTAATATTCTAATAGAAAATTTCAAATACACCATAAAAATATACCCAGTCACATAATGTATGTATGGTATGTCATTCATGTATACCATGTTATAGTAAAATAACGACGAACATGAAAGGAAACGATTTGGAAAATTCGATGAATGTAATTTTACATGCTTTTCTGTTTTCTTTTATTTTTGTTTTTTTTTGTTGTGTTTGTTATATGCGTTGTTTAAGGAATCGTTATTATATTATACATATATATATACATATATATATTATTATGTATTCGTTTAAGCCATTTCTAAATAGGTACATATTTTATTTTACAGATAAATAACCTATATTATATATAACTGCTTATTATATGGTTGTTTTTCTGTGTATATAAATTCCTTTATACGATTTTCTGTGTTTTTTATCCATATAAAAGTATATAATAATGTACCAAAATATTTATCATTAAAATTATTTAAATAATCATGTAATATATAAAATATACAAAATTTTGTTTTTTATATAATATGTTAAATATATAGAGTAGCTATACATATAGGGGATTGATTCACAGTTTATTTGTTCATTTTAGTCGCATATAAATTACTACATCAAAAACCATTTTGTATTTTGATTCCAACACACAATTTGTCAAAATTATGAGATTATTATCTTGTTATGGCCTTTTTGCAATTAAAAATTCCCTTTCTACAATTTAGGATAATTAATGCATTGCTCCTTGAAAATCATCCGTCAATTAAAGAACTTTTGATGAATGTGATTTCTGATTAAAAATTATATTTTGTATTTAATGTATTCTATATAGAAATTTAGAATTTATTTAAAATTAACTACATTTTATTTATTATTATCAATTAACGGAAAAATGGCATTTCCTGTGCTTTATATTTTCCATGCAAAAGAAATATTAATATAATGGAAATTTATGTTCCGTTTCAAACCTTATCATTGCACAATCAAACATCTAAATTTGGATGAATAAACATACATGAATTAGTGCATCGTTTATATTTCTCGCACTATACGACGTTTGTATATATAGATTACATTGATATATGGTTTTGTGTGCGTTTAATCGTTTAATTGAATGAATATACCATATAACAAATATTCAAAGAATCCGCATTCATATATATATTTGCCCTTATATTACATACCCTTTGTTATACTTTATCTATATATAAATATTTATATATATTGTCATCTATACACGTAGATGTACTATGTATATGTATATTACCTTTACCCACTTTACCGCATATACAATTTTCTCGTCGTTCTGCTGTTTGTATTATATATTCATACATGCATATGTAATATATATAAAAGAATTTTTTAACTTTTTAAAAATAAATAAACTTTAAAAAACATTGTAAATCCACATGTACATTATTATTCCTTTTACATAAATATATAAATATTTTACAAAGAAAATTTCAAATATATACAACAGCGGAGCGTAGCGTATATACTTGTATTACGTAATATATTTTTGAATGTAAATTTTATGTATAATTAAAGTATATACACAAAATATATATAATTATTCTATATATTCATATATCCTACATAGAAATAATTACATAATATACGAATATTTATATATCTATATATGAATTGCGTTTATAAAACTCTGGGAATTTCCATATCATATACAGTATATACGACGGTATATGTACAGATAAGCTAAATGCTGCTTACACCTTGTTTGTATTGCTGTTGTATATATGCACAATGCACATATATTATATACATAGTGAATGAGATGAAAATGTATATATGATACGATCAGTCTTTTTTGCATAAAATATAAAATAATTGCGATGTTTACCTGCTATCCTATACATATTCTTCTCTTCATATATATATATATATATATATATGTACTATGTAATTTTGTATATCCTTAATTTTACAATATAAATAAATAAAATATTAATTTATATATATATATATATGATATAGTATAAAGTATACTATATATAGTAAATATGAGCTAAAAATAAAGGACTTTTTTGTTGTGTTCTTTTTGTGTTTTATAATTGTTTTTATTGCCTAATTATCCTCTTTTGTATTTATTGTTTTATGTATGTACCATCATCGCACCATAAGTAGTAGTTGTTGTCTATATATGTATATGTACAATATATATTTTACAATGTTGTGTGTTTATATATATGAACAATTTCCGTTTTACACTCGTCGTTTTACACAATATTGTTTTTCACATGTATACATACATCATATACATATGGACCCTGTTTTCTCGCAAACACATATATATGCGATAATGTATATAAATGGATACATTTTATTATTACATCAACAATTTTTAGTTTATTTTATATATGAGGAATGGAAAATTTTAAAACAGAGACTTAAAACATTTTACTATTTAGATTGTTATATATGTTATATATATATATTATTTCCGGTATATAAACATGTAAAATTCAGTACAGTTTAACCATAAAAGATAATAAAATTGTATATCAAAAGTTTTTTTTTTTTAACATATGAACAACAATACAAATAGTTCATTTTAATGTATATTATACGAGATTGCATATGGCTATAGTGGAATTGGAAAGGAAATGCTGAAACCTTTCATTAACTTAATTTAGTTTATATTTATTTATATAATATATAGTATTAGTATATATGATATAACATATAATAATAAAGATTTTGTGTAAATATTTCTGAGGATTCGCCAACAATTTTCGAGCTTAGAATTAATTTAGAAGGTTCTAACCTTTTCAATTGGATTCAAGCGCTGGAAGTACAATAATAAATGAAAAAATAATCAATTAAATATACATATATTACAATCACAAAATTTTAATGCAAACAACCTTAAACACTATACGATATAACAAAACAATGACATTATTTCGTTGTTTTATATTTATATTTATAATTCAAATTTCTTCTATTCGTGTATTTTAAAATATATTTAATATAAGTAATTCAAAACCAAAATGTAATTCATTTAAACTTCTTAATTCATTATTTTGATTTTTTTTCTGTAAATGTCATGTACAGATATATCAAGGTATAAATGTATAAACAAAAAAAGATATGGTATAAATACATATATATATTATAAACATGGAATATACATTTTTATTTTTTGTGTACACATCCCATGAAGATATTACTTCATTGCGAGTTCAATAACAATAAGTTCAACGTCTTTATATTTTATGTATTATATATACGCAAATTAAAATAAAATACGTGGATTTTACTTTTTTATATATATATATTTTTTACTTTATCATAAAAATCATTTCATTGAAATATTTGTACAAAAATATAACTATTGTACATAAATAAAATCCCAAACGAAAACAAGTCACATTTATATATAAAATCATATACAATATGTAAAATAATTATGTTTTTTTTATTAAAACTTTATTAAATGTAATAATTGAAATTTATTTAATAAATACTCTCTACAGGGATATAATAAATGCTTGACCCAATTCAGTTGTTATAATTATGACTACTTTATATCCCTTTATATGTTGATATATTCCCTATATAATATAAATAACCAATGTATAGATATTTTATTAGATATCAGATATTGAAAAATTGAATAGAATAGGTATTATATATAATATATTCCAACATATGGCTTTTGATTCTGTTGTAAGTAACGGAAAGGTTGAGGAAAATAGATATTTTGTATATATCATATTCAGTTTTTGAGCCCGAATTTGACATAAAATTTCTGTAATTATCTAAAAATAAAATAAAAAGATTGACTTTGTGACAACTCAAATTATAAATTTATATTGAACTTTATTCTTCAAAGGTAAAACTTTTCTTATGAAACGTAAATTTAAAATTGTTATAATGTTAAGGACTAAAATAAAAATAACCTCAAATCAGTAACTAATATTTTTGACAAATTTCGTTTATCCACTTATTAAAAAAAATAATCAAAACTGCCATGTAAATAAAGAAAATGTTCATTAAATTATTTTTCCAATAAAGACATAATATTTTAAGTCATTTTTAATCTTTTAAACAAATTTACTTTTACACATATATATATATATAAGACTTTGCAATGCGATAATAACTATACATATATGAATCCTATAAAACAATATATATGGATATGCGTATATACATAAACGAATGGTAAATAAACAAACGATAAAATTGTAATGTATATATATAATACATGTATAAGATGAAAATTACATATCACAACATTATTCTATAATTTAAGTCAAATGATTTTGTTATCAAATATAACATTTTAAAATGTATTTATATATTTCGATATATGATATGTGATGTATACTACATATGGTATTCACAATTCCCTATTCCCATATATGTGTATAAACCTAACATCATGTGCATATATATAAATAAAATAATATGTGATGTGATGTGATGTATATTTAAGTAATTATGAAAATTAATTAAATTACATTCAAAACATTCAAAATCAATTAACATTTAAAATCATTTATGATACATAAATATATATATATAAAATATTTTCTATGTTAAACATCATATACATATAGACATTATAAATTTACATGATTGTAGATTACATTACGAATAAAGAGCTATATTCATACATACTTGGGTAAATTTATATATAATCATTGTTTTCTCACAAACAAATTTTTTATCTACCTATTATTTTCCTATACAACATCAAATCATTTTATTCATTTATACATCATTGTTAGATATATATTTTTACATCAATATATTGTTTGTGTATAATCATATGTCGCAATTATATCGTATATATATATAAATATCTGTATATATTTTCTTCAGAGGTGGATAATAAAATTGTTGAATGAAATGAATGAAAAGAACTCTTCTTATATAGAAATATCAAATAATAAATTTGTTATATTTGAGTTTACTTTGTTATATAATTCGGTTTGATAAAAAAAATCAGGTATCAATAAATCCATTTGCGGTTTAGCCAGAAAATTAATATAAAATTATTCCAAATGTATTTTAAAATATTCGAATATACAATTTGATTGTTCGCTCTGATGTATATATATATATTTATATATATTTAATTACAATGATTTTAATTAAATTCTAATTGACAACATGACTTGACATATACTTGAATTAGAGTATATATTTATTTATTTATTATATACAAGAGTATTTATAGCATATATTATATATATATTAAATGTGTATTTATCTTATATTGTAAAACATCTTATTTATGAAATAAGATTTTATTACCAAAATTTCATTTGTATAATTTTTAAATATTGTTTTATATAATATATAAAACCCAAATACAACTGTTCTTTGGGAAACCTATAGAATAAACTCAGTAGAGTTTAATCCATCTAAAACAATTAACTTAAATGTTTGTTCATAAATAACTGATCCACAAATTTCCAACAATCCAATCATTATGAATAATAATAATACTCTTATACCAAAATCTAAAATCCAAAAATAAATGTCTATGTCAAACAATTTTATATACAGCAATAATATAATTATTTCAGTTAAAATACTAGTTGCATTGAGTTTTTGCGAAGATTCAATGAATTCAATGAATTCAAAAACTAGCATTTTAGCTAATCGGAAATAAAATTGTAACAAATTCAATTGAATTGTTATCATAGACGATCATAGCAGTAACTTTATTATGCACATTTGTATTATTATTACCATCACGAATGTTAAGTAATGAAATTATCAAGTAAATTCCTGTCTATTAACTTCTATTATAATTCGAGACATTTCATATGACACTTCCCTATTACATTAACTGTTTTCTAACAGATTTGGCTATAAATTTTTTCAAAAACTCCAAGATGGAACAGTCCACCAGCACTAGTATGTCCGCCGCTTAAGATAATTATAGTTTTTAAAATTAAATGTTATTTACCTATAACTAAGACCCATCAACCTAAAGTAAAACTTGGATAATTGTTTGACAATTTTCCTTAGATATATTCTTTCTAAGGATATATCAAAATAAGTCTTATAATAAATATATTATACATAGGAGTGTATACAAATATTTATCAAATTTACAAACTTGAAAAAATTAACTTTTGTTTTATTTTAACAACAAATCTTAAATATATATATATATCTATAATAATATAATCTATTATTTTATCTCCTTATATATACATATATACTTTTGTTTCCTTTTATTATTGTTATTATTTAAAGGATCCTTGCTATATATATATATCAATATATAAATTTTGTTTCTTTATATTATAAATTATTTGGTGTATATAAATTCTTAGATATGCAAAGATAAATTCGTATATTTTTAGATCTATTATATGCATTAAAAGAAAAATAAATTTCAACAATTGACTGTAAATGATATGCTCTATATATACAGTTTTTGTTTTATATACTATATGTATATTGTATATATAAATGAAAATATGCATATAGATAGATATTTATATATATATATATATATAAGCACATCATATATTATTGTGTGAAATGTTTTCTTTCGATGTAATTTATTCCATTTGGGGTATATGTGAAATAAATTTTCTTCAGCAAAATTTTATATATATACATATAGTATATATTTGAATTGAGTATAACAAATTTATATATGTATATTATTTTATGCATATCATATATATATATTTATGTATATTTTTAAATTTATTTGCATTTCATACAGACTATATAAAGTCATTCTTATATTTTGTCACTTAATTTCTGCTGCATGCCATACACTACGATAAGAGGATCTCTATATATATATCTATAGAAATAAATATGTGTGCAATTTATACGTACAATCATCATTATCACATTGTGTATGTGACACTTTTATCTATATAGAGTTAAAATTTATACATATCATAAATGTATATTACACAAGAAAACTAAATAAATTTGTTGTAAATATTATACATGTTTAAAATTATATTGGATTTTATTCTCGTTCATATATATATGTGATGATATGTGATGAAAAAGACATGACATTTATTTGAATTAAATTATATATATATATATATAATTATTTTGCATATATATTTTGAAATCATTTTCTTTTTTTTTCATAAATATAAAACATATGCACATTTAATTTGTGACAAGAAATTGCATAATCGAATTTATGGTGGTGGTACAATTGCGTGAAAAATTGTGCCCTATCTTGATCCAAATAATATACATTTATTATAATTTGTATCTTAAACAATTACAATTATATAAAATATTAGATTATAGAGATCGAGCTCTTTCATGACATTTATGTCGCAATTTGTATCTTTATAATTTTTAAAAAGGTATTATTTCATATATTTCAAAATTTGTATCCCCATTTCCACCACATCCTCGACAGCATGGGGAATGATGTGGCGGTAATTTGACAACTATCGGATATTAAATTAATTATGTATGAATATAAGTCCTCAATCGGTCTCAACCGTTCCGCAATAACTGACGAAAGCACTAATACTAATATTTAATATTCTATATATTTATATATATACAAAATGCATGAATAGGGAATATAATTTGTTATTTTATTGGTCAAATTATTACGTATATCTACATCAATATAAAATAATTATTACGTATAAATGAAATTAATTATTATATATAAAATATTATTTGCTATGTTTATAGTACATAGATGTATGTATATATATAAAGTTATTCAAAATGTATATAATACATAATACATAATTGACGACAAATTCAATGGAAAATTATAATTTTATTGTACGTATAAATATAAATGTGGTTTCATTCATTCCGTTGTTGTGTTTTTCCAAAAAGCACATTGATGAAATTTTATTATTTTGTGTATATATAATTAAATAATTTATATTTATATATGTTTTGTTTGTTTTGTACACTATTATATAAAATAAATAAGTATATTTATTTTACGCAAAATTGAATTGAAATTAAATAATAATTGTATAGTTGAAATATAATATATAGTTTGGGAGGGGTTTTTATTTTTCTTTTTTTTTTTATAATAATTCAATCAGTAAAAATATTAAAAAAAAAAAAGAGTAATTTTTTTTAATTGATTAATTTATATATATATATATACTGAGAATTGATATAATTTTTCGTCGAATGAATATTGAATTAAACTTTACTATATGCAGTTTTTGGTAAATTAAAGAAGGATAATGATAAAGTCTATATATTTCTGATGTTTTTCAAATAATTATAGAAATAATCTCCGTTAATTATATCATAAACAATTTATACTGCCAATTAATTTTTATTGACATTTTAAAACCAAAAATTAAAAAACAACATATAACAATATAATAATTCTTTTGAAAAATGATAATTTCCAATGATCAGGAAATACTGTTACTGCAAATCCCTCACATCACACGCATTCATTACATTTTTAACGATATCCGCAGTTTACATCCTTTTTTCCAAATGTATATCAGTATTTGTGTTTGATATACAAATATATTTTCATCGAAATTTATATAATTGGCTTGCTTTTGATAAATCCTATCTAGTATATATATATGTGAATGAATAAATTTTAATAATAAAATATAAGAAGGGTTCTTCAAAATTTTAAAATATAATTTCTCATTTATTATGCCAATTTATATATATAAATTTTGCGCTATTGAAAAAGAAAACATTTTAACATTTAAATGCATATACAAAAGTTTACAATATATTTTCATATTAAAAATAATTTTTAGCAATATATTTATACAGTACATTAAAAATGATGTAATTGAACCAATAATATTTTACCCAAAAAAATATCTATATCTAATAAATATAAAACATATGAAATCCATATCAAATTATTGGTAATAACATTTTTGATAATCTTTATTGTATCTGTATATATATGTATATTCCCTTTACATTATTTTTATATAAGGGATATGAAATCATTTTGAGGATGTATTTTGTTTTATACAATGCTTTATTATGAAAATTTATCTTTCTCTTGATCGGACTATACTTTCTCCCGGTTGAACAGACAACTTTTAGTAGTTCTTATCTTATTTTTTTGTTCAAATATTCAGATTCAAGTATGATATTCGAGTAATACTTTTGTTGAGGAAGACCAACAAATAGTCGGTAAATGAAAAAAAAAAACTTTATAAACAATATCAGTTGGTATGGTTTTATGAAATTATTAATCCTCTTATGTTTTTGCAAAAAATTAAAAATTGACTGCACATAAATTAAAACTAAAACCCAATGAAAGAACTTCACGATTAATTTATATTTTTTTAGAGAAATGTTCGATGTGATATAACTATAAAGTTAAGTAGCCATCGCGATTGTAAACCCCTAAAACTATTTCATAGTATACTTAAATATGTATATATCAAGATGAAATGCCTATATAAATTTTTCCTATATACATATTTATATTGTAAGATATTTTGGTATATATAAAATATGATATTACTCTTATTTATTGTATATGATATATATGTATAACAGGCGCAGTCAATATCAATGGTACAATATAACAAATAAGATATGTATTTATTTTGTATATATATAGTATTATTCATTTTAGACACATTGAAAACAAAGCAAAATGTTGAAGAAAAGAAGATTTTTACCCTGCGCTATATGCATATAAATATAATATATAAAATTTTCATTATGGAATTACCCATGCGAAAATAATAATTACACAATTTCTTTTCTGTATTTTTTTTTTTTTCGTTCGCTTTATTATTATTATTATTATTATTTTTATGAGCTTTCATTATAAACCATATATATACATTTATATTATTTGAAATATATAACAATCCCTACAAATATATTGAATGAAAAATTCATTATATTGATGAAAAGTTTTTGTATAATAAACTTCCATTTAATTTGAATTACAATTCGACAAAAGGTTTTAGTGTCCGACAACAGCCCTATGTACTGTTTCTTATACGGTGTCGGTCATTAGCCGTCGTATGACCATCTATACGCTATACAGTATTTTGTATTCTCATTGCATTAAAAAAATAATAAAATTATTAATTTTTAAACCTAAACATTTTATATTATGCGATGACCGTCAGATTGATGATAAATTGTGATTTTTTTTTCGAAGACGATGTTGCTCAATTTACATTGTTTTTATACAACTTTTAATATAAACAGATTTAAATATGCCTAAAAGTATTGTACCAAAAACAAATGTACAAACCCAAACATTGAATTTCTCAAAAATCCTGATACTTAAATCCTAATATCAAAAATAGCGAACTAGTCATTTTGGGCAAGGATACTCTTGATGGGGCAGTTATACAAAATTATTAATCAAATTTCAAGGTAATGCATTCCAAGTTATGCGAACCAAAAGGAAAGTGAAAGTTTTCAAAGGCATACAAATTTTGAGCGATTACAATTTTTTTTTTTGTAATATAAAATTGACGTATAAATTTGTTGAAAATCAATTCATCATAAACATTTGGTCTAATAACATATAGCCAAAATTGTTCCGAAACTTTTTATCAATCACCTGAAATTTTTTTTCAATATATATAGATATAAAAAATAATTTACATTAAATATACAATTTCTTTTATAAGCTGTTCTATGTATATCTATATATAATATAAAACATTATTTGAAGTAAATATACTATAAGACGTACAAATAAAATGGCAATCAATCAAATTGTCAAGATGTATATATACGTACATCATCACACTAATATATTATATATATATAGCTATAGCTATATAAAATTACTTAAATGTACCTCAACCTTATTCACGCAATATGCTCGTATACTATACACAATATGATGCCGTATTTATATATATATGATTATAAGCTCCTTGATGTTTATATACACGTAAATGAAATGGAATTTTTTTTTCTATTTATATATAGATTTTTATATATATGCTTTTTATTCTTTTAGTTTAATTTTTCTCATCATTTATACTTTTATGTTATATGTTAATACACAATCGTATAATGATATTTTTTTTCAACATCATCATCACAGCATCATCATTTTATTCATCAAAATGTTTCATCGAATTATTTGAATAATATTTATATAATGGATATATCCATCTTCTTAATGATTTTCTATATAATAATAATAATAATAAAGATTTGCCTTTAATTTTCTTCCATTTCTATTGTTATATGTATATATATATATATAGTAATCTGTTAATATACGAACAATAATAAATAGTATATAAAGGATATTTAAATGTATATATATTAGATATAATCAATTTCTCATTCCTTTCTATATATGGTAAATATAATATTTTTTTTCGTTTGTAGTTATATTTCAAGTTGATATTTTCACTATTTATATATGTATATTCGTAACAAATAAGTTATAACATTTTATTGGGATAAAGGAAATGTGAAAACGAATAGAATCTATGTATAAATAAATTTTCTGATTATATATTTAACACAACAACTTTTATCCTTTAATATATATTATATTAAATTCAAATATATACGTATCTATTTTACAATATATATAATACCAGAGATATTTAAGGAATATGTTTCCTAACAAATATATAAATACAAGTCCACCTATGTAGAAATAATGAAACTGCTAATTTTTTTTGTTAATAAACAACATCTGCGTGCATGTATTTTATATAACAAGAACAAAACACACGTTTGTATTCTTTTCATCGTGGATTCTGTATTTATATTTATACAATCAGAATTCTAAAATTTTATATATATTATAATATGAATATATTTTTACACGTTTATTTAGCCAAAAAAAACATTTTATATAATATAAAATAGTACCAAACAATATTCATATTTGCGGATGCCGCTTGCGACTGCTGAAAATCATTCATATGTATAATGATAATAATAATATTTAAAACAAATTATATTTCATTTATATTAAAGATAATATCGAAAATTGCGTTAAAATTTGTATATAGATTCATTCAACGATGTATCGAGGAATGAATATTTTTAGAAAATATATAAAAAAATTTTTAAGATAAATTTAATATTTAATTAATCAATTCAAGTGGCAATTGTGAATAATGACTTGTATAATTAATATTTGTCTATATTTGTTTTGAAATAATTTTATAAAGTGTATTTAGAAATGATAAATTTGTCTATTTACACTTTAATGAACCTTATCATTTTGAAACAGATCAGCATGGTTTTTGATATATAAAATCGTCTTTATATTATGAACCGTTTGACAATTTTCAAATTTTCTTCTCGTTGAAATGTTAGAAATTATATCAAATTTTTTATTTTCAAATTATTTAGAAAAAAAAATGAAATTTTTTCATCCACCGCCACTGAAATCTTTCTGTTATTGCATTATACAAAATTGTTTTAAGATCTTTTAAAAAAAAAATAGAAAAAAACTATATTCTTATCAATATCAATTTAGAGTGTCTGAAAAAGAAAATAAAATAAATATAAAACGTATTACATTTTAAATTCACAATTATATATGCTTTTACAACCCCCTTCGATGTTCGCACATATTAGGTATATAGCATACAAACAAAACATTTTTTTTAAATTAATTTGAATGTTTTTATAAATGTTATATGTATATGATATAGGTACATGCTCATCTTTTCTTGTAATTATTATATAAATTCTGTACATGAATATAAAGACATTCCATGCAATTCCATTGAAGAAGAGTTTTTTAATATATCTTATAGTTGTCGCATATAATTGTTTTTTAATTAACTTATATTTTGCTTTAGAAAGTTTTTTAATAAACGTAAAAGTCACACACAGGTAATAATTTAATATTTAAAAGATGAGATTCTTATAAAATGAAAAATCATACATTCCTTCCTCTATTTTTTTACATTCAAATGTATATATGTATAACAAAAAGTAAAGAAATAAGTAATATAAATAAATTATTATTATATATGTATATGGTACATATAGAGAACATTGTCATATATATTTTTTTTAAGTTTTTAAAGGATAATATTTAATTAAATTAAATTTTTTTTAATACTATTTATATATAGAGCAGATATACAATATTATTAGTGTAAGCTGATAAAGGATATAAACTTTTATCGTTTTTATATTGAAATATTGCATTTTTTTTAAATATTATTATCCATGGATGGTTGTATATAGTTATTCAATCTTGTTCTACTTATAAAAAATTTATAATAATTTGCAATGTATATTTAATATATTTTTATCATATAATCTTACAAAATATTATTAATATAAATCTTTTGTTCCTACATACTACAATTTTATAGGATACAACATAATCTGGAATACAATTATAATAACACACGAAACATATAAACTATTTTATGCAATAATATAACATCAAACCTTGTGCGGGTTGGTGATTGTTAAGGTTGAAGTCTTTAGCCGAAATGTTTTTTCCATATTTCTTTCAATTTTAGCAAATCCGCACATAAACACAAATATATTTTAATTCTTTATTAAAACTAACTTTAATCGTAATTGTTATATATAACATTAATATTCTTATTCTCTGAAAATCTTAATCAGTGGTCCTGGGCACCACCCCACGCCTTTGTAGAATAACCATACAATATTACAATTTCTATATAGCGAATTTGGTATATTAATACAAATTATATATCAATTACCTCCAACAATCCACTTTAAAAACAAAAAAATAACAATATACAATTCAAATGAAATATGTAGGATATTTTATATGTTTACATTAAAATGTCTGTAATAAAAACCAATTTATTAAAAAAATATTGTTTGATTAAAAAAAAAGAATCCACGTAGATATATATTGATAAATAATCGCACCATGGTAAATAAGAATAAATGAATTAAAATAAATGTGAACGTAATTAAAAAAAAAAAAGAAGAAATGTGAACAAAAAAATATATATATACATATATAGATATAAATAAATTATGTTACAAGTGACCTTATTTTTAAGCTTTTAATTTAAACTTTTCTTTATGTATATAACTATATCTTAATATAAAACTATATACATATATACATATCTTTATATATAGCTAAATAATAAGTTTTGAATATTTATATAATATATTTGTATGGTTATGTTCAAGAAACATATACCACAAAAAAACATATTATACAAATTTTATATAATACATATTGCAGTGCACTTAGGGAAAACGAATGAGAAAAAATCATGATTTATATTCTTTTAAAGTAAAAATAAAATAAACTGTAGATGGAACAAAAAAAACACTGCATTATATTTATATATAAGTTCATATATATATTGTTAAATACGAATTAAAGAAGATTTAATATTTATACAGGAGAATAACAAAAAAGAAAAAAAATTCTTATACTGTATGAATTTTATTATATTTAAGTATATAAATGATGACAAAAAAAATAGAAATCTATACGTACGTTTTTACAGATTTCCTTATATTAAACAGGAAGGTTTATTTTTATTTATTTAAATTAATTTTATCCATCTGCATTTGTATATATGGGTGTTCAATGTTCATTTATTTATTCAAACATGTGTCTTTCATTATCAATTTAGTACCATTTTGTTTTCCGCAGCAATAATAAAAAGAAAATTTAAAAAAGTATTCATAAATAGTTTAATACTACATATGGCTTAAATATGTAATTTTGATTTTAATCCCAGCTTTTTAAATTTTGTGTTATTTTATTAATAAATTGGAGGAATATAAAGTTATAAATTAATTTATTTATTCTTATTTTTAATTAAGAAGTTCTATTATATAATTTCAATAATTCAAAATAATCATTAAGACTTTCTATGATGCGTTTAGCCTTTTAACTGAGATTCAGTTATCCTTATCACAAACTATAATCCATTAAGAAATTCAGTTATCCTTTATCACAAACTATAATCATAATATGTTTTTCATTGATATACAAAATGGAAATTTAGTTATTGTAACCCCACACGTCTTATGAAAGATTGATGGCGTCCGTTAACATCATTTTCATTTTTATGTTACCAAATGTGGTGTTTTGTATACAAAATAATCATCTTAACCAACGTCATGTCCTGATTCTTGTTCAACAGAGCAACTCTACGATATCCGGTAGACATGCTCAGTATATGTGATTCATTTTCTAAATATATAATAGAAATTTAAATGTTAAATAAAAACATTTATAAATAATTCTATATCTTGTTGCTTTTCGTATTGTTTGATATCTTTATTCCCATCTGATATTTATTTATATATTAACATACGTTAATTATAATTTATTGTAAATGTAATTTTACTTTTATCACCTATATATATATACAATAAAATTTCAGTTGAACGCGTATCCAAATTCAATGGATTCTTATTATATATATGTGTGTAATGTATATATATATATATATTATATATGATTATATGAATTTGAAATGATTTATACATGGTTATACATAAAAAACCACAATCAGATAACTATAAAATTATATAAATATAAATTTATACATATAATAAATGAAATTTTAATAGATGTATATACTCTCTCCAGTATTATATGTATATATTTTATACCAACTTTCATCCATATGAATATTTTGATATATTTATATATACATAGAAAATAAAGATGAAAAACCGCATAGCTTTCACAGCTGTCACACCTGTTTTCAATTAACACAAATATATATATATATATATTATATATATATACATTAATATATATTGAGGTTTTCTATTTTGTATACCTATTACAAGACCTATTATCAAAAATGATATATAAAACAAATATATATATATATGTATACAATTTAATGGTATAAATATGAATATGACAATGTGACGTGATTATATAATAATAAGTATGTATATTTGCTTCCACCTTCCTATAACAATTTCTATATATATTGTATATATATAATAAAATGAAAATGAATATTGTTGAATATATTTATATATATACGCATATCATCTCGTTGAATAATAATCATAATAATGTTGATAGAACGAAGAAGAATAATTTTTTTTTAAATATACACTTATACGTATATATACAAACAAAAAAGGATATATATAGAAAATTTTAACATTATGTAAATTTTTATGTATGTTAATGAAGTAAAATTTTATACTACCTTATATATGTATATATAGTTATTTATCATACAAAGTATTTATTATATAATAATCTCACAATGTTCAACAATATCCAAATATATTGACATATTAAAAAGTTTAAAGGTGCGTTAAAGCATAGCGAAAGTATAAAAGTAAAAATGTGTGTGGTTCATATATTTATATAAAAGGTTTAAATGTGATTTTTTTTATATACTAAGATTCTCATATTAAAGTATATAAGGAAGAATTTATTTATATCGTTAAGTTTACATTTTTTATTTTTAATAACCAACATTTTTTAGTAGAAAATTTAAACTTATTTTTATGGAAATTAAACAATGACCTACATAATTTTAATGTCCTATCAGGGGCTGTGTATTTAACCACTGGGTCGATTTTTTTAAAAATTCCATTCTATAAATTGATTGAATTTTCATATATTTCATTCGTGGCATAAATATCCATATCTTATTTTTTACATGAATTAGAAAATGTGTACCTCTGTTTGAAAATTCCAATTCGAAATTAACCGAAAAACACAAAACTTATTTTATGTCTGCGATAGGATTCGTACTCATGACCCTTAAATTTTGTAAGAATTTTAAGTTGGCTCTTAAAATACCGAATCGCAATTACAGATTTCTTATATAATATTATTATATTGTATTTTCTTATAATAATAATAATAATAATGTATTGAAAAATGTAAAATTGTGGAACATTAAATTTAAACTTGTTTTTATCCTTGTTAAAGATTTAATTATTTTTAAATTAAAATAAAATTGAATTGTATTTGACAAATTCTGAATAGAATTCTTACAAAAAAATAAATTATGATTATTATTATTATATGTAAATCAAATGTAAGTATATCATCATCGTCGCATTTTATGACACACATCACATATATTCGTATTAAATTTAATATTAAAGAAATTTCAATAAAAAATAAAAAAATGTCATTATTTTTTCTACATTTCTGAATTTTTCAAAAGTGTTGTTGACAAATTTTTTTATTCTTCCAATTTCGGGGGTGTATTATTAAATTTGACACTAATAATAACAAATGAATAAAAAAATATTATAAAATGAACAATTTTGCTTATTAATAAAATATTTCGTTTTCATATTCAAATTCTATCTTGGTTGTTTTTCATTCATTCTTTTAAATTGACATTATAAAATATTTTGTATATATAGAAGAATAATAATAATTGGTAATACTCCCATTACTTTTTTTAGACTGTTTTCAATATAGTTTTCCTTGTAAATGCGATATAATAATATTTATATACTCTATATATGTGTGAAGGAAAATTTAATATTATCATTAAAATATATGATAGATAAAGAAAATGTTCTGTAAGAGATGATTTTAGATGACATTCATAGTTTTCCTTCCACTTTGCCACTTTGCGTCATTTGAAAACTCAAGTAAATTCTGATATTTTGTAGAAGAAAATGGGTTAATTTTTTCAAAAGATATAGCTTAAAGTGTGAATAAACTTACAAACTTTTTGGAAAATCGGCTATATCTTTTGAACCAATTAACACAAGTTTAAAATTGTCTTCTTTTATGAAAAATCAGAAATTTAATGAATTTTCAAATGAAGATTGTTTGTTTGATCAGAATTTTTGTTCGAAAAATAGTTAGTCGTTTTTAGCCGCAGCAATATCCTATCAGAATATCCTATATCGTTTGGTTCGTCTGGACAAATTTTCTCACACCCATTGCCGTCTATCATCATTTCTATACGACCTCAAAAATATTAACTGAGAAAAAATTTTTTTTATACTTTGTGATTTTGAATTCAATAACAGTCATTTCTAGGTTTTGAATTTTTAAAACATTTGATTGAAAATCTGTCGTGTATATACTATATAATAAAATGCAGACCATTCAATACTAATAGGATTTAAACATGATATTGTTCGATCTAATATTTACAAAATACTTATTATTATTATGTATATTTAATAAATTTAAAAAATATTTTATGTATATATTTTTCATATAACAAATTTATCATAACATTAATATGGTATATTTTATAATATTCATATGTGTCGATAACTATAATGCCTATATATATATATAATACCCACCAATCAGTTACAAACTGATTATATTTTGTTATAGATTATATATAGCAATACGTCAACCGTACTCAATCATGTACATATTTATTTTTTTTGTGCGTTTTGCCTTAAAAAAATTTATATATAGATTTTATTAAAACACATCAAAATATCTTATTTATTAAAACAATATTTTCTTAAAAAAAAAATAGAAATAAAGATATTTCACAAATAGTTATTATTATGTATAATAATGTGTAAATATATAGTGTAAAGTGATGAATAGTATATTATTACAACAAGGAACAAGTATATATAAATATTATTGTTTATATAATAATTTTACATCAACGATCGAAATAAAAAAAAAATCTATATATGAAAAGGGTCAAAGTTTCTTTGTATATTTATTTTTTAACTTAATCAGTAAAATTATTATTGTACAGAGTATAGTATATATAATAAATGAATGCTTGTTGTATATACCATGTTACACAAATGATTGAGATATTTTAACATATTTTGATCGATGTGTGTGGTAAATTAATAGTGTCATGATAAGAATAGTTATATGATATATGAGTTACATGAATTGTATTTGTTAAAGAATTCGTTTTATCACAATAATATGGGATTATGCTGAATATCGGTACACTTATTATTTTTTTATTGGAAAATCAATTAAGGAAATCTTTTCAGAATCAAAATATAATTTAGTAATTAATAATTGGTTTTATGTTATTCTTATATATACGGTTTACCTTTTATAAAAACCAATCTATTTGATATTATTTCTATTGTTTTATGTGTACAAAAACATTGATTTGATATTGGGCTTTGAAAAACATTCGAATAATTTATACACATTCGCATTTCTTTTTAATTTACGAAATCGAGTGATTGTAAAATTATAGCACAATATATAAATTTCTTTTACTATTTTACAACGTTGAAAAAAATATTTTATTTTTTATTGTATAACATAAATCATCAATTTTTACAATGTAAAGCTTAAATAAATCAACGAAAATATAAAAAAATGACCATGTAATTTTTATCCTTTTTTATACCATAGATGTATAAATGAATTCGTAAATGATGTCGAAATTGCAACTATAAATTTAAATATATATATATATATATATAGCTTTTTTCTTCATATCAAATTGATCATATACAAATATAGACTGCATTATTTTGTATAAGAATTCTATATTTATACATATTTTACATATGCCCATATATTGATATATATATGTTTACTTACATGTACATATATATATATCTGTCTTATATTTTAATCAAAATTCAAGTCATGTAATTCACTATATACATAAAACATATATATGAATACATCGCTGTATATGTATATATAACATCAGAATTATATTCGATTCATACACTTTACCATTTATGGAATATAGAATTGTGTTTCATACTTTAATATATACATTTTCAAATAATAAAAGCTTTTGAATACTTGATTTCTTATAAATTTTCATCTAACATATCGAAAACTTTTATGTACACATTTCCATTCTTATATATACGATATTTGTATAGATTTTTTTTTGTTCCCGACATTACTTTTTCTATTCTATTTTACGTTATACGGTTATTCAATGTGCACATATATATACAGAAGTAATATTTAAATAAAATTACTTCCTATACAGTAGATCGCTAAAAATAAAACAAACTATATAGATATGTGATATGATGTAACATTTTTTGCATACATGCATTTTAAATTTAGAACAACAAAAGAATATATAACTACATTATTATATATTTGTGGAGCATAAACAACTTGTATTCTCTATCAACAGAATATAAATATTTGTTTGTATATAAGTTAAATTACATTGGAAATTTGTTTAAAAAGTTATTGCATTCGTTTCATCATGTATATTATTATAACAATTTAACTTCATTACATTTGTAAAAAGTTTATATATGTTATATATAGCTTAGATAAATAATAATAATAACATTATTGATATAAAAAGAATCACAATCGTTGTTATTGGACGTATTTATATAAATTTAGAAACACTCTACTAGTATGTCCGAATCTTTTACACCATTCTAATATATTTTTTTGAAATATTAGAATACATTATTTTTTATAATACTAATGGAAAATCAGAATTTATTTCAGTTTGAAAATTCATTGAAAACCAAATGGTCAAATGGATGGATAATTCCAGAAATCTACAGAACAAAAATACAATACCATTACCAAAACTTACCCTGCAGTTATTAAATCATTGATAAAATGACTCCAATCCATCCATTCCATTGAGATTATCAATAATTAATAGTTTTTTTAGTTTTGCAAAAAGAAAACCAAAAAGGACTTGAAAATCAAAAAATAAAAACACTAACAAACTATTCATTTCTGAAATATTTTAATTATACTTTTTATTTATTTTATCAATTATTATTACACATTGTTGGTTTATTTTTTTTTTGTTATTTTGTCTTATCTATAACATTCACTGATCGTTAAATGATCGACCATCGATCATATTTTTTATATAAATCATTTATTATATATTCATTCTTTTAATAATAATAATAATAAAATTGTTATTTATATGTATATATATTTAAGGAAAGACACTCTTGCAACAATCCATTTTAATATATATATAAAGGTTTAATTAAAATTATTTAATATAATTATTGCAAATTTATTTTTCATTTAAAAATTATTGTATAATATATAAATGATAAGGATTTACATTTACAATTTCATTTATATAAATATATATAATTAATTTTTGATTATATACATAAATAAAATTTAGGAATTTTTATAAATAAATAAATTAACATAAATAATAAATGTTATTGGAACGTTTCTCTTTTTCATATTTAATTCATCGAAAGCAATAATATTTCATTATTTCAATTCTGGGTCCTTTAAATTTTTATTTTCTTATAGCTTTTGTTTTTTGTTTCATTATTTCATCTTCATTATATAGAATCGAATGTATAAAATTGTTTTATTATTTTTTTTTTTAATAATTTATTCGATAAATTAAAATATAAAATAAGGTATGGTGAAAATTTTTAGAATTTATCAACTGTCTTTAAATTTATTAATATATTATTATATTGCATTGATATTATTTATAGAGTATTCGAATTATAAGTTATACTAAATAACTTAATTATTATTATTTTTATATTTTTTTTCTTTAATATATTTTGTAATTATATTTATGTTAATTTTTGAATGTTTGGTTTTGTATGAGTTTAAGTGTGTGTGTGTTTCTAAAACTGTGTCTGAATGTTTGTGTGTGTATACAAAAAAGCTCTTATACCGCACCGAGGACGGCAAATTAATTTTATTATATTTCAATTTTATGTTTTTTTAACTTTTATTTTTTATTCGAATTTACTATATAATTAAGTATATTTTTAATTTATTTTGACAAAAAAAAACGGGGGAAAGAAATTAAAATAAATTCATTGATTTAAAATATTAAAATAGTAATTATTAAACATTTTTCAAAATCATTTAGCATATATAATTATTATATATATTTATTTACAGATAATATATTATTAATTTCTTGGAATATTTACAAAATTTATTTATATTATTGATTTTGAAATTCTTAAAATTTAATATTTACAATTTTGATGAGCATTTTTCTTTTAACTGCAAATTATTTAACAGAATTTTTTACAGTATTTTATTTTGTTGGTTTTATTTAATTTTTTAATAATTATAATTCGATCGATTTTAATCGATATTGAAATTTTCATGGAAAATCTCATTAATGTTTTTCTTTTCTTTTTTTTTTTACTAATACTGCGTGTGAATGTATTTTTATTTTATAATGTACTATTTATTTAGATTATATAAATATAAAGAAATAGTTTAATTCTTGTTTATTTTCTTTTTTCATTTTATATAAATTGCTTATAAAATTGTTGTTTTTTTTGTAATTTTTCTACTGTATGTTTTATTATTTTGATATATTTTTAATTTATTTAAAGTTTTTTTTTTTTTAATTTACACTTTTGATTAAATTATTTACATTGTTTAAATAGATTTTGATTGATTTGTAAAAGCCAAAAAAAAGGAATGAATTTAATTTAATTTTGATTAGATATAAACAATAAATTAATCGTATGAGCAGTATATTGAAGAATGAATATATTTTTTGTTATATGAAAATAGTTTAAATTTTCTATGAATGTAATGAAACATAGATTCTAATAATTTAACACGAAGATTTTTTAAACAATTTACGTGTATCGGATTGACAAAATCGACAAAAAAATCAGTTCAAAAAGCAGAATTGATCAGTTCATTTTTATAAAAATTGTAGAATTTAAGAATAGTATTTTTGATTAATTTTTGTATATTCAAATTGTTTTTTTTAATTAAAATAAAATGTAAAATTTAAATCATAATATGTATTAGTCAATATATCTTTTTGAAAATATATTCTAAATGAAAAACGTAATTAAAAACTTTTACTATGTATATATATAAATATTTGTGATACAAATACATTTTTGATATGAATAGAAGAAATTATATTTTATATATGAACGAAAAAAAAATGTTTTTCGAAGTAATAATTTAATTTTTATCAAATTTTCCTTTTTTTAATATTTCATCACATCAATTTCTCATACATGGTTTAATAAATATAGATAAGAGGGTGTATATAGAAAATGAATATATAGAAGAATATGTAATTAGATATTGAATAGATACATGAAAAATTTTGAGATTTAATTAAAATGTAGTTTTGTATTTTTGTATGTTTATAAAAACACGACCGAGTTTAAAATTTTATTATTTGTAATTTTCTATATATCTATAAATTTATTGAATGAAAAAAGATGTATTTATTAGTCAAAATTAAAAATTAAAAGCAAAAATATTATATGAATAGTTTTGTCTACGCGATGCGATTCGTTGTTGTTGTGTGTATATTAAAAGTCAAATTATTATTAATAATATAGAATATATTGCGTTTAGATAAAAAAAAAACATATAAAATGAAAATTAAAATTTTGAAATCAAAGTTTATTTATAAAATGTATTAAAAAATATTTTGATATGTGTATTTTTTGTGTGTTATTCATTTATAGTATATATAATTATTTATATAAAACTGTTTTGTTAATTATTCTTTGGTTATTGCATATTTATAAATAATTAATAATTAAATTTATTGAGAATTTTTATTGGTTTTATTTGAAATAATAATTTTTTTTTATTTGTACTTAAAAATAATAAATTTTTGATTTTCATTTAGTTTTAAAAAATATATAGTAAATGTTAAGTCGACCGCATATTTTCGAATTTAAGATGTGTATAAGCGAGCGTTTATATAGTTAACGTAATAATGCTGCGTGATGGACAGTATATTGAATTCTTATTTTCTTTTTTTTTTTTTTTGTGCAAATATACAATATTTATTGTTTTAATGATATATGATAATAATTATATAACAAATTGTATACCCAAATTGAATTCACAATTATATATTATAAATACATTTCTATATATTATTATATATATACATTTTGGATATGATTGCATTTTTGAGTGTGTGTGTAAAAAATATAACTTAAATATAAATTATATAATAAATAAAATAAATAAAAATTAACATTATTTATAATTAATAAAACAATTTAATTATAAATATACTATATATGAGCTTTTATATAATATATAAATGAGATATACCGCGCGAAATCAATATAATAATACTTTTGGCACAATTTACCTTTTTCTTTATCGCATTTATTTTTTTTTATATATACATACGTTTTCAAAACATATGTTTAAAAAACAAAAAAAAAACTTAAAAATTAACATAATTTAGTTTAATATAATATTAATTATACAAAACGATATAAATAAATAGATTTTTAAATGTATCACTCATTTATTTATTTTAATCTTTAACAAATAATTTGCTATTATTTAACTTTTTGTTGCAACAAAAAGAGAAAAAAGAAGAAAAAGTTATTTAATATAAATATAATTTTATTTTATTTTCCGTATAATAAATTTTCTAAATTTTTTTTTTTGTTAACTACTCGTAAAATCATTTTTCATTTAAATATTATTTTTTTCAATGATTCATTTCTCTATAATATTATTTATAAATAATTTAATTATATTGATTTATTTAATTTTCATTTTAATTTTTACTAATTTAAATATTTATATATATATATTTGCTCTAATATATGTTATGTGTTAATAAAAATTAATGCTATTGAATGTTCATGATTCTTTTAAAAGCTTTTCTAAATTCTGGATTAAATATTGTATAAATAATAGGATTAACAAAACTATTCATATATCCTAACCATGTTGTTAATATAAATGCTGTAACACCTGGTTGACAATTGCCGTCAAATTTTGTACACATTGCATCCATTATATTACAGGTAAAAAATGGTACCCAACATATTAAAAATACACCTGTAAGTAATTTTGCGTGAATTGTGATTATTTTTGAGAGAATGGTAAATAATGTTTTATTAATTGAATTAAAAAAATATTTGGGATTTTTTAATATTTCTAACCGAAAATGGAAATGGAAATGAAAATTTGTGTTTCATTTAATTATATTTTCGAAAGAATAAAAAGCTTTCTATTGATTTGATTGATATTCAAATGACAGTTTGATTTTTATCCACAAATTAATAATTACAGCAGATTATGTTAAGTGCATAATCATTTGGTTAAACTTTAGCGGTTTATAGATATCTATATATCATTAAATGATTTTGTTGTTAAATTATAATAATATATTTTACATAAACTTACCTAAAACTATCGCAAGTGTTTTTGTAGCTTTTCGTTCTTTTTTAGCTGATGATTTTTCACGTTTTTTCTTTGAAGCTTTATGTACTTTATAAATTGTAAACCTATAATTTATTTAATCAAATATTAAATTAATTTAATAAATGTATATAGCCAGAAAAGAATGACATAGAGATCTATTATAAAGGGAAATTTTATTCTTATATATAGGTAAAAAGGTAATAGTATACTTATTTTAATATAAGGCGTAAAAATTAGATAAATACACTAAAAATAGATTAATTATTGTTGGATTAAAAATCAAAAAAAAAAAAGAGTGACCTTTTTTTTATAAATATTTTGTCAATACATGAACAATAAAATATATTGGTACTTATTTTTTAAATACAAATACACTCTTGGATTTATGACTCATTTTGAACATATACATTATGTTTAATTGGAAAATAAATATAATTCTCTGTGGATATGTATAAATAGCTAAATTACCATATATACATATATATTTTTTTTTGAGTTGTAATCATTATACAGAAAGAATTATATCTATTCCTATTACTTTTTTTTGTGTATATATAAATATAGATTGTTGGTATTCGAAAAATCTAAATTTGGATAAAATTATATAAAATATATATATAGAAATGAAAATTATAATAAAATTCTAAAATCAATCACAAATTTTTACTCTATATATACATATGTATATTTATAGGTATAGGATTGGTGGGACGTGAGAAAATGTGTTCCAATCTTAGGATATTCTGTAAGATACGTGCTTAAATACAAATTAATTATACTAGGGAAAAACGCAATTTTCCGGCAAATTCAATTATCCAATTCGTGTTAAAGTCATAGTTTTTCTCAAACTATTATATTCTTCAACTTCAACGAATAAACTATTATATGCATCATTCGAAAATTCCTGATTTTGCATAAAAGAAAATTTTAAAATTGCATCATAGGTTCAAAAGGTATAGCTGATTTTCCAAAAAGTGTTTGTAAAAACTGGTCTCTTTATTTTGATTTTTTGGTAAAATTGTTTATATGCACATACCTTTCAAAATATCCTATTCATGCCCCACCACTGCGTTAGGTATAGGTAAATATGTATAAAAATACATATACTATTTATATGTATATATAAATTTGTTGATATATTTATAATCAACAAAATGGAATTTGATTAAATAATTGGTTTAATATGAGTATATCTATTAATATATTCATCATATACATATTTATTTTATGTATTAAAAATAAAATACACACCATTATGTGTTTGTTTATAAATATGGTCTCAATTTTAAAATTCAAATAGGATTTGAATAAATTAAAAATAAAACAAAAAATAAGGATTTTTTGATGCGATTTAAATCAATTTAATTTTTCTAATTTAATTTAATTTAATATAAATATTGTGTGTGTTTAGTTACGCGCGGTATCGATTAACGTGCAAATTTTATTTTCTACAATATTTCGAGCTACATAATCGAAGGATAATTATATGATATACAAGCGAGATATATGGCTACAAAAGTACAAATAACACACGACGTTATATAAATACAAATAATTTTACTACAGATTAATTTTACGTTTATGTATACAATAAAAAGGAGTTTATTTTTTGGACGAACAAAAATTTGAATAAAATAATAATCAGATATTGAAACACTATTTTTAGTTTTTTTTTGTTATTCACTTACGAAAGATGTTCGGTAACCGTTAATAAACATGAACCTGCTCTACTTGTCCTATATTAAAGATAATTTGATTTTAATGAATTTATTCATTTATTCTAATACTCTATATATAAATTTCAAATGTTCTATTTATAGTATTCAGAAATAATATCCATATAGATTATTCGCAGTGTTCATCATCCTTTTGTATAATCATCGGATCATAGTTAAAAGAATCGATGGTTGTCTTTAAAAAACGGTTTACACTTTTTATGTTTGATTTAAATCATTGTGAAGCTTAGTATAGTATACAATATTTATGTTGGAAAATTACAGAAAAAAAATGGTAATTCATATTTATTATATCCGATTTGTTCTTCTTTTTTTAGATTTGTTTTTATCATTTTTATGTTAATTTAATAATGTTTCAATTATATACATATTTGATAAACTTTCAAATATCCACTTAATAATGTTTAATTTTCATTTAAACATTTTTCATTTTCAGAATTTTTTAATTTAAATTCATAATTTTATAAATACATATATTTATATAAAAGTTCAAGTACGTTCATTTAATTTGTGTTTTATAATTATACATATAGTATTGATAAATAAATAAATAGTCTTTCGAAGATAGCATATGCTATATTTTCGATCACACAAAATTACAAACCGGTAAAACGCCGTGTGAAAATTTGTGTGTGTAATAAATTTTTCCTACAGACATTATAACGGATTCATTTTTTTTTTATTCTGCATAAAATGAAATATCATCATTAATATAAAAATTTCTACCAATTTAGTGGGTTTCTTCCTTCAACCATACACTTACTTTAATAGTGTTTTTTTTAATTGTGGTTTTTTTATTTTTATCCATTGGAAATAAATTATAAAGGTATCCAATTACTGGAGAGATTCATCCTGATATTCATTTTATTCTTTGGTTGTCCTTATAAAGGTATTTGCATATAATATGAAAATTAAATTTTTTTTCTTGAATTAAATTAATTTTTGTTGTTGTTCATGTTTTGAATGTTGTGTTGTATTGAATGAATGTATTAAAACGTCAATGTGTTAAAAAAATGTGTATAACAATTAGCCAAACCGTAATTTGATTTTATGAAAATGTATATTTTTTGTTGTATATTGTTTTTTAAATAATAATTTAATTAATTGCAATGTAAAATTTATTATTATTTGTATTACAAGTGTTTTAAGTTAATTGATTTATATTCCTAAGGTTTAAATAGAAAAATTAATAGTTTTCTTAAAGATTATATGCTAAAATTTTAATCGTTCTTTGGTGAGATTCAGAATTTGAAATCTTATAAATCTTATAAAATCTTATAAAATAAAATAATCTTATAAAATTCTTATATCTTTCAAAATACAATTAATAAATAATAAAAAAAAAAAAAGTAACAAGACAATTTTTCACGGTATATAAAATTTCTATATATATGATATGCATTTTAATTTCAAATATACATTTCATAATTTAATTGAGTAAATATTTTTCTAATTTCTTTCATATAAAATAAATCAAATGTTTCCCATAAGGTTTTCTTTCATTTTTTTCCGCGTCTTTATTAATAAAATACTAAACAGAGATTTTTTAAACCGAGCACGATTTCATCCAAATTCCTCCCGACAATATGTTCTATCGTTGAAACTTACATAAGGTAAAAAGAAAAAATATGTTCGGAAAACCAATTGGTTTTTTTCTTCTATATTTTTTTCCCTTTTATCTTATGTAAGTTTCAACGATAGAAATTTACAGTTATAATTCGATGTAGAGCGGGTATCCCCCCCCTTGGATACCCGAGAATATATATACACCAACCATACGGGCAAAAACGCCCGCACGGCCAATGTATATATAAACTTTGGGGAGGGTTCATCGCCGAATGATAGGCATTCTGGGACCAGCATCGGAGGTCTTTGTGGCACCAGTGCGCACACAGAAATGGAAATCAAACGACCATGACCCTCCCTAATTAAAAGCAAATCTCACATGTAAATTTTACATGTGAGATTTTTGTTTGAAAATCGGCGGCTTCGCTACCAACTTGACCATAGTTTCATTTAAATAAATTTGCACTTGTTTTTTGATGACATTAAATTTAAAAGATTAAACAATTTGTATTGAAAATATATGATGGTTGAATGAAAGTTAATTTAATATTTGAACATATACAAATCTATTTGTAATTCCATAGATATTTTGTATTTTATCAATAGATAGATATACATTTAGTAATTACTTTTGCATCAACTCATATAAAATGCAAACAATAAAACGAGATTTTATGGTGTTGTATTGGTTACTAATATTTGTTTTCCATATATTGTATTGATAACCTTTCATATATAGTTCATATCATCAAACACAAGCAGCTTCATAATTTTTTACATTACATTATATTATTGTATATGATGATCATATATCGATTGACATTATAATAAATAATCATATATTCATTGTTATATTTTATAATAATTTTTTCCTACAGACATTATAACGGAATAATTTTTTTTTTATTCTGCATAAATTGAAATATCATCATTAGTATAAAAAATTTATACCAATTTAGTCGGTTTATTTAATAAGTTTTTTTTTTTAATTGTGGTTTTTTGTGTATCTGATTTTGTGCTACGGTTCATATTTTTATCCATTGGAAATAAATTATAAAGGTATCCAATTACTGCAAAGATTCATCCTGATATTGATGATATGCTTTTATAGTTCTTTATAAATAGAATATAATTTAAATCCATTTTCAATTTTATCGAATTTTCCATTATATATTTTATTTAATTACATATCATTCATTCATGTTTATTTATGTTGTTGTATTGAATGAATTCATAAAGTCGTTAATGCATTTAAAAAAAATGTTTATTATATAATAATTATATTATTATTCTTATTACAAATATTTTAAGGAAATTGATTTATTAACTATTATTTATTTACTATAGATAATATTTTTTCGTTAAATTTAACAAATCTTTTTATTAAACGTTTTTTTTTTCTTAATTATTTTCAGGTATGTTTCATTTTTGTATGTATATACTAATCTTGAATTTCATGATTATTATATGATAAATTTCAAGCAATGGGAGTTGTAAACTTTTTTTTTATATATTTTATTTTATTTAAATAAGCAAAATTAATGTTTAACTAAATAACGGAAAATAAAAACAATTTATCTGTACATTTTATAAAGTTACACTTTTGAATTAGTATTTATTTTTCAATGGGTCAGATGGAAAAATTTGAATAGTTTTTCAATCATTTATAAGGGAAAATTCTCATTATATGTTTTGGCGAGATAGAACTAAAAATCGAGTTTTGGAATTATATTGAAATTTATAAATAATTTTTGTTTCTAATTTTTATCAAGAGCAACTATGTGAGTTTTTTATCGGTTCGTTTAAAATGATTTTGCAAACCTCGTTAATTTGAAAGTTTATCAAAATGTTTCTGAAACATTATTAAATAATAATGAAATCCCTAAATATAGAATTATTTTTCGTTATATTATTCTTAGTTTTCTATACATAAAAATTTCTCTTAGTTTATTTATTGTTTTTTATAAACCAGTGTGTGTTGTAAATGCTTTTATACAAATTACAAAATATTATATGATATTGTTTCCCTATACACTATCGTTCTATATACAATATAAAATTTTACATAACAAAAAATTATACAATAAAAATTAACTATATAGCCTCACGTATGCGGATTATCATATCTCAAACCAAACCACCCTCAACAAACAAAAAAAAACATGATAATCATTTTATATTCACTGGATTATATATATTCGTATATATATATATATATATAGGTATTGTATTATACGATTATACAGAGAAGAATTAATAAAATTATGCGAATTTGTATTAAAAAAAACCATGTACTTTTTTTTTTTACAGAACAATTTTTCATACATATTTTCCGTTCATTTAATGTTTAATATCCTTGCTCAATTACCACGCTAATATAGATAAATATATATACTGTACTATAATAATACAAAATATGTATTATAAATATATATTTATAAAATCGTAATTTATCTGAATTAAGTGTAGATTAAAACGATTATTATTATGTAACGCGCGGTTAATATATTTACAAAAAAATAAAAAATAATGAAACATTGTTTGATGCAAATAAAGTAAAGTAAAGTATTTATTACCTAGATGCTTGTGAATTTTTTTTCTCTTTTCTGGAACCCCTAGAATTCGTTGAAAGCGTTGAATCATTTCTGGCTAACGAAAATGCTTGATGAACACCATAACGAACAAATGATAATGGTTTCATGGAAACACTAAATATGTAATAATAAAAATTGTTTTTAAATTAAATACAAGCCACAACACATTTCAGTTGATTATTAAATTTGATTTATTTATATACCTTAATGGTTCTTTTTTCGGTGATCCATCAACGCCATTTCTTTTATTCATATTTGATCGTTTTATTGAATCATTTACTTTACCCAAATTTTTACTACTCTTATTGTTAGCATTTGTATTTGCAGTTGTTGCTGTTGCAATTGCTGTCGTTGTTGATGATGATGTTATACTACTGATTGTAGTTGTACATCCATCCATAATTGCATTATTATTAACAATCACCTCACAATTATCTACCCCATTTTTTCGATGATTTCGATCGTCATCATCATCACCATCATCACCACCGTCACCGCAATGGTCAATTCCAATGGTATTCAATTGTTTTAAACTGCCCGATGGTGTATTTGTACCGACCAATATATTATCATCGATATTCGACGGGGCATACCCCGAATCATGATTACCATTGGGATCCGTTGCCGGTATCATTTGTGATGGTGAAGTTATTTGTGCCACAACGCTACAATAAGTCATAATACTAAATATTGATAATATAATTAAATATAGCGCATGCATTAATTTCATATCATATAAACATATATATAAATATAAATATATTAATAATAATGTAACAAAGAAACTCTCTAGGTATATAACAACAATAACAATTAAATAAACTATCCACTGATTGATTGCTTCTATATATATATATATTTGTAAATGCCTAATCGCAATATAAATAAAACTACGCTATCTTAAAACTTACTTTCCGGCTTCTTCAACAACTGTGGCTAACATAAATTCGGTTGATTTATCGTTAACAATAACGTGGCAATCGTCAACGTCCGGTGTACCAGCATTTTCATCATCTTCTTCATTTGAACCACTTGCCGTATTCGTTGGTTGATCGTCCACCATTATACGTGATCCACTTTTACTACTATCCAATGTTGTTTCTGCTAAACGTCTTGTTTGTGCCGTATTTTCAATGACACTACCAGCCGTTATCAATTCAGATAAATGTGGTTTTCTAGCTGCTCTTTGTTTTCTAGCTCGTGTTCGAAGTGCCTGTAAAAAAATTGATATTCAATAAAGATTTTTAACATATATAGCTAATAGATTTAAAATAATTTTATATATCTGATATTTATATATTGAGTTTTTAAAACTATTTATTAATACAAAACAAACGAAAAAAGAGATTTTGTGTTAAGGAGATATCATTTCGCGAAACCGATTCTGTATCGTAGCAATGAAAAAATAAAACCTATATCCAGTACAACTCTGTGGTGTAAATGTTAAAAATGCCAACCTAAAATTCTAACGAAATTTTGGGGTCGTGGGTTCGAATCCTACTGAATGCATAAAATATGTTTTGTGTTTTCGGTTATTTTTCGAATCTGAATTTTAACACAGAGTTGTATATTCCGCTTGCGGTTGGTCGTACGGCTAATGACCGACACCGTAAAAGCCACAAATTAAGTAACTAATAACAGAAGGCTGTTGTTGGACGCTAAAACCAGAGTGTTGGTTGTATAGCGAAAAATTTTTTTTTTTTTATTTTATATCCATCCATAATATTAAGTACAAAAATGTATATCCATTTATGTAGAGATTATATAAGCGTATAAAAGAAATGAAATTCAATTTTCATGTTTTATGTATTTTCTGTTTTCTTTTTGTATACATTACAAAAAAAAGTAATAATATAATAAATTATAAGTTAATAAATGACCTCCAACTATACTTTATCCAATTTATTTATATATAATATATGAAGAAAAAAAAACCGAAATATCCATCATTTTGCGTTAATCTATTATATACAACGGCAAAAATATGCCACCTATGAATTGAACCATATTTCAAGCGCTTTACGTTCAATAAGTTTATAACGTATTGGTTTAGTTTTGGAAATCGTTTTTTCATCAAATTATTCCTTCCAAGTTTCATGAGTTGTTTTATCGTTAAAAATGAAAAAAATTACAACCATTGATTTATTATAAACATATCCGATTTATTATTTTAATTTGGTCATATCGCGGACGCTCTGGTTGGTAATTTAATGACCAATTAATGAATTTTAAAGGAAACAGAAAACTGAGTTCAAAATTTCCGCATATGTAAACAATGAAATTCTTCATTGGAACCTTTACAGATTATGTTTCAGTATAGAATATTTTACTAAATATATTTACTATATTTTTGCCCAAACGCGTCCCTTCGGTGGTAGTATACATTTAATTTTGTTTCTATATACAAATAAAAATATATATAATATATAAAATATTTCCCAAATAAAAAAAAAAATAAAATACCTATATATATATATATATATATATATATATATATATATTTAGAATAGAAACAGAAAAAAAAAGAATTTATATCCTATCAGTCATTTAATATCAACCAGCACGTGGAATTCTTTAATAAGCTTTCGGTATAATTTTTATTTTTTTTTTATTTATACTATATGGATTGTGTATATATAACACAAGGTATATATTGAACATTGAAGGTGTTATCTACATACATATATATTATATATATTTATAAACCACACCACATAAATGGTATGATTTATTTGAGATTATCATATACAAAAAATAAAAAAAAAAAAGAACAAATAAAAATCATACAAAAATGTATGTCATCGCATATCTATATATATATACTTATATAGTATTTATACACAATTTTACCATTATCAAAAACGACCCCGTGGTTGTGTATATAAACGCAATATCAATAACAATATATATATATATATATAGAATTTGTCCACTTTGTCATAAAAAATTTTTGGCTTGTTATATATATTGTTTATATGAATGAATGGCATTTAAAATGTTGGCAAAATACCTATACACGCGTTACTTTTTTTATCATTCAAGAAAAATTTACTTCATTTTGTATACTATAGATATTTTATGGCTATAAAGAGCTATTTTTTATTAAGTTTTTATATCCAAAATATATATAAATATGAAAATGAATGTATATATAGTTAAAGCATTTTGAATAATGAGCAGTGTAATCAAAAATGTCAATCTATATCCATATATAAATAAATACATTTGTTTTCTGAAATTTTTTATATACCTTTTACGATTATTTGTACTTATCATAATTATGTATATATTTACGATATTTTTTATACTGTATCTGTATATCTATATATAGTATGGGTATATGGGCTGATATATGGAATATTAAATTTTATATATATATTTTGGTCGCAGGTCAATAAAGTTAAGGTGTGCGAGACATGAATGACTCCTGTGTTGAATGAATGCAATATTCAAAAATTATTATTATTATTATAAGGTAACAAAATATATAAATGTGAATATTTATGGTAATAAATGTGTATTTTATCATTTTTACGAGTATATAGTATCTATATATTTATTAAACATAGAAAATAATCCTTAAATTGAATATATTTTCACACACAACAAATCTATATTATTTTTTTTTGTATACTATATATTCTGCTTTATATGGGTTGTTATCGTTTATTTTAATATATACAAAATAATGATAAAAACAAATATTTGTACAAAATATATACAATGAAAATAAATTATTATCGTTGGCGGTGATTAGATATTTATTATATACATGTTGGATATTATGTATGATGTAAAGGGAATGTTTATTTTATAGCGTTATATCTAATGGAAGTGAGTGTTATACTGAACAAAAAAATGCTTATTATTATTTTATTATATATTTAACGTGCAAAATGTTGGAAAATTATTATAGTGCATTATTTTTCATTGGTTAAAATTGATACGATCCTGTATTATCCTTGTATTCCATCTGAAATCAATCATAATTTATTGATGCGCTAAGAATATGAAATCTTTATTAAGTGCTGATAATATCGATATAGTATATACATTTTCCGAATATCAATAAAGTTGTCATTACTATTAACTGTTCATAATCTAATATATAGTTTATTTTAAAAAATCTTTTAGATACAACCAAAAAATTCACATTACTTCATAATTCCTTCATAATTTATACTATGAACTATAATTCAATATCCTTTTTGTTTTTAATTTTTCATTTTTAATATCGTATTATTTGTAAAAAAAAATGCAGTAATTTTGATTATTTTAATAAAAAACAAACAAATTATTTTTGTGTAATAACACATAAGTTATTATATTGTATATGTTGGTGTATTGATAGATATATATTTATATTTTATCTAAATTATATATGAATAATATATAGAACATTTTATAATTTAACGAAAATATAAATATAATAATAATAATTACATCAGAGTTTTTTTTGTTTATATTATTATTATTATATAATAAAATGACTTTCGGCCACGTTTCGCAATATCATCATATTGTCGGTTCGTTGCTTTTTTCCGTAATATTTTATACGAAAAATGGTTTTTCGTTAATAATTAATGAGAATTTTTTGTAAATGAGAATTTCATCAGAATTTTTATTTGAGTGTTTTTATCTACTAAAGCGAATATTTTATAGAAATTATAAAATACCCATTTTATGCAATATAAAACACTATATTTGCACTAACTTTTAATAAATAAAATGGATCATAATGATTAATAATAAAATAACCGTATTAAAAATAAATTAAATAAAATGGACATTTCGACCATAAATAAAGCAATTGAAATCTATATATTTAGTAATTTCTATAATTAAAAGAATTTAATAGTTTTCAAGTATTTTTTTTACACCTTTAGTATGATATTTAATATGCAAATATATAAAAAAAATTTGTTTAATTCTTGAAGCTTTATATTAAACCCATAAAATTCAACTGAATATATTATATTTTATGTATAGTCAACAAAAAGGGATCATGACTATATAAACTCTCCTCGAACAGGATAAAGATATATATATAAAATATATATTAATTTATATATATATTTAGATTATGATGAAGGTATGACATTTATTATTACTTATATACATAAACAATAAAAAAAATACGTTTTTGGGTATTAAATATGATTATTTGACTATTATCATCATGATTATATATATATATATATATATATATTTATCTTACTTATAATATCTATATCATAAGAAAATTATAATATAGACAATGTATTATGAGACATAAATATAGCCAAAATCTGTTTATGATTTTGATTTTCATAAATTTATTTTCTTGTAAAACTTACCTTAAATATATTCCAATATAAAAACACCATTATAATACATGGTATATAAAAACTGCTTAACGATGAATATACTATAAAATCATCATTGTAGAATACACATAAATCTTGTACACGCAATGGTGTATTATTTAATCCTAATACAATTGGTGAACCAATGGCAACCGATATTGTCCATACCATTATTATTGTAACACAAACTCTGCGATTATTTTTATGTTTTGCATATCGTATTGGTTGTGTTACAGCAATAAATCTGGAAAATAATTTAAGATTTGAATTAAATATTGTATAATATGTTAGAAATATCACAAAAAACAATAAAGTTTAAAATCGAAAATTTCTTTTTTTATTCTATATTAATCTATTTTTTATCTCAACACTTCATTACTTATAAAAATATTTTTTTAATTCATTTACAATTTATTTATTAAATTGATATTAATATTTATTTTTTATTACATGGTATTGTTTTTTATATATAAGAAACCACTCAATTTTAAATAACAATTACAAATGTGAACAGATTAAACCATTAGATACAGATTTGTGTACAGTTTCTATATATTTTAAAAAATTTGAAAAACTTATTCTAAAAAAGATTGTAAGAAACGACACAATATTAATTTATACAATTCTTCTTTTTATTTATGGTAATAAAACTATAATTTTATATTATTTTTTACAATAATAATAAAAATTTCAAGATAATATAAATAATTTATTTATATAATATAAGGTACAAACGACCGTCGAATCTAATTTACCCGATTGTCAATATATAATACTATATTTTGCAAAAATTATATATTTTTATATATAAGTTTTATTAAAAACTGAGTATTTTTCTTTAGACTATATATAATAGAAAAATTCCAAATAAATTTTGTTCGAGTATATACCAAAAAATATTTTTACTAAATTTTATTCTCTTATGCGCTAGATATGTACAATAAATTTAATATTTCAATTATTTTTATTATTGCAATTTATGTTCTTTAAATATTTTTATATATAAAAATTCAACTATATATGAAAAAAAAAACAATAATATAGAAATGCAATTTTTTCTTTTCGTTATAATCAATTCAATTCATAAAATAAAATCGCATACACCTTATGTGCAATTCTCATCATCATATTAATATATATATATTTTCTAATTTTTATTTATATATATAAATATTATAGCAAAAAATTTATACTTAAAAACTTTTCAAAAAACAATTTTAATAGAAAATAAAAATACATTAATTTTTTATTTGCAAAAAATGCTATTTCGTATATATATATAATATATATGTATTATTAGTTTCATATATATAGATATTCATTTATTTAGACCGAATGTAGAAGAAAAGTTATATGATATTTAAAGAAAATTCATTGAAAATGTCTAGACAAAAAAATTAAATAGTTGTTTTTTTTCTGTTGATGATAATACTTAAGAAAATATGAAGAATAATAAGTAAAAAGAAAAAAGAAGAAAGTTATAATTATATGCATTTTATTATTATTAGTATATATGCAATATATGAATTTATAAAAAAAAATTGTTTATCGTTCTTTTTTATCAACATTATTATATATACTTAAATGTCATACAGAAACAAATAAAATGAAAATGTTCAGATACAAGGTAAATAATTTGTTTAATCCGAATCTAATTCAGTATTCAATATACTATTGAGATGAGAACCAATGCATTTCCATAGTGATAAGGCGTGTACGACGTGGAAAATATTTCAAGTTTTCCGCTGTTTAATTTCTATTTTCTCAAAATTGACATTAATTATATATTAAGCTATCAATACCTATATAGATATAGGATATAGCTGCATATAATCGAATAAATAGTTTTTGTTTTGTTAACTAATAAGTGTACATTTAAATAACGATTGAATTGTGATTTGAATGTGAAAATTGTATATTGAAATTATTACACTCGAAATTTAAACAAAAAATTAATTTATTACACAAAAACAAATTAAAAACAAATTGAAATATAAATAAATGTCTTTCTTATTTGCCATTTTATTTATACCAGAAAAAAAACATTTTGTATATCCGCATATGTATACATATAATGTCTTATAACAATTGAATGAATAAAGTCAATTTTTCTATATAGAAACTATTTATCGAAAATAATGTATATATATATATATGTATAATATTCAACCATCAATGAATTTGTTTATATATTTATTGTAACAAAAAAAATTGAATTTTTTTTTATAAATATGTAAAAGCACAAAATGCATTTATGCATATACACAAAATATGTGTATTATATATACGTATCAATAAATTCATTCTACATACATATAGAGCACGAGTTTAGTTTATTGCTTTGCAAATAGAAATATATTTATATAAAGAACCGCACACACATATTTACTATATGCATAGCCATATAGCATAAATACCTAAATGTTATGTATAGAATTGCATATGGAATGTATAGATCGCTTTATATATTGCATGTGTATGTATACATGTACCTTTGTGATTTATATTTGTCTGGTGTATTGGAAAATTGTATAAATTTTCAAAATATATATATATATACGTGAATTGAATTAAATTCAATATCAAGCAACTATATATGAATATAGTATATATTGAAGATACCAATTGCAATTGATACTATTGTTATATGAATATACAAAAAAAAGTTCCATATTTATATATATATACATACATACATATCTCGATAAATTGCTGATAAATAAAGTATTAAAGGAAGTGATTTCAATTTTGATTCCAATGATATATATTTATATAGGGTTGTAATTTATGTATTTATATTTTTATACATATATATAGAATTACAAGTAATCTTTTTTTTTACTATATATAAATGTCATTATTTTATGTTTATAAAAAATAAACTATTTTTATGGTATTTTAGATTAAAAATTTCATTAATGAATTAATATTATAAATGCTCAACAATACGGAATTCTACTTAAATTAAATCACAATTCATAATAGTATCTTTTGGAATATATTATATCACATATTGCACGTTTTTTGTTTTATTGCACATAAATCAAAATAACATTTCTCAGATCATTTTTAATTAAATTATTGATCAATCAGATATAGTATTTAGTTATATATATCATTCCCTTTTGAATGTATACCTCATGAATACAAATTATATTACCTAACCTAAACATATATTATAATTTTGTGAATTTTAGCTTATGTTAACTTTTATGAAGAATATATGTCTATAGATGTAATAATATTTTCCCATTTTTCATTATAAAATGAAAATTACATTACTTTATGTATATTCTTTGCATGAATCAAAATTTAACGCACATGTCTATCTATATGTTCTTATATGATTGTACATAAATATTTTAAAAAAGAAATTATATTATTTGTATATATACGCACATAAAGTAATTCCGGCTCAAAATAATATAAAGTGTATTTTACAAAATATTTAGTTAAAAGGAAACTTGCATATAATTAAAAAAAATCATATTATATGTTAATAGAATTCCGAGCATTTCCCCGACGCTCAATCAATTTTGTCGAATTTTATAGAAAATCCATTTTCAAAACTCAATTTTCTGAAATCAAGATTTTATATTATAAAATGTTTATCATTTATTATTGGTATGGTTCGGGATTCGGGTAGTTCTTATATAAATGTTAATGTAATCGCACGGCAAATGTTTGTATTTTTGATTATTGTTTTAATTATTATTTTACATTTATAGAGACATGTACTATAGAAAATCTCAGCAACGAAGTTTCCAATTTTACGTGTTTAAAATATGAAAAGCAAAATGATGAGTATGAAATATACGCTAAAACAAATATATATACATGAGCATCTTAATAAAATATATACGTATGCAAATTTTCATGTGTTAATAATAACATATATACAATAAATTTGATTACTTTATGATGTTCATTTGTACAACTTTCTAAATATAATATATTTATATACCGATATGTATATATAGTATATAGGTATAAAAGAAAATATCATTATCGCTGTATATAACTTCACTTGCCTATATATATTTAAATTTTCGCAAAAGATCTATAGATACACATTGAACATTTATTCGTATACTATATGTTTAGAACATTAATTATTGTATACGTTCGCATTTTTCACCAGATGTTCCCTAAAGGCATATACATACACATATACTAGGTACATATATTTATAATATACGCATGTAATACAATGTGTTTATGAAATTTATATATAGGAAAAATAAAAATATATACACATCTATATTATTATAATGATAAAACATATATAGAAATTTATATATACTCTAATTTGAAACAAAATTTTCCTTCTTTATTTTATTTTTTATCATATTTTGTTTAAAATTCATATAAATGAATATATATATATAAATTATATATCGTGTGTCTCTTTTATTTGGAAGAAAATGTTTTAGGAAAATCATAAGTACTTTATATATATTTATACAACATGCGTGTAATATTTTATTCGTGTTTCACATAAAAGGTAGAAAATCATTTTTAAAAAAATTCAAAAAATAAAAAAAAATACCGAACTTCCTCTTTAGTAATCACCATAAATCATATTATTATCAAAGAGAAATATTATTTTTTTTATGTTTTACATTTTTTATATTCTGTTCTATTGCCGTACAGATATACCTAAATCTATATATAGACTATTAGGTATAAATATATATGTGCGGATATGTATACCATACGCGATATGAATGTAACTGAATGTATATTTGAAGATTTGTGTATTATGTATAGTACGAAATAATTTTTATTTCTCTATATCGCACTTAAAATGGAAAAATCCTTTTAGTATATATGTTTTATATATATAGATATTATTATTATTATTGTATATACATATTCATATAGATATATAGATTTTAAGTGGTTTTTTACTACAAGTGGTAAAGTGCAGCAAAATGTGAAAATAAAATGTGCTATTTTAAATTGTATATATATATATATATATTTTGATGTACATTTTTATAGAATTATTATATCGCTATGCGAAAATAATCATTAATGCACTTTTTTCTTTATATACATACATATATTTATTTATTCTTGTCACATATTCAGAACAAAAAATAAAATAATATTTTTTTTATAAAAGTTATGTATAATCGCATGAATTGTATATTTTTATCCATCATGTATACCGAATGTATTATATATAGAGAATGTATAAATATATTTTAAAGGTCTTTAGGGATGTCACACAACAAATTTATATATCTATATAGATAAATATTTATTTAGCATATTATTGATTTTTATTTTGATACATACATATACATAGGAATATAATAGTAAAATTATTTGAATATATAGATAGGTCTAATATTTATTAAAATTTTGTATTGAAGAAAATTTAAACAATTTCATTTAAATTTAATAATTCGATTATAATTTCACAATTGTTCAATTCCATTACAACATTTTATGATTCGACTATAACATTTTCCTGTTCAATTTCAATGTTTTCAATTTAATTTTAACATTCTTCAATTGAATTGCAACATTTTTTAAACCAATTACAATTTTTCTTAATTAATATATTTATATTGAGTTGTGAACGAACGATAAACATTTATTGATAATTATATATATATACATAATAACATAGGCAGTTTCTTTTATCCAATTTCATAAATATTCGATGCTATATAAAAAATGAATTATATAAATTTATTGTTATGTTTATCATACAATAAAAATATATTCTACAAACATACCAATTCTATGTCATAAAGTCATAAAGTCTTAAGGGCAAAAATAAAAGTTAATTGAAAAAAAATATATTAATATAATATTGTTCTTTACTACGATAAAATCGGTTTAGCAGCCGTAAAACCTCGGAATATTCTATTGTCGTTTTGTCTTTGGTGGTATAGTAATAAGAAAAAAAAATAGGAATTAAAATCCATATAAATATCACATATCGAAAAATAATATTTTTAATAAATAAATAAAGTAAACAACATTCGATAAAGTCTCCTATATATAAATTTCTTTCTATATATACTTATTTTTATTATATTGCGTATATTCATAAACTTCTTGGTATTTTATTATACCTATATACTAATAAATATGACATACCAAAGACGAAAGTAATAAAATTTCTAAAATATGGTCTTGAAAAGCCATCATAAACATATATGTATATATTGTATATGAAAATATATGCGTGTTTCATATTCATATGTCTCTATAATACGAACATATATGATAACTCATATACATATATTAACGCAAATTGTCTAATTTATTTAAAGGTTTTCGTGACTATACACACTATAGCATATTTTATTTTATTTTACAAAGTCTGCATGCTAATAAAATAGAACAAAATTTATTTGTTATATGATCTGCTTTGTATATTGAAAGATATTATTATTATAATGGAAAAATTTAAATCATTTTTGATAAATTTATGATGGTTAAAGATAGTCTTTATATCATAAAACTATTTTTATTGATTTATTAAGAAACAAAAAACGGAATTACCTGTCTATTGAAATTGCCACTAAATTAAATATTGATGATGTTGAACACATTACATCCATAGCTATATAGAAATCACAAACAACATTTGGAAGAGTCCAAGCACCATTTACCTTTAAATAAAAAGAAAAAAAACAATTAAAAATATAGAAATATTAGATTTAAATATATTTCATCGTGTTATATATATGCAAAGCATCAATGCAATTTTCGCCTTCATCATATGTTCATTCATGGTTTTCCAAAACCCATAATAGTTTAAATCTTTTAAAGTTTGACAAGAAGAATACAAATACAAACACTTTTATGAATACTATATATAATGGGTTCCATATTTTTCATATATGATTTGTTTTTTACATGTACAATGTACATATATAAAAACATATTTAAAACGCACATGTAGAATTTATGTATACATTTTCTTTATATGAAAAACTTTTGGTCTTTCTTTATTTATTTTTCCATTCATTTTATTCTTCATATCAAAAATTTCTATGTATAATATCTATAAATTTTTTTTTATTAACATAAAAAGCTTTGTACACAAACGTGTAGTTATTGATGTTTTTTTTTAAGTTTTTAATCTTCTATTTTCACATGCATATACAGAGTTTACATTTAAAATAGAACAATAAAACTAATTGTTATAGATTTTCTATGAATTTTGAGTACTTATTTTACAAATATGATTTTAACATTTCAATTCAGATGCTTTTCTGGATTTTATTGAATTGTGTAAATGCTTTACTATATTTTTGCAATAAAAATAAAGTCCATTTATAAACTTTCTATAAAAGATATGCAATGATCCCCCTATATTACATTAAATATTTGTATTTTTTTATTTAAAATATATATATAACATTAAATATGAATAAATCTCATATACTACATAGAATTTCTAAATTTTTCTCATGGATCATATCAAAAAAAAATTTGAAGTACAAAAAAAAAAGACAAAGTTTATATAGATTTTTTTCTAACACACGCAAATATAGCGAATTAAAAAAGTTTTTGTTTTCATCGATAAAAAATATGAGACTAACAAAAAAAAAATTCAACTACCATCATATACAATATATTGATGTATTTATGAAATCCATTTATATGCATATCATAATATTTATATGCATGATATATAAAAAAAATATATTCACGTGCCTTAAATTTCTACCAAAAATTTACGAAAAAATAAAATTAGGTTTAAGCTTTCATGGATGACATGGAAAAAGCATTATTGCTTATAACATTATTTTTATGTATATATAATCACAGGGATTTCTAGAGATTGATATTTGGATTTACGATCTTTAAGTTTTGCTAGAATTTTTTTATATTTTTGATTGGTTGTTTCATCAAGCAACACAGAGAATAAATATTTGCTTTTATATAAAATACCAAAATGACATTCTAAATAAATTATATGAATTTTTTTTTTTTATTTACAAAACTTTTTGACCATCGCAATATTTGAATATACTTATGTATATTATACTGGAGGATAAAAAAAAGTAATATTTATTATATACGTATATAGGTATATAAAAAAAAAGTCTACTTTATTACCGCATGATATAAGGATAACGCACAGAAAAACAAGACATAAGGAGAAAGTAATTTTTCATATAAAAAATTTAAAACCATATTTTTCCAAGCATATATTTTTTAATAAATATATACGAGTATATATTTTTGTAAATCTTTAATCAGAAAGTGGAGCTTTATATAGATGTATAAATATCCTTAACTAAATATACATGCGAATATAGAGGTATTTAGATATAGATGTATATAATTCCGTTTCACTAATATATTAATATTCATTTGTGATATAAAAAATGTATATCCATGCAGAGACATTTATAACAAATAATAATGTTATACACGTGTACCATTTTTTTTAGCTTTGCAAAGAAAAAAAAAGCAAAATAAATATTGTATAAATATAAAATAAAATGTGATTTATATATAATGGAATTTATTATAATGTGATTGATCAAAAAATATTTTAAAAAAAAAGCCATAAGCACACGGAAAATCAATAAGTATAAAAATAATCTTTTATCAATAAAAACATTTTTTTTATTTTGTTAACAATTTGAGTTTACTCCTATAACCATATATACTTGTATATACTATATACAAATTAAGACGATTTACAAATTTAATTAATTTGGTAAAATGTATATGCTTTTAAATCCTCGCTCTATGTATATATTAATGCAAAAGTAATTTTTTTTATAATATCCATCAGATTTTGTAAATAATACTTCTTGAATTTATTTATGTATTTATATTCGTAGGATATTATGTAAAATTATCTATAATTTAAGAATTGTCTTGCCATTTGTTGAACTATATCATTTTTGTTTATGGAATGGATTGGCAGAGATTTCACAAAAAAATAATATAAGTATAAAGGCATAAACAAAAATTAATTATATATTAAAAATATTATAAATAAATAATCTATCTAATAATATTTTTAATATATATATATATATATAAAATAATAAGTGTATAGTTTTTATAAAACTTTTTTTCTTCAGTTATTTTTTCATATATAGAAGAAATTTTTGCAATTTTCTTTCATATATGGATATTTTTTATATGTTTGCATTATAGATATAGGCCTAATGTTATATATTCCGCATTTATATAACAAAATGTAATCACCATCATACTTTTTAGACTTTTTTCTTTTTAAGTATAAAAGTTTAATATTATTTATAAGAAAAGTTTAACGGCGCCCTATTCTTGGATGATATATATTCATTACGATACCGCATCACACTCATATATAATACATTAGCACTTTTTTATACATTTTTAGTTCTATGAGCTCCAAAACAGATTGTCCGAAAGATGTTCAGTTTATATAAATATATATTTGTTTGTGTTTTTTTTTGATAAACCTAACAGATGAAATAGCATTAACCGAAAATATCCTTGAATGGACTGTTTACACTCTATTAATAATGTTATTCTCATATATTACTGATTTTACCATAATATTTTTTCTATTTCATTCATTCAACCTCTAATAGATTCTAATAGATGCGAGTTTTTTTGACTATATACTAAGCATATAGTAATAGCGTAATAGTTAGGACATTTATATATAGTTAGGACATTTATACTATATATATTTAAGAATAATTTATAAATATAATACATAATATATCAATATAAAAGGTACATATATATATTTTTAACACATTTGTTGATGTCATGAAAATATATATATTTAAATAATTTCCCTTTTTTTTTTATTTTTCAATTGTTTCTATTTTTTTTCACACAAGCATATACATATATATAGTGTTAATATATTTATTTTTAAAACATTTGCATTTGCACAGTAGAAATACTATATATAAAGAAAAATAAACATAAAAAGGTCCAAAAATAAAAATTAAACGTCCTCACAATTTTATATATACCAAATATACAGAAAACCATTAACTTTTTCAGAGAAGAAATAAAATAAAGTAATGTACATATATATATAAATATATATAATATAAAAAAAAAACAAAACTATAAACAAAATACTAACTCTTATATATTCAAATTTTATATTGTTAAATTTTTATAAAATTTTCTAGAAATTTTTCATTTTCATTTCATTTTCTGAAAAAAAAAAATAATTTATACATTTTATATATTGTATATATTTAGAAAGCCTTTCAAAGTTTTTGCTATAGATGGTTTTTGGTGTGTGTGTTATATATATTCTAAATATTTTTTTATTTCTCTTTGTATATAAGAAACAATAAAACATTCTTTTTTCTTCATTATTCATTATCCATTTGAATTGAAAATAATTAATTAACCATTTCGTATTTATTTTTTAACAGTTGATGAATTGTATCGATCAATGTTTTGAGCATTTGAAAACGTTAGATGTAATCGTAAACTATACCTTTAGAAACAATTATATTAATACGTATAAAGAAATAATATAATTTTGACAGATTTCAATTTGTAAGAAGATATAGGATAGCTTTAAGAACATTTACAAACGAGCTTAATTATAAATTGTTCTTAATTAAAGTTTAAGGAGAAATAACAAGAAAAATGGTTTTCATTAAACAACGTTGTTATAGTCATCATAAACTACAAACCTTTATACTATATCATATTTACTCCGCTATCGGGAAATCCGTTCAAACCAATCCCTTTTCCGGACAATCTTAGAACTTTGTATTTAGTTTAGTTTGTATTTAGAAATTAATTTATTACATTTATGATCAACGCATAACTAAATGCAATAAATTATATATTAAATTTAAAAAGAGTTGTATAATGGTTGAGCCATGAACGTACATTATTATAAATCATTTTCAGAACCTTTTCAAAACAACGAATTGTGCATATATCGTTATTTATCTGTATATAGTTACAGGAATAACAAATTTCATTTATTATATAACAATTTTTAATAATGTTATATTAAATATATATAAATGAATATTGCGCTTTTTTTTTGTCTTTATTTCATCTTATTTCCTAAATGTTTTTCAGTATATGATATATATTTTTATGCACTTTATAAAACATAACTCCAAATATAGATTTAATCAATTTGACAAAATCTTTCTTCAATTTTATATATGGTATATATCCTTGAACTTTTAACTATAACATTTTGTAAACAGACGAACATTTATAAATGTTTATGAACTTTTATATACATATAGTCGTAACCGTTTCAATATCCTTTATAACCTCTTTTTATATATAATACAATTCACGTATATGGTTAAATTCTCATATAATCATCTATATATATAGATATAAAATAAATATTTATAGATATATCTTCATATACAAGTTTATATATACGTCTATATCTACGAATGAATATACGTGTATATATACAAAAAAAGGATGTTACTTAAGAAGTCCCATTTTTAAAGCCTTTTATCATGATTGATCTAAATTGGTATCATTCTGAATCGGCACTTTTCGGTAATGTTTCTTTAAAGATAATACAATATTTATATATAATATGGGAATGGGTGTATTAAATATATATAAATAATAAATATATATATTTATATTTGAGATTTTACATGATATCTCAGCTGTATATGAACTGTGGGGTATATATACCGTATATCATATATAAAAATTGAAGGTATATCAACCAAAAATTTAAGTAAATTTTATGAATATTAACACAACCGATATGTATGTAATGAATGCGGTTTATGATTCATTTGGAAAATAATGTATAAATAAAATTTTTTAAATATTATAATGTATATATATTGAGATTAATAAAAAAAATAATCACAAATATTACCATTAATCATTTATTATATAATACTATACGTTGCGTTCTTCTATAGTCTATATATATAATGACACATTTGACATTATTAAATTATTATCGAAAAACTTTATTGACTATTATGTGAATTTGTAAAACACATAGAAAAAAAAATAAACAAATATAGAAGAAAAATATTTTTCCAAGCTCAAATAAAATGCAATGAATTTTTTTTTTCTGATAAAGGACAAATAAATAAAGGGATATAAAGGAAACCTCCATATATATAATACTATTTATAATTATATCTATATGTAATAAAATATATATGTTTTGTCAAGTTGTTTGTGATTTATTTATTATTGCAAAGAAAAAAACTTATTTATAGACGCGCACGACGATTATATAATATATTTAATATACATAGTTTTTTACAAATATATACAATTATTTAAGTGGTATATGAATTCGAAGTAAAAATATTGTTTATCTTTACACATAAATATAAATATATTTATATATATATATAGTTTGTAGTATAAATAAAATCACCTCATATATATTATATATAAATATTTTTGCTAATATAATACTTAAATCTATTTATATGTGAAATTTGTATATATGACCATTATACGTTTATATATGGTCGGTCGGTTGGTATATTTATACACATTCAAGATGTGATAAAGACTAATCATCACGCATATCTGTGGTCATAAAATCTAACACATTTTCCATCTTAAAAGGTCATAAAGTTGACATATATATATATTTATAGAGATGTGGAAAATGTTTTTTTATGTGTATAAAATCATACAATAGCGTTCAGATTTTTTTATTCTTATATTTTTCTATACTACAACTTTTATAACTTTTTAGTATCCAAATGGGAATTTTTTATTATATTATATATATATGTATATATGTTTCTAATACCACATCATATCGCAATATAAGACCAAAAATATAAATGTATATACAAATATATAGACGATGCATGTGATTTTTATTATTTTACTATATATACAACATAATATTCTTTCAGTTGTATTCCGCATTTTAAAAGATTTTAGACAATTTAAGTTAATGTGTAAAATTTACTTGTACATTTTTTCTATTGTTAAAAATGTATATAAATAATTTTTTAAATTGATTTTTATTATTTTTTTTTTACTTCCATTACATTAAACGCAGCACATATACATATATTGAATCATATCAGTTTCGCACCAGATGTGTTTTCGTTTTCAACAATAATAGCAAATATTTTTCAGTATATTAACTTTGAATTAAAATATATTGAAAAAACTAAATTAGAATGCGAGGGGTGGTCAAACTTTAATCCGCATATGACATACATCGTTTTTCTTTTAAATATAAATATATTATAATCTGTATATATATCGTGAAATAAATTTAAAATTTTAAAAATCTAAAAAAGCATTCAAATGCTTCTTTTAAATTACATGGAGGATTCAATTTACTGAATCATTTTTGAATTATAATGAATACTACCAATACTTAACTTTGTGTATTTCTTTGCAAGAAAAATCAAACTTTTCGTATATCAAATCTGGATGAGAGAAAATAGGATTTCTGAACCTTTCCGTAATGCCAGACACCTCAAACTTAAGTTTGATATAGCTAATAGATAGGTTAAACTTTTTGGAAACTTTCAGACTATTTTACCATTTTGGAGGAACCTTGAAATTTTACACCGATTTGAGTATGTGAATCTACTCGGTCGCACTCCGACTATAAGAATTTCAATTGTTAAAAATAATTTCATTTAATATTAATCCAACGACGCCATATATAAACTTGCTAACTCTGTGGATAATTGAAATACAAACAATTCTATAATGAATTAAATATGTGAATTTTTGTATTATTCTATATGTATACTCGTGTAGTATATAATGATTATAAAATATATAAATACATAATGTTATACATTTACAATTTAGTTCATTTCATATAGGTACATATAATTATTTAGATTAAATATACACATATAATCCTGTGTGGTTTATATAATATACATATACAAATTTGTATATATTTACATTATCACTTATATAAATATCTGAAATAATTGGGTTTGTACCTCATGTATATTTACTATCATTAATAGTTAATTGTTTTATGGTAGAACTTCATATGATAATAATAATAATAATAATAATAATAACATATTAGTAATCGCACCATACACTAATATTTACTATTCCTATTACAATGTTTTACATATTGCATAATGGATTAATATAGACAATGTTAAGGTTATGATTATATATATATACGTAAATTAAATATTTACCAAAAGTAATATACAATCATTATCTCTCATGCATAACCTCATTCATATATATAAAATATAACATTATTGATTGGTACATTTTTACATTTTACATTTTTACATTTTTGTATAGTGAATAAATCCCGATTGTCTTCTTTTTTTTTGTATACCAAAATTTCTTTGTTATATAATTAAGAAATATATATATTTATAATTTAAAAAAATATCTATATATATAGATTTGTTTATTCGACTTTAATTATATATATATATATATATATATATATATATATATATACTACCGTACTTAAAAGGAAGAATAATACATAATTAATTGCTTTAAAATCACCTATTTTAGATATATAAATAAAATATGTACATAAAATATAATTTCAAAAGAATTTATAACGTTCAGCAAAATAAATTCAAATATATTTTATATATATGTAAGATTAATAGATTTTAAATTTCTTTCTTTTTTTTTATAAATATACTATATTTCATTTGCTAATTACCGAGACTTTTATATAAATCGTCCCTTTTCCTTTATTTCACCATAGTACACATTTGTTTTATAATTATATTAAATGAGATTTATCATCGTTCCTTTGGTTTAGAAAAAATCGATAGTTTTATTTACAAATACACATTATAAATAAATTAAAATTTATAATACCTATAATAACAATAATAATAATCTCTCAGTGTGGATTACACGCAGAGAATATAGATCTATTTTTGAAATATTCGGCTATAATATTCTATAAATATGGATTCTACAAATATCGTAGAATTGTGTTAAAATATAATCTATAAATATTTTTGTATCATATATTTTATTACACCTGTGTATTTTGTTATGTTGAATAAAGAAGATAAATTGTATATAATTCTTCTATAGTGTGTGACTGTTCATATATAGGCAATAGTATTAATATATATACGAACCTTTATTACATATAAATTTTTAATCAAAAACCAATTTTATACAAATATATATTTTTTTCTATATACTTTTTTATGATCTATATGGAATATATGGAAAATGTTTTACAGATTATATATCATCTAAATTCTGTATCGTATATATATTATATATGGATATTGAGAGAGATAACATTGAATATATGTATATATATCTATGAATATTTTGAATATATATCATATTTAAAATATACACATAATAAAAATTCTTATATATTTTGTATGTGATTGCATATAGAAGTCCATAAAATAAAATAAATATACTCAATATATGTGCTGCAATATCAAGTTCGATATTATATATTTTAATTACATATTTTATTTTTTATATACATTCATATATTTGAAAAGTTTTTTCACTATATTTTTCATTTTATTATACCCTTATGACGATGAGATATGAACATTCGCACAGCATCATCATATGCATGTCTATATAAACGTATATGTTGTATAAGTATTCATATAAATGCGATAAATATTTACAATACCTGTTATATATATTGATAGAATGTTCAATGTAATAAAAAAATGTCTATAGGTAAATTATATACCAAAACCCACTGCTGTGCATAAAAATAAAATTTATGTGTGTTATCAAAACGCATTCTATATTTATGCATATATAAAATTTTCAATATATTCATTTTTTATTATGGTCCTTTTGGACTTGTCCACAGGAGATCCATGTGTATTGAAATCGTGAAAATATTTTATTATCATTTTTTTTTTACAAATTTCTGTGTGCACGATAATAAACAATAAACACGATAGCTCTCAAACGAAAACTTCAATCGAAGTGAAATTTAGTAATTAAAATTTGTAGGCAAGGGTGAACCCTATATTGATTATGGTAGTGATCTGTTTGAAATTTTATATTTATGTTATATTTTTACATTTTTATTTCATGGTTTAACTTTTAAGAGCAATGTTAGGAAAATTGCGGATTGCTCCATTAGTCGTAGTCTGATCCAGATCATGCATCAGAAATATTAAGATTCCAACGAATTATATATTAAACGTGGATCCATTAATCTGAATGTAAAGTATAACAAACTTTTATTTTTTTAATAAATACTATACAGGTAAATACGATATACATTAAAAATTTATTGAATGCGGTTATAAAACAATGACATTATATTATTGTTACAATATACACCAAAAGCAAAGAAAAAAAAAACATTAAATAAGATTACAGGAAAATCTATAAAATGTAATACACAAAATTGTATATATAGAACGAAACAATAAAAAATACGCGATTGGAAAAATTATTTTTTACTTTTCTTTTATAGTTATTTTTTTTTTCTTTATTATTTTCTTCTTCTTCTTAAACACAAATTGTTAGATGCGAGAAACCTACAAACCTCTATATTATTGTTTTGTTGTGTATCGTATACTTATTTTTTTGTAACATATATGACCAGATGTGTATATATAAAGGATGCTGCAAAAATATATAACAAAAATGTAAACATTTAAGTTTGCTGCTTGCTTTTATTTATATATATGCTTTCTATATAAATATTTTGTATACAATGTCTAGCTATTTGATAGGGTATATAGATTTTTTTCCATTTTTAAAATCTATATACGATATGATCGCATCGTTGTTACACGTATAAATTCTATTCAACAATATACATATAATAACATAAATGTATATGGAGATACCAACAAATACCAAAAATAAAAATAAAGAACAACGTATATTATTCAACATACATATAACAATAATATACAGAAAAGAGAAATGACTGTAATAAATACTGAAGCACACGAAAAACGTTTTTATATTATTCAAGCTTTTATAGAAATACCTTTACCTTTATATATATAGAAAAAAAATTATTTTATTTTTTACGACAAACATATAAAATAAATTAAGGTTGTACACAGGTGAATGCTCTTTTACCCGAATTATTTCTTTTTTTTTTTGGTTCTTTAACATTTTCCATAATATTATATATTTATATTACATATTATATATTTATATATTTGTGTACAAATTCGAAAACCATAACAAAATACACGGCGTAACATAGTTAAAGTGGGTAATAGTTCTGTATTCGTTTTTTTTTTGTCGAATATCAAATGTGAATAGTATATGTTTTTGTTGAAATTTTGATGAAAAGCTTATTGCAATTTAATTTTAAACAGAAAAATAACGCAAGATTTCGATTCTTCACCTACATATATACAGAAGATATTTTTTTGGGCAAGATTTTATGAGGTTTAATAAATATTGTAGTTATATAGGATAAGAAATTATAGATAACGGTTCTAGCTAACTGTAGTAAAAGTGACGAAGACTCATTTTGTTTTACAATATACTAATCGCAATGGGCTTAATTCCATTTTCATTGTCAAAAATTGAGCGATACTATTAAAATTTTATTATTAAATAAGTGCCCGAATAAATATGATGATTAGAAATTTAGTTTTAAAAGAATTGAATATTTAAATATACAACAAGCGAACAAATTATTTCACCTCAAATGACCGATATTGTTTAACATTTATAATCTTGGTGTGAGATGTACTAATTATTCATTTATTTTAAATGGTACTCGAGACTTGAGATGATGCTCTACTTTATATATATATATATATATGGTTGTAATATATAATCATTTGTATATATATATCTTATTTCATTTAAGGTATTATATATATTTGTACAATTTTTTATATTATTTTCATCCTTATTTTCATCTAAATGCTTTACAGCACAAATTTTTATATGCAAACATAAACACACACATAGACAACAAACACAAACTACAGATGTATATAGAAAAATTACAATAAATCGAAGACGAACAATTTTTTTTTTATGTTGGGATAAAAAACATATACCCTTACATTGACGGGTAAATATATATATACAAATATATAAGATATCTATATTTAATATTATGTTCAAGTCGTTTCCTTTTTCTTCTTCTGTGAGTTTACTCTGTATATAGAATATTGAAAAATGTTTTTTGGGGTAAATATAAAAAGAAAAATCAACGTTTCTTTTTCCATATATTCATACATGTATATATAGGTTTATATTTATATAAAATGTTGAGGGTATTGTGTGTGCATACAATTTCTATAAAAAAAAGTAACACATACGATAATATCTATACCTGCATGTTAAATTTTTATTATATATGTATATAAATACATTCTAAGTTAGTATTAGAGTAGGTATAGTAAAGGAAAATTGTTAAGAAAAATAAAAAAAAAATATTGAAAGCATTACTTATAGTAATTATATATATACAATACCATAATACTACAATATATGGTTTTGAATAATGTGGATTAGACTTTTCAAAAAAGTTTCAAAGTCAAAAGGTTTTTTTTTCTTCTTTCATTTTTTACCCATATGAAAATGAAAATGTGATTTTTTGTATATTATATATTTGACACTAATGTGGTATTTATTTCATATATATATTTACGAACATGAATATATATTATACATGATTATATAAGGATTTTATATTAACACACAATTTTAAGGTATTTTATGCGATATTGATTCTTTAAAAATATTATACAAATTAATTATTTAAAAACATTTATATAGAGAAATAGGATTTAAGGAAATTTTTTTTGTAAATATACAAATTATTTTAAAAGCTTTACGTTTAATTGTTGATGCGGAATTCATTCAGAATCGCGTTGTTAAATATTATTCAATTTAAAATACAGTATTTGTTATACTTTGATTTAAAATACGTTTACTTTTCTATACATATATAAATCATTGTGGTAATGCATTAATTTTTTAAATGAATTATTTGTAATTGAATTACCTGCGGTGTAATAATTGTACAACATTCAGCCTTGTATTGTTGAATTCATATAATTTTATGTTTTTATTGGTGAAAAAATTCAAAAAAACACTATATATATAGATGTATTACAATTTCAATAATATTCATAATCTCTATAATAATACTAACAATAATAATAATAATTCTGTTGTAAAATATAATTTAATATACAGAGTACAATATTATATATGAAAATCATATAGAAATTTTGATATACATACAACATACATTTTATTTTGTACATGATATATATATAATAAATAAATATGTTTTTGAAATGAATGACACGTCATGTATATATAATATATAATATACTCTATAAATATATGTGGCACATGTGACAATATCATTAATTAAAAGGATATGTATGTAAGTATAAAGATATCTACATTCTATGCATACATATACGTATATTGGTAATTAATGTATTTATAAAATGTCAATGTATCCAATACATTACTATACAGTACTACATAGAGATGATGTATAATGTCTATTATATATTTTAGCCTATAAATAACAATCACACAATCATAATAGAAAATAATTTAATTTGTATATATATATATAATCTTTAAGAAATATTTTATATAATAAATCAAATGCGTTCATTTTTGTAAACAATTTAGGCCTAGAAGTTACTTTTATTTTTCTAATTTACACTGCATATTTAATACCAGAAGAAATTAATGCAATTTTAATTTTTTATTTAGTAAAAATAAAATTGTTTTTTAAGATATTGAAATTACCAGTTTATTTTAACCTTATTACCTTATTCTGTATTTTTTTCAATTTAAGGATTAACAATTTAAGAATAATAGAAAGTAGAACTTATAAGATAAAAAGTATAAAAGTATTTATTAAGATTAAAAAGTATTAATTTTTAAATTTTATTTATATATGCATTAGATTACAGAAAAAATACCCAATAATATGCAAATCGAATGAATTCATTGACAGTTACACTTATTTATATAATACCGCGCAGATAAATTATAAATTGCGGTAAAAATCAATTTAATGCATAAATTAAAAATCAATTAAACACAATTTTATTTCTGTCAAATTTTCATGTATCTTATATGAAAAAAAAAATGGAAATTCATATTTAATTATAAAAAGGTATAAACATTTTTTTTTTGTTCACATATAAACTAAATATATAATCAAAAATAATTATATTTTGGTATTTTCACCAATTCAATGCGGAGATGAAAATTCATTAATCATCATTATTATTATTATTATTAATATTATAGCATTATTATTATATATATTTCATGAAATAATAAATAATTGCAATTTACAAAGTATAATTAATGAAATAAAATAAAAAAAAAATCATTTTCCTTTTTCATATATATACTGGTATATATTTTCTTTTTAATGTACATAAAGAAAGATAGATTATTTTATTATAAATTGAATACTGTATATCTCTATATATATATATAGTACAATATATGTACAGTCGGTGACAATGGTATTTTAATCGTGAAAAGTTTATTCTTATAATATATTTATATAAAAAGCACATAATTTAAATATTGATTAATGAATAATGATTAATGTTATAATAAAAACATTATTTATTCATTATTTTTTTTCTATTCATAAATAAATAAATGATAAAAAAAACGTTTTTTTTTCTATTTGTCATGTACTGTACAGTATATAATTTACCTTATCATATATTTATATATAGATACTGACAGTAATATTATTATGAATGATTCTCAAAGTTTGTTGTATTATTTTCCTATATATAGATATACTTTATTTAGTTTGATATTGATATACTTTTTCAGTGGTCGTACGTAATAGAGAAGTTAAAGAAAACACTAGATCATAAAAAAAATTCCTATATAAATAACTATACATAAATAAATTTAATAACGTAAGAATGTATATCTATAGATAGATGTTTATAAATTTTATTTAATTTGTTTTTTTCTTTATATAATGAGCTATTGATTTGCGGTAATTATTCTATCGAACTGTTTTCATACATTTCTTTTAATGAACAAGTAACTCTATTTATATACTATATATATTTTGTTTTTTTTTTAGTTTTCGTATATATTGAAATATTTTCCTATGAATTTATATAATGCATTTCAAATTTTTCCTTTTTTTTTATATTTTTTACAAATAGCTTGCTATATCTAATTATTATATGATATAAGCTTTAAACTGCTAACAGTTCTATCGTTTAACATCTACTTATCGGAATCATTTTGTGATTTAAACTGATTTTAATTTTTGGATAAAAACATATTAATTGTATAAGTAAATTAACACAAACACTTAACTAAATGTGGAACCTTAAATTCAACTTTAATAAACCTTAATAAACTTTAATAAACATTGAACTTTATGATTTATGGTTTCAAAACAAAAACTGTATTAGTGAAAATATGAACATTTTATACGATAATATTCAGAATATTGCAATTGCATACTTGCTGTATTCAAATGTATCTCGGACCTTACAACAAAATTAAGCAGAATTTTTTTAAATCACTATATTTTTCCTTAGAACTTATAATTTGAGAACTTATATTGCAAAATGTATGAAAAAGTTTGTTTTAAAATTTCAATTTAATTTTACATTCCCATACATAATAGTTTCTCATCATAAATATAGAATATATTAAAAACATTCCCCCAAACCCTTTGTTATATATAAATATATTAGAAGAATCCAAAATTTATATATTTCATATAAACATTCATTTTAGATCATATAATAAGAATGCAATAATGTTATCACACATTAAATAGATTTGCAATAAAATTTTCTTATTTATTTTAAGTTTATATAATAATTTTCTTTATACACGCATATTTTCTACTAATACTAATATACATTTATTTATTTTTACACTAAATTTATATAATAAACATTTTCCCGAAACATTACCGAAAGTTAAATATAAATAATAATACTACAAAATAAAAAAAAAGAAAAGAATAATATAAACAAAAATAAAATAATTTATTTGGAAGAAAAACAAAAAAAAAATTGTGTTTTATTTTCTTTAATTTGTTTATTTTGTTCAAGAAATGAAAATAAACACATACAAAACAAAACAAACAAAAAAAAATCATCCAATTCTAAAGTTGAAATTTAACAAAAATACCATATAAATAATCGAAAGTATATTTCAAAAATATGAAAAAAAAAGCACACACCACAACAGGAGAAGTATATAATCAACTATAGGGATATACACCACAATAATATATTGATATGATGTGATGGTTTTGAAAAAAAAAAGAAAAACAAAGAATATATGTATAATAATTTATATGTATATGAAGCAATACAGAAGAAGTAGAAGAAAAATAAATTGTTTTTCCAAAAACCAACAAAAAAAAAAAAGAAAAAAGTTCCAGAGTTTATATACAATAAATTTTTTTATATTTTGTCTGTTTTTTTTTTTTTTTTTATTTTATTTATATCTATATACACAATGTAGTATTATTTTTGTATATGATGTTTATGCGTTACACAATATTTGAGTTGATGTAATAAATATGTAAGATCTATAGATAGGTATATAGTATATTATATATTTTACTAAAAATAAAAAAATATTGAAAAATAAAGTTTCTACCCGTGGTAGTTAGTAAAGCGAATACAAAACACATATACAATATAAATATAAGTATATATAATAAGATAATAACCAGTCGTTTTCTCTTCTAAATAGATGTAAAGTCATAAATATATATATTAAAAAAAATCCATATAATATCTGCAAAAAAAACAACAAATAATACCATAAATGTATTTTTTTTTTCTTTTTCTTTTTTTAAAACATAAAAACTTTTCTTATTTTCATTTATTTTATATATATATAATATACATTGTATATAGATAAATACATTTCAAAGTATATATACTTTTCTTTGGTTATATACATTATAAAATAGCTATATATATACTATATATTAAAGAAGTTTAAAAGAATAGATCATTCAGTTGTGTAATATTTATAAAAAAAAAATAAAATAAAATTCATATACAAAAAATTAGGTACATATAAACTTAATATATAAACTACCCTTAAAATTGAGCTTATATATATAAAGAAAATGTGTGTTAACTTTTTTTTCAAGTTCAAAGATTTATTATAGATGAAATATTCGCATATACATGGAAGATATTTTTGATAACAATTTTCCAAAAAAAAAAAAAACATTTTATTTACACTGTATGAATATTCTTAATAATAATAATAATATTAATATTTTTATGTTACGAGAATATTTGCCGGTATTTTCCTCTTCTATATACACACTCAATTTTGAAGTTTTTATATACTATATAACAAAAATGTATGTGAATTAAAAATATAAATTACACACAAAGGGACTTATTGTGTTTACAAAGTCAGCTTTTTTTGTTTACAAAGTCAACTTTTTAAAATTTAAAAAAAAACATAGATTATGTATTATATTCATTTACATGGTATACAGAAATCCATATTTGCTGTAAGTTTTTGTTTTATAATTGCTGCCTATCCTGTGATCTTGTTTTCTAAATTACTCTATCAGACTACCGGACAATCTATTAATCCTTATAATTAATATTAATCCTTATTAAATGATACCAGCTCAAAATAAAATTTTACGTCCCATACAGACTGACGGAATCAAAATTATTTTAAATATTTTAACTCTATTAGGTCTGCAACGTGGAGAACAGTGAAAAAAATGTTAGGATAAATGATTTGTATTTCAATTTAATTCATTCTCCTTTGGACAATGTCATTACGACCGTACATCAGTGGTGGTACATGAAAAATTTGTCCTGATACGATATAAAACGATAAGATATCTTAACAGAAAATTAAAAATTTGACTCTAATGTAGATCATTTTTCGAATTATTATTATAATGCTATTGTAATTTTTCACACCGTTAAATTATAGGTGACAAAAGAAAGTTAATATAATTTTTCTCAATTTCATATCTTGATATGTATAGCAATTGATATATTATTATTTTTAAAACCAAAAAAAATTCATATTTCATTTTATACATATCACATATACTTGTTTTATGTATCGGCTTTTTGTTTGTATTAAAAGTTAAACAAACTCATGGATATGAATTTTAATTCATATATATATAGAAATAATGTGTTAAATAAAGATAAGATATTTTAAACAATATACCATTACAATTCATATATAATAAACTTTTTTATAAAAGAATTAAACTAAAGAGCTAAATACGAAAAAAATTCTATACGTTAATTTTCCGTATATGGTATATAATAAATTATTATTATTTGTTAAGTATAAATATGTCAATGCGTTTTATATAAAAATATTCATATAAACCATATATAAACATATAAAGGTACAAAGTTGATAATTTATGTACTATAAACATTAATAAAATAAGTAAATCTATAAATATGTATATAGAAATATGGATTCTATTGTATTGTGTTTATTTTAAATAATAAATTTTAAAAGATTTTATATTATTGTTTTAAAATGTATGAATTTATTTATATTTATAATATACAATATGTAAATATATGAAATATATATTCGCATGCAGAATATCGCAGTTTAAAAGTTTATTTTTTTTTAAATATTATTTAAGGATGACAAGTGTTATGTTTTATTATTTATATCTTTTATGAATATAACTTGTTGAAAGGCTTATCTATTACTTAGATTTAAGAAATGAATGCATTTTACATCTGTATTATAATAAAAATTGAAAAGTTTTTTTTTGTATTTCTAAATATCAATATATTTATATATATTTTTATTTAACCATCTTCGATTCATTTACATTTGTCTGTATACACTATACAGTGTACATATATGAAAAGAATAAGTAAAAAGTTAAATTAAATAATACAATATGATATGATTTTTAATTTATATTTTAAAATACATTATATGATATGTTTTAACGATAAATTTTTAATCAATTATTTTAAAATAAAAAGGAAATCATTAATTATGGTAAAAATAAATACTATAAGTTATCTGTAACACACAACTATTATATACCATTTGTAACGAATCAATTGATTGCAGTTTTTTTTTTTGAATAATTTATTAAAAAAGGGATAAAACTAATTTAGTTTCGTTTAATAAATTAATGTAATAATGATTTTTTGTTATTTTCTCTCTAAAATAAAATCATATAAATATTAAAATAAATTGCGAACGCACAATTATATTATTGGACACGTTTTAAATTTATCACGTTTTCGGTTTATAAATAAAAAAAATTATATATAACTACTATAAAATAAAATCATATAATAAATTATTATAAAATTATATATAACTACTATAAAATAAAATCATATAATAAATTATTATAAAATATTTTTATCCATCTTTATAAAATTTATATATTTATATACCATATCACATATAAAAACGCGAGCGGGTTTCAACAACGTAAAATTTTTCAAAACCATAACATATATAAATACATTGAACGTTCTTCTTCTTGACTTTTCAAGGGACCAAGAAAAAAGTTGAGAGACAGAAATTATCCACGAATAGGATAGTTATGTGGTAAATATTAAAAATTAATTAGGTCAAATAAAACTATAAAAAGTAGAATTAATCAACGAGTTGAGGAATGATCGAAAAGTAGAACTTTTACTGTCTATATACTTTACATTCCTATATATATTTAGAGATTTCAAAGTTAACTCATTCCAATATAGGCATAAAAATAAAAAAAAAACTCCTCAAATATTGTTGTCTGCATATAAATACCATAAATACATACCCACATATATAAAATAAGTACATACATATATATATATATATGGTATATAGAAAAAAGGTTAAGTGAAAAAGCTGGTCAAAATATAAAACAGTAGATCAATAAATTTTTTTATCACACTCACTCACATAAAATGGAATTCTTTTTTCCATATATATATATATATCTTGCGTAAATATATAAATATAAATAAAAGGGTATATAATAATGCATGTATATATTTTTGCCTGATAAGCTTTATTTATTTATATTACAACATTCCATATACATATATAAATATATTCTATATATGACATATTAAATAATTTATGAATTCATATTTCCATTATATTATTGAAGTAAAATATATGATATAGGAAAATATTTTATATGTATTATACAAACCATAATATTTTCTGAATGATATATATATATTTATAATATATATAAATAACATGTGAATTAAGATTTTAGTATTTCATAGAAATGTATATATAGGTTATTATTAGATGAAATTATATTTACAAAATCAAAAATTTATATGTGAAATTTTCAAATATAATAATATATGTAAATGAGAACGTTCGAAAGTATAGAAAAAGAATATATCATACACAAAATCTTAAAATATTGCCAGTTCACATTTGGAAAATTTGAAAAAAATTCAATGGTGTATTTATTTTCATGTATATAGTACTTAAAATATCATTTCATCAACAATTCATCCGTAAAAGATACGTTATTCAGGTCAAGAAATCAGAAATTATTTTACTATATGGATTTCCAATTTTATTTTTAATAATATTACATAATTATATATATGTAAATATAACCCAATCCCAATTTGAAAATTATCTATATATCAGGTCACAATGTGGTAAATATCAATATTTAATTTTCTAAACCACATAAATTATTAACATATATATTTATTATTATATTCATTACACACACATATTATATGGGTTTTTACTCGCAAATAATATATAATATATACACATATATATATAAATATTGATTGGTCAAATATTATAAGTATACATTTCCGTATACATTTATCCATTCATAAGCAAATATAATTTTAGGATTATTTGGTTTTTGTTATATATATGTAGATATACCATATAATTTTAATTATATATCATATTGTGATCTGTAGATTAAATATATACATAGTGTGTAATGATATATATATATATATATATATATATTACATATTTTCTAATTACTGTTATCAGTATATTATTATCAATATAATTTTAAAGTTTGTCGTTTGTATATATATATATATATATATATATATAATAATTTATATACACTTTAGAGTTATATAGTTTGTGACGCTTGAATTATATAGTTTTGAAACTAATTTTATATGCTCGGCGTATAACGAAACGAATATCTTTATATATAAACAAACATATCTATAGAGTATGTTGTATAAAGTCAATTTAAATTATTTGTGATATACACACGTAGTTGTAGTTTAAATATATATATTATTGTATAAAGTATAACCACAAAAGTTATTTGTACTCTACTATACTATCTTTATATAATGACAAAGCTTTTATACACTATATAATTTCTTTATATAACAAAAAAATAAAAAATAAAAAACAAAAACATTTATAACTAAATATAAATTGAGATTTATAACAAATTTGTTTTAAAAACAAATACACATTACGTTACGAGTATATTATATAAAACAAACTAATAAAATAAATATATATATGGTATGAACATAAGTGCAAAAAAAAAATTATTGTATATATATATATAAAACTAAAACAAATTAGTAGTATACATTTTTATATATCCTTTTAAAACATAACATATATATTAAAAACTAATTTACAAAAGTTCAAACAATATTATGTTCCATTTTTAAAATATAAATGCTAAAAAAAAACACAAATACAAAAAAAAAAATAAAAGAAAATTAAATGAAATTAATTTTTCATCTTTGTTATACCACCAAAACAAAAAAAATAGCTATTTCTAAATTATAATTAATGCTTTAAGCACGGCATCATACAGATACAATGCGACTAATTAGTTTGATTATGAGATGTACAAATTATTTTTAGGTTTCTCTACATTTTACATTTTGAAATTTAAATGAATAGAATTACTAAAAGGAATGTAGCTAAATCATTCTATCCTAGCGTTTGTTTTTTTTAGTATTTGTTTAAATTTAAAGGTGGAGTGTGCCTAACCCCGACTTATCAAGTCTTGTTTCGGGGAAATTTTTCACTTCGAACCACTCCAGTAGAAATTTTAATTAATCATATATAAGTGTTTTTTATTCTAGGCATTATTGCCCTATCATTGTTATTTTTTTTTTTTTTGGTTCAAATGTTTTTGATGATTGTATTTAATTGAAATTTTATTTTTTTTTTACCAATGCCATTAAAAATGTATATGCGAATAGATTATTTATAAAATTAATTTATATATAGCGAGGTATATGTAACATATTTATAAAAAAATCACTAAAAGTTTTCTTTTTTATGTATTTGATGTAATAAATTATTTACATCTATTTGTAAATATAAATATAAATAATATACCATTCGATTTCATTTATCAAAGTCAATATATGTTCTATATATAATCAAATAAATTGTTTCATCACATGTTGAAAAGAAAATGTAAAAGTATATATATAATATAATACATTTCACATGTATCATCGTTTATTTTCTATACAAAATCTTTACAATTAAATATATTGTATATATAGTGATAGTGAATGAATGAAAGAATTTTCTTGATGTATATAGCGAATATAATAATAAAATGAAGATATTCCAGACAATGTAATGCAAAATAATAAAAAGAAAAATATCTAAATATAGTTAAAGGAAGAAAAAAAAACAAGATAAGAAAATATCTCTATATATGTATTTATACATAGGAGATATAAATAAATGAATATATACGTATATTAAATAAAAGAATTGTATACATTTAATTAATTTGTTGTTTAATACACAATAAAAGAAATAAAATGATATATTATGAAAAAATTTCTTCTATTTACAGAAGACAAAAAAGGAATACAAAAAATTGTAAGAATCATTATTATATATATATATATAACTATTTATTAGAATATGCATAAACACATAGTTTCTATATCTATATATATACATGAATTGTCTATTACAATAAAATGATTTAATTTATATATTGTATATTATCTGTATCTAAATTATTATCATCATTTACTATAATGTATTTTTTGATTTGCATATAACATATACATATAGTTGATTCTTGAAAGAATTGTTTATATTTATATAATTAAATAATTTTGCTAAATACTTTTGCAATTTATATATTGATAAGAAGATTTGAATGAAAACATGATTAAACTTACATTTAACATTTTCTCTAATTAAAAATATCTCCATTAAAAATGCACATTAATATTTGCAATGATAAGTATATATCGTCTGTTTTAATTGTACTATAGAAGATTTTTTTTTCTTATAAAATATCAAACTTTTTCATCTTGTGATTTAAAATACTTTTATATTCATGAATATGTTTAACATTTAATACGAAGTTATTTGGTTACATTATGATCAGAGGCCTATTGAACCAACCACTTTTCACTTTGCAACTCATTAAATTTGCAAATTTTCTATATTTTGATTAGTGAGAATTGTTTTTGTTGCAACAATTCCTTTAGCCAATTAGCCTAAACATTTTGAATTTATCAAAAACTTTGCATATAGTGCTCAATTTCAAATTTCCTATAATTCAATTTTATAGAAGTGTACTCCAAATTAAAATCAAATTATATACATATATCAATCAATCAACTATACTATATATTCAATATACGCATACATAACAAATTTACCATTTCTTTTTATAATCTATATATTTATTATAACGATTCAAAAGCATTTATTTAAATCCAAAATATTATATCAATTCTCATGAGGTTATATTAAAAAAAATTAACCATATTCGTATATTCAAAAAAAAAATTTATGTGTTTTAAAATTATTAATTTTTGTCTATAACATTAATTTTCAAAAAAAAAAAAATAAATAAAAATATTTTTTTATTCAGTATTATAATTAATTCAATAATAATACTAATATAACAATAATCTAAAAATTAAACCAACCAACCAACCCTCTTATATAATCAAATTATTTACATTAACATTAATTTTTATTTTTGCTTTTGCACTTTGTAATTATTCCCAAAAGTATAAAAAATAAAATAGCTTAATTTTATCGTATTTTATCGTATTTGCATATATATATTTTGTGTATTTTATATATAGATAGGAATAAATTTATTATCATGATGACCTTTCTCTTTTTTTATAGAAACATTATTTTATATTTTTTTTTCATTTTTTCATATACCAATTAAAACAAATATAAAGTTAATATTTCATATTGTATGTTTCTTTTTCTTCCATCATTTATTTATTTACTGATTTACTCTTTTAATATATCATCCCTTAATTTTGTATAAAAATTATTTTGTAATAAAATAATTTTGAAGAATGAACATTATTTCGAGTGTAATCATTTAAAACAGAAACAAATAATTTTATATAATTTATTTTATGTTGCTTATATATACCTTTAATATATGAAAATCATATATACAATTTACAGTAAAATCTCATCAAAAACATACAAACAATAAAGCACCAAATTCTACACAACAATAATCTCTAATTTATATTTTATATTCAAAGTAACACAATATAATATATAAATAAATGTATATGCTAAAAATAACATGAAGAATTTTTAGAAATATATCTGCATGTATATAATACAATTTTACTTGATTAATGATTTAACTTTTTGATAAATAAATCCCATAAGCGAGTGGATGCGGTGCTGCTGTATTGTATATGCAGTAATAATATTATACGTATAGACATTCATAAATATAGTTAAATCTCAAATAAATATATATGAAACATGCAATACAGCCAATTCTAAATAGATGTACAAAATTTTATATATATAAATATAATATCGCAATTAAATATTATTTTATTCAATTAAACTTTAAAATATTCATATACGAATGTAATTCAAAATATCTCAAAATATCTTATTAATATTATCTATTATTGCAATTTAATATTCAAATTTTAATTTTATTTATTTTAACAAAGAAAAACATTGTTGAGGTGTTAATATAAATATCATTAAATCGTATATAAAATAAACACAAAAACAAATTTAAGATCATTTACATCATTGTAATTGGTATATGTAAATAACAATTAAAATACAGTAAATTATAGAAACGATATTCAGATTATAAATAAAAATAATTTATTAAAAAGATATATAATTTAAATATAATCAGTTAATTGTAAAATATATTTTTGTTTTTATTCCAAAATGTTAATTTTGTTCATTTTTGTTTTCGCTTTTTATTTTATTTTAAGGATTAAAAGGATCAAAATCATATTAAAACATTTGTATATAACTTCCATACTATGAAAAATCGATTGATAATAAAACTTTATACCGATTTCAGTATCTGAATATCATAAGGCATCGTATGGATCCTTAAGAATTACTATATAAAAATTCAATCGCAATCGATTTTTCGCATGAAAAAATATACAAAATTCAAAATTTTAATTATTATTAAAGTTACCGAAATACTTATTATTCAACCGAATAGCAATAAAAATTATTTGAATTCACATAATTAACCAATTTTAAATTCTGTTCATTAAGTTAATAAAGTCGAAATATTATACTTCTGACGACCGAAAGAATAAATCAAATCACAATATATGAAGTATTGCAAAATAATTTAAAACTATATTAATTTAACATTAAATTTTGACTATACAAATTTCCACCTTTACAAAAACAAAACCAAATGCAACTATATTTTATAGTTAGAGTGCAAAATAATGTATCCACCTTATATCTCTTTATTTACAAAGCTAAAAAATAAAATATATAACAATTTGTATGAAAATGGGAAAAATTCAAAAAATTATTCAAAAATATGTTTACAAAATAATTTCAAATATACATAAAGCATATTTTTTTCATTATATGCTATTTCATATAATATAACTTATTTCAAAAAATTTGTGTAAATCACATTATGTGTATAGCAGCAGATAGTTGAATGTGATTTATGGAGAGATAAAATAAATCAAAATATTTCAAAAATTCTTTATTCTAAAATATTCCTTTTTTTTTATCTATCAAAATATGAATTTAACTTTTCTTTATATATAACATAGAAAAAAATATTTCCATATAACAGTTTAATACATAGTTAGTTACACAAACACATCATTTACCTTTAAAATGCAGTTTCATTGCAACTTTTAATGTTTATCCTTTTTTATTATTAGCGGTTATTTAATTTAAAAATCAATTGATTTTCTTTAAATTGTGATTAATCGTCTAGATACAAGAAGATCTTTTAGTTTTTCGTCAAGAGAAATTGTCGCAATAAATGATTTGTAATGTAAAAAGTTTTTTTTGTATACATATTATAACACGGATCGCGTTAAACGTGCATAAAAAACCAATTTAAAAATCAAATTTTTCTATCAAAATATACAAATTAAAATTGGTAAATATTTATGTATTTACAAGGAATCTCTTCAATGTTTATAAATTGTTTATATATAAAATTAAAAAATTTATATAATAAATAAGGAAAGAGATTGTGTCTGTATATATTTAAAATAATTTTATTGCATATCATATTAAATATTTTATATAAAATTTTCCTTATACAATAATAATGATTATAATAATAATAATAATTTGTTGCAATAATATCATAAAATATATTCATATATATTTTCCTTTATAAATATACCTATAACTTCTATAAACATATAACTATGCATATACATAAAATTTTCATTGTATATATTATTATTATGCTTATATACACGGATGTGAAATATATAAAATACTTCTATATATATTCTAATTTATATAGACGAGATATGTATAAATACAGAAGACCATATCGTTGTTTTATGATAATATATATTTATTTATATATGTATAACTGACTATATTCATATAAGAGGAGTGAGTGTGTACAAAGTAATAAAAGGAAAATCTAATAAACGGAGTTAAATTAAATTATAAATTCATATTCTATATATGAAATATTGTAAATGTAATATGCGAATTTATATATAGGTATATCCATCTATATAATATATATACATATATTATATTATGTTTTATTATTTGAATATGCTTTTATTCTATACATATATTTATTTATATAAATATATATATATTGAGAAAATAAAATATATATAATCAACTTTTCCATGCATAAAAGTCTCTATATATGGATATATGGGAAAATTGTTGATTATATACATGAGGAAAGTATGATACAAATATACAATGTTTTATTTTTTTTTCTATCTTGATGCATTCAATTTTTTTTAATTTTTTTTAATGAAAATTTGTATATTATAAATTATTTATTAACCTTATATTATATTGTATATACAAAAAAAGAAAACAATATTCTGTCTTCTGTGTAACTACACATATACAGTTTTTGTATAAATAATCACTATATATGTATATACATAATATAATAATATATACATAATATAATAATATGAAGAACAAAAATAGCATTCTATCCAATTTGATGAAAAGATAATACGATGCGATAATATATATTGTTTAAATTGTAATGCAATTTTCATGATTATATATTTATGCTCAATATGACCTTTATATTTATCTATATCAATTTTCTATTATATAAACAAATGGGTGATTATAACATATTGGATTGCAAATAATTTTTTCACAATATATATTTGAAACACCCTTATTTAATTATAGATCTGTTTTATGTCTATTTTGTATATTTATGCGACAAAATATCCTTTATATTTGAACTCTACATACAGTAATAGTAATAGTAATATAACACAAAAATTAAAAAAAATACATTTTAATCATATACCAGACGAAATTATACTCTTTGATAAAATATTCAATTCATACCGCGGAGATTTTGTGTATATAATTGTATGTGCATATATACAATATAATTTCATATCAAAAAGTAACATTCATTATGAATGATTATCACGCTTTGGCAATAGTATAATTATCATTAATTTTAGTTGTTTGAGTGCGTTTACTCATATTTATATATATACCATATACGGAATATACATATCAAATTTAAATGTACATAAATAAATACCAAATGGATTTATTTATTTTCATATATCCTCAATATATATATATATATAATTATAATGTATGATGATGTCGGCCGAACATATTCAGAATGAATAAAATGCGTAATATATATAATTAATATATGCACCAAATCATTGAAATGCTATATATATTTAGTCTAGAGAAATAGATTTTAATTAAATATGTATATTGGATATATTATGTTTCAATATAAAATCTATAATATGATATTTGTATATTTTAGAACAACTCAATTATATAAATTATGTAAATCTTGTATCTTATATGTTTTTTGGGTTATTCATGTTTGAGTTTTTGTGTTTCGGTATCGTATATATGTATAAATGTGTATTATTATTTGCGAAAACCCACATATCTTTTATTTATCGAATCATATATTGTTGCGACTTCTTACATTTACCAACATCAAATCGATGAAAAAAAAAATTAATAAAATTTCTATGTATAACTTGACTGTATATTATATTATGATTTTTATTATTATTATTATATAATGCATAGATCATATATAAAATACAGAAAATATACTAAATTATGGAAAATAATGTCAATTCCTATATGGTATATAAACCAAACCATAATCCAAATCAAATTAAAATGACTGTTTTTTATTGTGATGTTGCTGGGACTGTTTTGTTGCTATAGTGGCGATGGTGTGTAAACAAACATATAGTGAAACTCATAAAAATTGATTATTTTTTGTTTTCATTTTTGGGTTACACCACCCAATTTCTTACATCATCATCACCCGTATATGTGTATAAAAATAAATAAATAAAAAACAGATATATTTATATTATTTTATAGTTTCATTATTTATTTATATTTCATCTTTTTTTTTATTTTATGTAACGATAAAAAGACATAATAGCATAGAAAAAGAAAATTATTTTAAAGTATTTCAAAAGTTCTTTTGTCTAACATCAAATATACTTTTCTATATATATATATATATATATCATATAAGTTAAGTGTACATTTGCAAACACATTGTGGATATTTAGAATATATAAAAATACACTTATGGATGAATGTAAAATTTTATTATTTTATATATACAGACGAAAACAGAGTTGTATTATATCGCACACTCTGTATAGAATAAAACAATTGTAATCTTTACATAAAGAAATGTATTTCTGTAAATAAAATCCAATAGAAATAAGACCAAAATCATTTATATATATATATATATTAAAGAACTATATGTTGTATGATGCTTGATTCGAAATCTTCAAACAATTAATATATGAATTTATATTTTTGCGATGAAGTGTAAATTTCACATTATAGACAATATACTTTCGAAATATATACACTTGATCATGATTCGATACTGTTTAGTGTATTGACTATTCTATGATCATATATCAGTATGGATTTCACAATTAAATTACAATCATATTCATACTGGTTTCTATTGTTATATATATTTATAATATATATTTTTTTTCTACATACATCATAACGGTATCATTTATTCTGCATAAATTGAAATATCATCATTAATATAAAAATTTCTATCAATTTAGTTGGTTTATTTAATAGTGTTTATTTTTTAATTGTGGTTTTTTGTGTATGTGGTTTTGTTCTTTTATCTGTTGGAACTATATTAAAGGTATCCAATTACTGCAAAGATTCATCCGAATGTTGATTTTATCCTTTGGAAGTCATTAAAGGTATTTGGAAATAATATGAAAAGATTTTTAGCGAATTTGCCATTATATTTTTTATTCAATTACATTTGCAATTATGCATATATTTTGTTGTTTGTTCATGATGTTGTACATTTGATGTTGTTGTATATTGAATGAATGCATAAAAACACAATGTATTTAAAAAAAAAATGTGTATATAACAATTGGCCGAACTGTAATTTGATTTTATGAAAATTTATATTGTTTTTGTTGTTCAATATAAAATTTATTTATCATTATTATTATTTTTATTACAAGTATTTTAAGTAAATGGCTTTATTAAATATAATTTATTTATAATTGATATAAATAATATTTTTTTTCTTTAAATTTATCAAAATATTTTTTTTCATTTTTTCCTTAACATTCTCAGGTTAGTGACATTTTTGCATGTTTATACTATACACGAATTTCATAATTATCAATAATAGGTTTCAGCCAATGTGAGTTGTAAACTTTTTTTTTGCTTATTTTTTATTTTTGCTGATATATATCTATCAATTCTGATAGATTACCTTTCCTGTTTTTTTATTAAATGTACCAATCTATTTTATCTTATATTATCAAAATAAATTTTGAAGGCCATTGTTATATTGTTACTTTAATTTACTTGTTACTTTAATTTAATTTGCCATTGTTACTTTAATTTAATTTTTTTTTTTCTTATTTAAAACCTTCTATATTCTTTTGTATATCTATATTTTGCAATAAGGGATTTGAATAAACTTTGAAAATATACCATAGTTTTTGTAATATTTAAATATAAGCTGCATTTTTATATTCTTACATGCGATATTATGCATATAGATGGAGAGATGTTTCGTAATTTCCATTTTATAAAATGTTAAACATATATTTCTAAAAAATATTGAAATTACTTATGTATATAATTTATTCGAAATAGTTTTCTGTATATTTTTTATACTTGAAAATTACACTTCAATTTTTTGTTATCTTATACGAAAATATGTAATAAAATGTTCATTCCAAGAGTGTTATAATTGAAATCATGTAAGTATATGGTAATAAAGTAAAAAAGAAATCTTTATAAGAAATGTAAAGAACACTCCATTAAAATTATCCCGAAACATTTTTGAGTCGTTTATCCATCGATTTAGATTACCGCAATACCATATATTATTTATAAAAGAAAAGTGTATTAAATGTTTGATTTGTAATATCTTTATAGTAAATCGCGTTTTTTTTTGTTAATATAAATATATCTAGAATATAGAGAAAATATTCTTGTAGACATTAAATGTATTGTTTCAGTATATTTACATTTTATCGTTTTACTTTACTATATTTATATATTTCTATTATGTATATTAATATATTTATAAATAGTATAGTAAATCGTATCCGATATGAACGTATATAAAATATATAAATAGTTTGAAAATAGATATGTTACTTTATACATTATATTTGTATATAATAATAATAATAATATTATATATAAATATATATATTTATGCATGTTATATAGCATTAAAAGATTGATTTGTTATTCTTGTTTAAAACTTTTATATATATGTCGTAAAATTTAACGTTAAAGTACATATTCAAAATATATTCAAGCAAGATATATTCAGAATACAAGAAAAAATATAACGTTTATTTAAAAGCTTTCTTATTCTTATGTGAATATATACAAAATATATTTACTTTGTAAAACAAAAATTTCGATATATTTCGATATGAAATTACATATGGATATATTTAAAACTATATTTACTCTGTGTATTTATGTATATATATATAATAAGGATAAGCCCATAAGTATTATAGGATATATGCATATAAATGTTACAATTTTTTATTATTTATTTTTTATTAAACGAGAAAATATATTTTATAGAGTTTATTTACAATAAAGTATTAATATATATATACTTATTTCCATATATAGAGAATTTTTATGATATTAATATTAATATATTATATGTGTATATATTTAATATCTATATTATTTTGCATGATATTGATTGTAAATATTATATTTTATATTGAGATATACGTAAAATAATGTAAGTTTATTTTACATATTTTAAGTATAACTTTACTATTATATGAACGAATATAGAATTTTATAAAATGTATTTATTTATATTTTTTTTACTATTTCTTTATCAACTATTTTAAATTTTTACCTAAAAACAGTTTATATTTCAAAAAATATTCGTTTTCTATATTATTTGATGGTCTAGAACCTATATATACCATTTATTTGAAGCCTTTATTATATATACACAGAAGTAATTAGTCCCAATGACCCAAATCCTGAAAGGTATATGCTTAAAAATAAATAACTTATACTACAAAACAATAAATATTTTTTCAAAAGACATTTTCCGGAAAATTAAATTTTTCGAATTACAGCCAAGGTTTTTTTCAATATTCATTTTCTATACATCATTTGAAAATTCATTCAATTTCTCAAAAAAGATAATTTTGAAATCACATCATTGGTTCAAAATCTTTTAGCTGATTTTCCAAAAAGTGTCTATGAAAACTTGTTAAGTTTTTTCACACTTTCAACTATATTTTTTGAAAAAATTACCTGATTTTCCATATTTCTTGTACAAAAAATTCGAATTTACTTGAGTTTTCAAATGATGTAAAGAAAATGACTATTCATGGAAAACTATAGGTCTGTAATACGAAAAATACAACATTTGCAAAATTCAGTTTTCCTGAAAATAAGAAAAAGTGATTTTTTTGTTGAATAATTTAATTTATGAATAATAATTAAGTTGAATAATTAATAATGTACACCTTATTGCATATCCTATCGTCTGAGTTATCAGGACAAATTTGTTCACTTCCCATCACAGACACTAAGACTGACTTTGAATACAATATAGTTTTATCTTATTGATATTTTCCATATATTTATTTATTATATTTATTTATTTTATTATATTATATTAAATTCAACTTCAGTTAACCTGTATTTTTATTTCTTTTTCTATATTTTATATTTATTTATGTTTATATAAATCTCATATAAAATAGAATGTTTAAAATTAATGAATATGACAATCATATTTTATGAATTTTCTAATTATAAATTTGACGTAGATCCTAATATATATAGATATATATATATATGTTATTTTCTCTTTCCACAACGGTTTTAAAATAAAATCATTTCATTTTCACAGAGCATCTATAATTAATATGTTTATCAAAATATTGAATATATACGAGTTCATTTTGGATTAAATTTATTTTAAATAATAATTTCTATATTTAGTATATTAAAATATATATGAAAGCGCATATAATAAATAAATATATGATAATAACATAATTTTATAAATATTATGCGGTGGTATACACTTCAAGGATCTATTTATTACATATATGTACATTTAACATATATATATATAATATAACCATTCAAGCAGAATCTAACATAAATATAATATAAGACAATTATATGTCATAAGAAATTTATTGGTCAGTTGACATTTCGAGTTTCACATAGATAAAAAAAGAAATATTTTCTATCTTTATAACATTCTTTATCTATATATAAATACTATTTTGGTATGTATTTCATTTACCTTTTAGGGTTTTATAATATCCTTTGATTTGTTTATTAATATTATAATTTCTTGTAAATTCTAAAAATATTTTCCGGATATAGTTTGTTTTTAGTTTTTAGCAAGTTATCTAATAAAAATTCTTTCAAATTGACTTCTAATTGATTTTTGTATTTAAATAAATTTAGAAAATAAAATGATTGCGTATCTACCATATATATGAATTTAAATCTATATTTAATTAAAACGATTAATTTATATTATTATTATTTCCCAATTTATTTCACGGGTTCATTTTACATTACGCGTGAAATTCAGTATAATGTTATACATCATTTATTTAAAATTAAAATTATTATTTAAAAAATATTTTACTAATTAAAAAGAATATTTTTACAAATTATTGTGTTAAGGCATAAAATAATACGTAATATTTATCTTATTGCGAATTATACGGATATACAAATAAAAAACTTTTCTCATTGTATATTCATTTACCGCATCGTATTTATTATATAATCTAGATAAATAATAATAATATTATATAAATAAATTAATCTCTAATAAACAATATATATTTATTTTTATCTTTATTTCACTTTATACAAAATACTAATTCCAAATAAAAAAACAAATAAATAATTAGAAAAGAGTAAAAAAAAATAAATACAGTTGACATTTCAATTAAAATAATTAAAACTTTTTCCATATCCATATATATGTATAAAAACAAAATAAAACAGATATAAGACATTACTACAAATGCTAAATACTACTCCATATACCATACTATATATATATGGATATTATATTTGATATCTTAATATATTTTGTTATTTTCCTTTTCGTGCAAATACACAATTTTATATTGTAAAATATAGATATATATTTTATTGAAGATAAACAAAAATTTTATTCTTTACATGTATTCGGTATATGTATAATACACTCTTTTGCGGATTTCTAAATATAATCTATATAGAAAATTTATTTATCTAAATAAATTATTCACTTTATTTTGACTATTATTTTGTTTTCTTTTTTTTTTAACCATGAAGAAGAACAAGAATTGTTTAAGAAGAATTGTATTTAGAATAGTATAAATATATATATATAAATTATATTGGTCGTATCTATAAATTTCATGAATATATACGGAAAAATAAATGTATTTTGAATAAATATAGATAAAATATACTATAGTGGTGTTGCGAGTGTTATGTATTATTGAAAAATACAGTACAGTTTATATAAATTGGAATAAAATCAAATATGAACATTCTGCTATAATCTGAAATGAATTGTTAAAGAAAAAACAAAAATAATATGATACGATAATTATATCAAAAATCGTTTAACCATTAAAGTTTGTTAATGTAATTTTTGAAAACCATTTCTACAGAACAAATTATCTACTCAAGATGTGTAAATGACTTGTATTTGATATTTTCTTTTTTAACAGTTTTCTGGGAATACTTCTTCTTATATGCAGCAGTTGTCATTAAGTTTAATTCATTTTATATTTAATAATTCTAAATTTACACCTTTTTGGAATTTTTTTCTATTCTTCAATCATTATAAGGGCATTATTCATTATAAGGACAATTCTCATGGTCAAGACTGTATTTGCTATGCATGCATAAGACAGACAATATATATATATATATATATATATATAATGCAGATATCCATATCAGTAAATAGTGAATAAATTTACTATATAAGTGTTATATGTGAATTGAATTGTAAATTATTTTATATATTATATTATAGCTAAAGTTTACATAAATATATATCCATTTCCAATATATATATACATATTTCTATACATATAATATCGAGAGAATAAGATAAAGATGTTTTGCAAATATATTATACAATATGTAAATAAATATATCTATATAAATAGATGTATAATAAATATGGATAAAAAGTTTTGCATTTTCCGCAGGTATATCACCACCTTTTAATATATATATATACATACATATACGTAATACATATATTATAATTATATAATCATTACATAATAAAATGAAAATTTATTGTAATAAATACAGATGAAGAAGAAAAAAAGTTTTTATTATTATTATTTAAAATACAATATATATTTCACCGCTCTATATGTCTCTTATAAATATTTGTTTTATAGAAATAACGTATACATATTCAATAATGAATAAAATTATACAAAACAAAGGTACATATTCATTGAATTTTTTTCCTTCTTCTTCTTGTTTCTTATTGTTAAAATTTAGAGATATTGAAATAAAATAAACATATAATGACACAAAAGGTAAATAAATATATTGATAAAAGTAAAGTATATATTGTGAAAATCACGTATGCGGTACATAATCACCTGTTTATTTATATCGATATACAGATTCTGACATGAATATGATGCGAGTTTTGAAGTAAATATATAAAGAAAATTGAAAATCTTTTATATAGATATGTATCTCAAATAAATTTTACATTTTAAACTATTCTCATTTCATATATACTTTTATATATAAATAAATAAATTGTGTTTATTTGATATTCAATATATATTAGGCGTTTATTTTCAAGTATATATTATTGTGCATATGTTTTTTTTTATTTCTTCTTGTATAAATAAAATACGCATATAATATTAAAGAAGATGTATATTTTACATATTGTACAATAATAGAATACAACAATATAATAATATTGAAATGAAAACTTAAGATTCAAATATTCAAATAAAATTAAGCTAAATATATATGTATATATGCGAATACTATATGCATATATGATATTTTCACCTTTTGCGATAAATAAGCGATAATATTCTGGTATATATATATATATTGATATTCTCATATATGGTTGAATTCTTTTTATATATACATACATAAATTGTATTACTTATATACATATACGAATATTATGTGTTCATATATATTTATTTACCTATTTTGCATATATATATATGTATATACCCTTAAGAAAATAAAACCGATACATCTTTTAACAATTGAAAAAATAAAATAAATAACTTTTTCTATATATGCCAATGGTATAATATACACACAATTTGAAGAATTTGTTGGAAACCAACTTTTTCAAATAATATTAGATTTGTATATATTTATAGATAGATGATACATATATGTACAATGTACATATAACAATAAAATATATCTTTTCTGAATTTTTTTTTTGTATTTGCCATTGAATACACAATCATATCGCTATATATAGACTAAATATAAATATACCTATCTAAATAAAAAATACAATACTATCAATTTATTCAACAACAACAGGAAAAAAAATGAAAAGTAAAAGAAAAACCAGAGTGATTGGCAACAGTTTGATGATATAAACAGATTTATTTTATTTTTTTTTGTTTGGTATTTATTTTTCCTTTTTATTTCGATATAATATTATTGCTCTATTTTGTTTGTGTGTGTGTGTTTGGTCCTTTCATCAACAAAAGAAATAAATAATAAAAAAAAACATGATCATAAAGAAAATTATGATAATACATTTATATATATACCTTTACCGTATTCAAACAACCACACGACGATATATACATATATATATATATAACACAACAAGAACATATACTACTTGTCGTTATCTTTTCTCTATTATGCATATTGTATTCTTGAAGATTTATATATCAGATTGAAATAAAATCAATCAATTTTGTATTTCGTATATGTGTATTAAATTTCTTCTTTTTTTTTCTTCAAAAAGCTTATAATGAAATTTCAAATTTGTATAAATGGATAAATTATATTCTTATATATATTATCTCTTCATCTCATATGAATAAATATAAAAATATACCCAGACAGATTTTTTTTTTGCGTTGTATCAAAAAGTTATTGTGTTTTGTATATATATAGATTTTGTATTTATTTATTTTATTTACATTGTTGGTTTATATATTTATATAATAAACAAACAAAAAAAATCAAACCAAAGTTTTGTTAGCCAAATGAAATTGATAAATAATAAATATATACATTTATATTGTGTAATAATAAATACATTTTTGAAGTGTTATTAAGTGTGAGAAGTACGCCAATACATATATAACATGCATTTACAATATTTACAAATTTATAAGCATAAGAGTTTGTTAAAAAAAATTTATTCTATTAATATTAAGTACTAAAGCCAGCACTTTATATTATTAAAAAAAAATTATGTATATTAGCAATATTCGCAGTATATAATAAACTGTATTTAATAATATTTGTATATATATATATATATATATATTTAAAAGTTCTATTAAATCTACAATATAAACCAATTTAAATATAATTTTGTAATGCATTCATTCATTATATGCTTTATATATACATATATAATATGTTTGCATTTAATTTTAGTTTATAAATTTTGTGTATTTAAAAAGTTCTATCTTTATTCTGCTGTTTATAGTTTTGTGATTGCAGCTATAGATATAAAAATATTAAATATATTTATAATTTTTTTTAACATTATTTTATATTTTTTTCGTATGTATAAAATCAATTTATTAGAATTTTCATTACTTGATTTTTTTGGTTATCCAAATACCGGGTAAAGAAGTATAGAATAGAAGATGTTATAAAATGATGGAAAAATTCTGAATTATAAATACAATTTTTAAAACTAATGCTTAAAGAATTTTCAAGGAATGGTCAGCATAAATGTAGTTAAAAAACTTTTACATATAAAAATGTGCACCTAAAAAACAAACACTTGAATGTGTCAAGTATCATAACAAGAAAATCTAGTTCAATATTTTACAGAAATTAAATCCGCATTGAATTCCAATGGATTACAATTTTTCAAGAAATTGTTTATAACTATAATTTTAAAACTTCCTAAAATCGTGAAAATTATAGAAAATACAAACGTATATTCTATGAATTAAAATAAATTCTATTTAAATTTTAAAATTGATTAGTCTATAGGAATTATCAAGAAATCGTCATTTAATAAAAATTTTTAAATTTTGAAACTATCTAGAAACAATTTTCAATTATGAATCAATCATCAAAGTCAAAATCAAAAATAATATTTTCAACTAGTTTATACGTTTTAAGTTGTCTATGCACTGTATTTTTCATGAGGAAATTCAAGGACTGTATTTCTAAAAATGTACACACAATTTCATAGTATTCAAGATACAAGTATATAATAGATTTTTCTATATGCATAACCAATGCATTATTAAAGCTGTTAATTTTCTAATTATAAATTCTTTATTTAATTTTACAAAATATTTATAATTATATATTAAAATGTTTTTTTTAATATTATGCATTTTAAGAAGAAAAAGTATTTAAAATCAAAATCAATATTCAGAATGTAAAAAAATTTTATGAAATTTATGCAAAATTATATTAAAATAAAAAAAATTACATTATTGCAGAATTTAAATTTTAATAAAAAGTAGATTATAGGAATGTATATAAATATTAAAATAAACTGATAGTCAATTATTTTATCGTATATATACAAATTCTATTCTATAAATATTTAAAAGTAATTTTAATTATTCTTACTTTCCGCAAATATACTAAAATATAATGTGCATATAAAACTGATATATAAATAAGATAATTTAATGCAATAGATGTTTTTTTACTATACTTATACTATATTTATATATTATAGATATATTCTTAATTTTTAATTTCCATATTGAACGATCATAAATTAATTCGTCAACATTATCTTATGTATATTATATGTATAAATATTTTATATGCTTTTAACTCATTAAATTACTAAATCAATATTATTCTCGTATTTTAATGGTACATACATGCATACACGAACATATATGCATATTTAAATGTTAAACCAATTTTTGTATATAACATTATTTAATATAGATTTTACAATTTTCGGAAGTATTAAATTTACATTAACATGATTCTCTATATATATAAATTTTGATATGTAAATTACAGTATAGTATATATTCGTACATTTAAAATTTTCTTTCAATAAACATGGATGTATTTATATGTAGGTGGTTAGATATACATTTATTTGCACACATGCGATAATATTATATTAATAGTCATCATATTTAATTGCATAAATGTACATTGTATTATATCACATTTAATAATTTAATGTGACATTAATATTTCAATTATTTATAAATCCATATATATGCGGGAAATATATTTATATATGTTACAAAGAGCAATAGGTTTTAACAAACATCTTTATACATTATATTCGTGCAAACAAACGCAATATACTACATATTACACATGAACTATAACTTTATATAAATATCAAAATATCATTTGTTTTTACTCAACTTATATTCAACATTATAAATACATTTATGCGTATATATAAATCAATAATAAATCAAATTGAATGACTTGAATCCTTTTTATACTATATACAACAATTACGAAATAAATATAACCTATATAACATGTTGAATATTTTTTTTTAAATCATGATGTATTCAAATTTAGAATAATGTATGAAACTACATTAAAAATAATTATATGTTAAAACTATATATTATTTTGTGTGGAGTTTATATTTTCCACACCCAGAGAAAAATAAATCATCTATTATGATTTATGTTTTCATAATTAAATCATTTCATAAATTTTTGCACTTCGTTCCTTATATTCATACATTATTCAATTAAATCTTATTATACACATAATTTGGTATATATTGTGATTAAAAACTTATGAATACAAAATCTTCTATTATGAACCGAATTCATACTTTTATAATTTTGTCATTTGCATTAGTGCTTTTTTTTTATTATATTTTTTTTTGCATTATGTATTTTATGTCATACAGTGTGATTAAAATCCATAATAATAAATTGCTTTCGTAGATTTTATGTTTTTATTTTCAGTTTTGTTGAATGTTTAACCTATGTGTAAAAAATGTAACCTCACATGTAGATGTTCTAAATTCTTTAATGGTTAAGTGGTTCAACCGCTTCCTAGATAAATTTAAGGGATTATTATCTTGTTCAGATTCTAACCAACTATATGTAGTCAGTTTTGTAGCGATATTTTTTTGATTTTTCTGATACCACAGATTCCATTCACGTCCATACAAATGCAATGCTATATCGTTTTTATCTATATATATAAAGTTTATAATATATAAAGTTATAATATATAAAGTTGCAATAAAAAAAGTGGTTTAAGGGTTTGTATGTTTATATTCAGTTTTTGGGTAACGTTATGCTCAAATGTGAATTTGCCAAATAGAGAATAAACATAGTATATAAATATTATAAATAATATTAAAAAAATTATCGGGTACATCAAATTAATTTCTTTTAATTTGTGTGGTTTGATTGTTAAATACAATTTAATTGCGTGTATACATATGTTAAAATATTAAAAATCAAGAATTTTAACTTTTTATATGGATGCTCTAATTTATGTTGTTAAACGTGCCGGTAATAAATTTTATTTAACAGGCAAAAAATGTAATAAACAATTATTGATTGATTGATCAAGGGGGAAATATTAATAATAGTTTCAGCAGCATTACTTTACATAATTTGCATAATTTTAATTAATATGGTATTTTAATTAGCAACTTTGTATAACCCTGAAAAAAATACATAAAGCGGTAAGTATATTTTTTTATTGCATTTGTTTTATGATTTTAAAATCATAATTTGTGATTCGGAAATGTTGGAATTATACAAAAAATGTATAAGCAAAGACTGAATATATAATACTCGCTATATCTTCTAAACAATTTTTGCATTGAAATTTCATGAATTATGATTTTGAAATCATAATAAAAATGTTATACGCATTTAAATCTCTATATATTCTCTATTTTTTTATGTTTTTGGTATATCATTCTTTCTTGTGCATACATTATGATTAAAGTTCATAATACCATTTACTCATTTATAATTTTTCGCATATTTCGTTTATTTTATTTTCAGTTTTTTTCATTGTGTCACCTTGCTCGAATGTGAAAGTATTATAAATAAATTTTGCTGTGCAATTGTTAAATAATTTTAAAAAAATCATCGAGTGCATTATATGTAATTTTATGTTGAATTTGTGGGTTAATTGTGTTGCATATAATTGAGTTCTGTGAATACATTTGTTATATAATAAATGTTATATATCATAAAAAATTCGATTAAAAGAATTTTAATTTTTTATGTGGATGTTTCAATTGTGTTGTTTTAAAAGTGGTCACATTCTTTATCAAGCAAAAAAAAAATCAATTATTGATTGATTAATCCAGAGAAAATATATACAATATTTCCAGCAGCATTTAATTAATTTGGTATTTTAATTAGCAACTTTGTATAACCAAAAAAAATACATATAGCGGTAAGTATATTTTTTTATTGCATTTGTTTTATGATTTCAAAATCATAATTTGTGATTCGGAAATGTTGAAATTATACAAAAAATGTATAAGCAAAGACTGAATATATAATACTTGTTATATCTTCTAAACAATTTTTGCATTCAAATTTCATGAATTATGATTTAGAAATCATAATAAAAATGTTATACGCATTTAAATCTCTATATATCATCTGTTTTTTATGTTTTCGGTATATCATTCTTTCTTGTGCATACATTATGATTAAAGTTCATAATACCAATTACTCATTTATAATTTTACATTTTTTACATTTTTCAATGACGGTTCATGAAATATGCATCATGAAAAAGTATGGTTTTTGTACATTTTACAGTTTTAAGTACCCTTATAATGTATACAACCACATAGAACTAAATATGTCGCCTATTGCAGGTATCGAATGAATTAAATTATTTTTTAATTTTATTTCATTCATTCGATTCCCCGCAACAGAAACACATTTCCGAACATATGAGTTACAGTTTATAATATTTTTATTTGTTTTTACATGTCCTGTTTTTAGTTCCTTGTGGTGGATTCCAGGTTATAGTTCCATTTTAATATAGATTTTATAGATTTATATTAGTGTTTGAATAGTTTCATAGTCTATAATAATAATTATTTAATTTGACGCGCATTATTTGAACCTTAAAGTATGCAAAATCTTCAAACAACAGTAATGGACGAATATGATATTTTTGTTAATGGTGAATATACTGAACTTCAAAATTATAGCGTTGAAAATGGTAAACTTTTGGACTTGGTCAAATATCAGAATAATATGTGCATGCGTTTCTTTAACGATTATTATTTCTTGTAGAAGTTTTTGTAGTTTTTCTCAAATAGACGATAAGCATTAACTTACACTTTTTCTTACTATTACTGGGTTATGGTTATTGAAGAATTTTGATAAATGGATGCATTCAGTAAATTTGTAGCATTCAAATGCTAAAAGTATCCAAGTGGTACTGTAATTGTTAGTCTTTCCGTGTAAATTAATAAAAATCAATTAACCGCGAAACCTATAATCTATTACTAAATTTAAATTACCGTGCAGTGGAGGTAATACATAATAATCTAGACGATACAATACCGGCATCTTCGATTACTATCAACAACCACCGAACATCGCAAATAGATTTCGAATTTCAGGAATTATTAACGAAGTGGGAAATGACTGGATTTAAAACTAAATTTCAAAGTAAATTTATATAAATATTTTAATTTTTTTAAAATCAAAATATTATATTTTTATTTTGGTAATTCATTATGTAAATAATTTTTAGAGCATAATATAAATATGCAATCCTTGAAGCATATAACAGAATTAGAGATCAGAGATTTATTTGAGGATGATCTTGGTTCGCGGGCAACGTTTAGATACGTTCTAAATGAATGGCGCAGATCAATGGTAATTGAATCCAAATAGTTAAAATATATTTCTATGTCCTTATCCTTATTTATTAATTTTCTATCAGGGGTATGCAGTGACACGAAGTTGCACCTGCATAGCATCTCAATCCAACGAAGCAAATATTCCGCAAGTATTACCCTCTCATGCGACTATGGAATCATCATGTAGCATACCATCAATAGCTACCTCATCAATTTCTGCAAAAAGCCACGGATATGCATTTGTATGGGTTTTTTATTTTTTTTATTTTTCAGTTCTATCCAGTTCTATACCATTTAATATTTAATTTAATCTATATCCTTCAGTTCTATACCATTTAATATAAACATTTTGATGTCTATCATTCTTCTATCATCGTAGTAGAAGCAGTGCCCGGTTTATCGTGTATATACTTTATCCCTATATGTTTCTATATCCCCATTTCGCCATTAAGGATGTATGCAATTATTTCGTACATTTATACGTGAATTGTTTCTGGTTTTATTTTATACTAATATATTTTTATATACAGCCGTAACTGATAAAATCGAAGTGCAATATCATTGACCTTAAACGCAATCCTAAATGGTTTATTTCTGGGTCAAGTAATCATTTTTAATCTCGACTTTATTCGACTAATGTTTTTAAAAGCTAAAATTACATAATGGCAAACATATGAGGATGTGGCGTACTTTATTGTAGGAAAAACTTCAGTTTACTTATTTTTTAATATGTATACTCATTTATACCCTTTTATACAAATGTCACAAATACATATTTTTTTAGGAATCTGGCAGCACATTATTTGATTCCGTGAATATATAGTCATAAGTCTTTTGAATAAAGTCATATATATAAATAATTAATGTTAAGTGGATCTAAATATAGCAAAAATATATTTCACTTAACTTATGTGTGCATTATGCGTTCTCAAACATATAGGATACAACCACCTTCCTTAGAACTACCAACGGAATTACATTGAATAACATATACGAAAAAAATAAAAGGTTTACTGGTGAAGAAAGAAACATGTTAGTAAACTCAATTGTTAGGGAGTATGTTGAAAGAAACCATAAAATGAGTTTTTTTGAACTGGAAAGAATATCTAACGATATTGTATTGGATTTTCCAAACGAACTAACGGTAATTTACTATAAATAATTTCGTTGCTTGAAAATGTTTACAAATCAAATTCGAACCCCTTGCTATATACAAAATTGTGGATTGTTATTTCTGTTATACATTTCATATATAATTACAGGATTTTTATTTTAAAAGAACACCAAAACCAAGTGGGAAATTATATAATAGATTCCGGACGTTGTCAACCTCATTCAAAAAAAGTGGATTATATACAGCATACCAACAGCAAACCAACGATCAACCTATGAACGATAACCCAACTACAGGTATGTTATTCAAATATTTATATCCGGCCCTTAGTTCGTGCATAATATGTTTTATATTGCTTTTGTTTCGAAACAATAATATTAATGAAATGATCATACTACCAGTAACGTGAGAAAATTTGTTGACCCAAACGATAATATATTCTTTAGTTTTTCAATTTTCAAAATTTTGAATCTTTTAAATTACGCGCATCTTCTACGAAATATCAGAAATTACTTGGGCTTTCAACGATGCAAAGAAAATAAAAATTCGATCTCAATGAAGAAATTGGTGATACTGTTTAAAGTAAATGCTAAAAATACTTTATTCAATACACTCAAATTTCTTTTTACTTACAGTTTTTAGAAAATCGAATAGGCTCTTGAACTGAAGTACGATATCAAAATTTTTTTCTATGAAAATCAGAAATTTAGAGCATCGTCATATAACCGAGTGCAATTAAATTCCCGATAAACCAGAGCCGTAATTCAAAAATAAAAAGGTTTAAAAAAGTCGATTCTCCGGAAAGTTTTGTTTGGTTTTTAATTGTATTATAGTGGATTTATTGTTATACGAGAACCCATGAGAATATCATATCATTAAGGTCACACGCTCCCATTTTTTCACCTATCACCACTGATGTGGATACAATATATTTCAGTACATTACCTAAAATTCTTTTTATCGTTAAATCAAAACCATTTTTTAAACAGATACATTAGAAGAGCCATCAGCAAACGAACTCGATTGCAAAAATTGGTTATATTTGCATACGACACCGTTTGAAACGGTTGAATCTAAATGGGTTCAATGTTTCAAGTTACGCAACAAAGAAATCAAGCAGAAGTCAATAGACGAAACCATTGAAAATTGGCCTTTATTCAAGCACGGCAACGGACATCGTTTGGTAGGGATATTTTATAATCAAATCAGTATTAGGATTTTTTATATTTTATTTTTGTATTGTTATCTAACATCTTTGAATAGATTGACATAGATTTTGAAAAGTTATATCCAGGTAAAACCCATAATTTACTGCACAATTGGAAAAATTTGGAAACACGTTTACCTGTGATATTATACAAAAAAGTAAAATTTGCAGGTGCTGCTAATTTAATAAATTCACCTTCACAAAATTTAGGTAAGGGATATTTTTAATAAAAAAAATAATCGTAAATCTACGATATTATGGTCTACAAATTTAATTTTAATTTATTGTTTTTATCCAATTGGTATAGACATACGCAGTTTCCAGTATTGTAAACTGATACAAGCGGTAATTAAACCGACTACCAGGAAAAAAATAAACGGAAAAACCTGAAAAGCAACAATAGGAGAAAGTTGGTCATCATTTTCGTACGAAATTCCAAGTACAGCGGATTTGTTGGTTGCAATCAATAAGCGTAAGGCTTTTTGCTTAGAACACAACATTACTTTGCAACCAATATTGGCTGTAATTGGGAGTGATGAACCGCAATTTGCCGTAATTTACGCGGATATTTATTATGTGTTGGACAATTTCTTAAGCGCTTTGGACGTTTGTTTTAAAATATTTTTTGTATTCAATCTGGAATTTCCGGTAGAAAGTTTAAAATTTTGGGTATTTTTACAGTCATATTTTTTTAATATTGATAGCCCGAACATAAGTTCAGACATCATAAATTTTATATCTGAGCTTAATAATTTAATTTAAAAACAATCCGCATTAAATATTATTATTATTATTATTATTATTATTATTATTACTTTACATTCAGCATATATTATAAAATGTATAAATGCTATGTTTGTAGTTGTATGTTTACCGATATTGAAATATATATCAGTCATTTAAAATTAATTCACTTCATACAAAATCATAGCAAATTAATATGTTGCTACGAATCTTGCTCATCGATTTTTTACGATTTCCGGTCATATAAAAAGCACATAATAAATGTACATAAAAACGATGTAGATTTGCCAGGTATAGATTCCACAAGTCAGCATGCTTCAATTCAATTAGGATCATCAACTTCCATTAGTAATATTTGTTCATCAACAACACCTTGTATTAATAATATAGCTGATTCGAATTCATCTCCATGTAAAGTAGAATGTTGTGATATAGATGCGAAAGACATTGATAATTTTATTAATGAAATCGATCGAAATGTCTTAAGCTTCGCGTGCAGTCTATTTAGTGAAAGTCATCTCACGACTAAAATTGTTCAGAATATAATTTCAAACTTTTCTCTTTTGACTACTATACTATTCGATAAACTCAGCAAAATTATTACTCCGACGCTTAGTAATAAAAATAATAACACATTAAAAATATTATTCAAGTTCTGTAAAAACATTTTTCACAGTTATAGTAGCGAATACTTATTGGTAAAATCATTAACAGAAAAAAACCTATATGCACCTCCAATCAGGTTTGAACTGAATAATACCGTAAGCCAAACTTATGAGAATGGTAAAATTATTTTAAGGGAAAAATCCATACAAGGAATTTTATTACCAATAGAATATCAAATTAAGAGGTTTTTTGAACAACCAAATATTTTAGAAAAAACTTTGCAGAACACAAACAATTTACTACTGAGATCTTCAAATGGCATAGAAAATTTTGTTCAAGGAACCATTTGGAGAGAAAAATTAAATCATTTTAAAAAACAAGAAAATATTTTACCGCTAATTCTATACTATGATGATTTTGAGACCGGAAATAGTTTAGGAAGTCATGCCGGTAAGCAGTCGATATCAGCCGTTTATTTTCATTTCCCTACACTGCCAGGAAATCCTTTATCATTACAAAACATATTTGTTGCTATGCTAATAAAAAGCGTTTACCTAAAGGCATTAAGTCCATCAAAGACTCTACTTGCACTTGTGGAGGTTTTAAAACGCTTAGAAGATGGCATAGAATTACGTGTTTCTAACCAAATTATTATTGTTAAATTTTTAGTCGGTTTATTTATTGGTGACAATTTAGCCCTCAATAATATATTATGATTTTCTGGTTCATTTAATCATCAATTCTGTTGTAGGCTCTGCAAAATAAACAAAACTTATATTGGTTGCTCAGTTACCGAAAACGAATCCATTTTAAGGAATCCCTGCAACTATGACGAAGATTGTAAAAAAAACGATTACAAAAATACTGGAATTAAAGAGGCGTCTATATTGAATACTCTAAAATATTTCCATGTATCTCAAAATGTATATGGGGATTTTATGCATGATTGTCTGGAAGGATGTATAAAATTTGGTCTGAGCCATGCGTTGTCACATTTTATTGTCATAAAAAAATATTTTGCATTAGATATCTTAAATAGCAAATTAGCTTCTTTCAATTACGGTGAAATTGAGGTACACAATAAACCCAGTTCAATAAAATATGAACACATAAAAAATAATACATTACATTTATCTGCAAGAGAAACATATTGCTTTTTAAGATATATTAATCTATTAATAGGACAATTTATACCAAAAACAGATATCGTATGGAAATATATTCTAAAATTAAGGGAGATGATAGATTTCATGTTAAAAGATAAGTTTACAAATATCGAATTAGTTTGCCTAAAAGATATGATACAACAACACAATTCTTTGTATATTAAATGTTTTAATACCCATTTAAAACCAAAACACCATTTTATTTGTCATTACCCAACAGTAATTAAAAATTCAGGACCATTAAAACATATTAGTTGTATGAGGCAAGAGAGCAAAAATAAAAGTGTTAAAGAATATTCTAAGGTTTGCTTTTCCAGAATAAATTTAGAATTTTCACTTGCAAAAAAATGCACCAAACAATTTTCTAAGTTTTTGTTAGATAATAACGACATCAGCATCGAGTTCACATTACAGAATGAACAGATGGTGAAAATTACTAACATGAGCTATTTTACGACTGAAATTGAGTTTCCATTTGATATTAATAACAACATTTTTGCATCAAACATTTCAAAATATAAAGGCACCATATTTAAGGTAAACTATTTCGTAATAGAACATGAAAAACCATATAAAATTGCTCACATTCTCCGTTGTGAAGATCAGTTATATTTAGTTTTAAATGAATTTAAAATAATTGAGTATAGTTCGCATTTTGGAGTGTATGTACTTGGTGATAGCACAAATAAAGTAATTTGCATGAATTTTAAAAATCTATCATCTAAAAAACCTTTCGAATTAAACGCTCTGCCGGATGGAAGAAATTGCTACTTGCCTAGAGCATTTTAAACAGAGTATAATAATAATAATAATAATAATAATAATATTTTATTGTATTAAAATAATAACTTAGAATTAAAAATCAATTAATAACCACAAAAATATGGGATTGATTGAATTATATTGACCAACAATTGGTACATAAACATCATTTTATTTAAATATTCTAATTACAAATTTTATATCGAAAGCAAATGATAAAATAAGTATTTAATAATAATAATAATTTTAAATCATATTAAATGGTTTTAGGGTTGATAATAACAATAATAATAATAATAATACAAATATAAATTTGAAATAATAGTAATAATAGTAATGTTAAAATATATTAATAGTATTTTTTATTTTTTAATTAATATATAGTATATTTAATAGTAACGTGTATTTAAAATATTGATAAATTTAATAAAATCAAATTTTATTAAGTTTATCTAAAATTTAAGTATTAATAAATTTTGAAAAAAATATCATATGTTTATAGAATTTTTTTTCACCTTTCCAGAACTGGGTAAAAATGTCAATAATCTAAAATCTTAAAATTTCAATAATTATGATAAAAGGGCTCGATAATTCATTCCTAAAAATCACAATAATAAAATCATATTGAGTGATTTTCGTTTACTCACATTATACCGAATAACGCATAAAAAAAATTATGATTTAACAATCATGATTGCTGTTTCTAAATCATGAGAGGATATTATGTATATAAATCACAATATATACCACGTAAAATCATTATTGATAATTTTTAATTATGAAATAAAATCATACTGAGTGATTTTCGTTTACTCACATTATACCGAATAACGCATAAAAAAAATTATGATTTAACAATCATGATTGCTGTTTCTAAATCATGAGAGGATATTATGTATATAAATCACAATATATACCACGTAAAATCATTATTGATATATTTTAATTATGAAATAAAATCATACTGAGTGATTTTTGTTTACTCACATTGTACCGAATAACACATAAACAAAATTATGATTTTTCTATCATGATTGCTGTTTCTAAACCATGAGAGGATATTATGTATATAAATCACAATATATACCACGTAAAATCATTGTTGATCATTTTTAATTATTTTTAATCATATTGAATGATTTTTTTGCAAATCATGTATTAAGATATGAAATCAAGTTTTATGCCAGCACCACGTATGGCGCATTTTCATGGTTGATTTTCGCATACCGTATACCATATTTTCATACTATCTGATTTTATTTCTCTGGGTGCATTATTTATAATAATTTTTATAATATGAATATATTAAGTAGTATAGTAAAATTTAATTCGTTACATCAAATAAATTGAAAGTGTTTTTATTGTCAAATCTACTGTTTATATAAATCTACTGATTACTTAAATTTTTGGTGAACCTCCGATGGATTTAATAATTATTTACCAAATATTTTTACACGGATATTTCAAAATGTGAAATAAAATAATTATAATTATAATTACAATATGTTTTTTCACCAAAAAAAAAAATGCATAGAATATCGCTAAAAACGCAATTCATAATGAATATTGGAAAAATTTCGAAAAATATTGCTAAATTAAATCGTTTTTCATCATCGAATCGAACTACTTATATAAATCATGTATAAGAAAATATTTTACCGTGTATTTTTCATCCTATATCGTACATGCAATACAACTTTTATAATTTCATATATATTATGATAAAATATAAAATACATTTATTATATTCTCATCACATTTTAATATAATATGAATATATATTTAAAAAAAATTCTATAATTCCATTATTAAACATTTAAATATATATTTTAATAAATTTCTTATATATTAATAGTGAAAAAATTTACATCACATCACATACATATGATATGATTATGAGTTATTTAAATTGAATTAATAATATATTTAGTTCTGAAAGTATATATGTAATATTTTAAAATAGATTTATTTTCTTCTTGATTAAATTTGAATTTAAACAATAAATCATTCGCCCTTTTCATATAAGTGATATAAGCTATATATAATTGTATTAAAAACCATAACAATTTGAACACTCTCGTATTTGTATTGCTTTGTATTGTTGATATTCACATTATGTGAATATATTTATTTATCAGTAAATAAACTTGCTGTATAGAAATTCATATATGTAAGAAGTTTTTTTTTTTGATTTTCAAAAAGAAAAATGAACCGAGTATATTTTGTCATGATAATCTATATATTGTCTATATGTTTTTGGTATCAATGAGATGATATGCTTTTTTTTGTAATATATCTTTTTAGATGATTAAATTTTTTTTATAACATAAGGCCATATTAATCTTTAACTAGTACAGTATTACAATCGTTTAAGGGATGAACTGGAACCATATTTAATTATGAATTTTACAAGAATAAATACTATATATTTAATGCAGTAAAATATGCTTCGGAAATGCATAACAAATTTCAAAGCTGGAAAGTTTAAAATATTTTAAAACTTTTCTCATACATAAAACGAATTATTCTGTTTCAAATTTATACATACATGCGGTCAATTTATATCTCTAATAGTTCCATCATTTAAACAAAATTACAATGAGGGTACATTTTTTTTTTTATAAAAAAAACAATTCAACATTATAAGTTTAATCATCTACATATATAAGAACTATATATAGAAAGAATAAAATGATTATTTTTTTTATCTATGATATATATTTTGTGTTTGTGATATATATTCGTTTGTGTCTGCCCACATGTAAATAGACAGATATATTATTCAAATAATGACATACATATATTCAATGTGTAGATAACAAATGAAAACTTTTATGCACATACAAAAATAAAAATACATATTAGTAAGTAAAATATATAATAAAAGAAAAACAGGAAAAGAAAATCTGGTATATAAAAGGGAATGACAAATAAAATAAAATAAATCATATATATAAATATAAAATATAAACCTATGTACAATTTTGCGAAACCAAATGATTCTATGACATACATATATACATATATATATAGATAATGATTCTCGAATTTCGATAATGATTGCAATGATGTTGATATTCATTTTTTTTTTACTGGATATAATATTAAAAAAAATACTTTGAGATGATGACGATTATTTTATTTGGTAAAAAAATACAAAACTATATATAATATATAAAAGACATAAAGGACTTGTGAATTAATCATCACCCAAACATAGGAAATATATACATATTATATATATATATTCATTTGATAGAAAATGAAAATTTATTTATTCACATGGAATAAAATGAAAAATATAACAACAACATAGAAAAAAATTCAACAAGGAATTAAAAACCTTTTTTTTTTTATATTTACATATCAGTTTTTTTTTCTATTTTAAAACCCATATTTAATTTTACATTATATATTAAAAGATTCAAATCTTTTTCGTTATTCGTCAATTCTTCGCACCCCCCTTTTCAATATAAATATATACATATATTTACCGACGAAAAAAATTACAAATTTTAACCACCGCAAATTTTAAATGATATTCACCCTTTCATATTTACGTATTATATGCAATAATTAATTCATTTATTTTTTAAACCATTTTTCTGTTTAAATTAATTTTAATCCTTTTATACACGAACACTCTTTCCATCAAATAAAACATACTATCTAAAAAACCATTTTTCTCTTTTATCAATAAATTAAATTAAATTTCAATATAAATTTAACCAATATTTTACCATATATATTGATAAATGCTTTAAATGTAGCGAAAATATAAATTTGAGTTTTTATTTTATTTCGAAAAATAAAATGCCGATATAATATCAATAGAGAATAATTAATAAACCATGTGGGAACATTTTAAAAACCATAAACCAATATAAATTGATTAAGAAAAATACATTATATGATTATATTTTGTGTGTTTAATTTTTTAAACATTATTAATACTATTTTGTTTAAATAATCATTGTTTTCATAGTATTAAACAGATCCTTTTATTACCTTCGTTTGATATTTAAATCCTCCAAAAAAGGATAATATCAGAATAGTTTAATGGGTAATTCTGCGGTATCCAAAACACGAAACTTATTTATTGAATCTATTGCATGTTAGTAAATACAATAATAAACTGATGATCATACAATATTTGAAATTGCCATCCAATCTGACCTAATCGTTTGATTATCTAAAGTGCGGTCCATACAAATATATACCATTTAACGGGCGCCGCCATCGCCATGTCATCGCCTGTATACAATAGTAAGAACCTTAGAATTATAGAAAATTCATAATAAATAAATATCAATGCGGTTTTATATACTAGAACTAAAAGCAGATATACATATAATAATAAATATTGATTTTGAATTTAAATAGAATTGAATTTAAATTAATTCAACAAATATATATAATATCTATACTATATAAAAAAAATAGCACTATATAAAATTGAAAATATATAATATACGTTTATATATATATATAAAATTCTTATCATTAATTTTCATGTGAAATCCTTTTTCAAAAAAAAAAAATAAATACTGAAAGTTTTATTTCACATTTATTTCATTTTTTTTTTATTTTTCGTTTGTCATATATAAAAGCGTCTATTTTCAAATAAGTATATAAATATAAAAAGTGAATAAATGAAACATACAAATGAATATCGAGCTTTTGGATTTATCAATCCTTGCTATAAAAGAATATTTATATATATATATATATATATATATATGTATTTAGTTATGGTTTGTAGTTTTTTACAGAAAAAAAAATTTGGTCTTACTATTTTATATACAATATATATATGTATATCGAAGGACAATTTTTACTTGACACAGCAGAAACCACCCTTTTTATGTCTATGCGAATCTCCAAATATGTGAACTTTTATATCCTTTTATATACACATTTTTATAACTATTTTATATGAATATAATCATATACAATACACATACATAAATATATATTTACTTTATTCGAATGGCATAACCCTAAAAAGTTGTGTAGATTAATTTTAGTTTATATTTTTTTTTATATATGTAAATTTTCAACATTTTATTACAAATATATATTATATACATATAGATATTTACATAATTGAGCCCTAAATATATATGTATATTTAGATAAATGACCTTCAATAATTTTTTGATATCAAATATAGATATATGTTATATGGTTTTATTTATGCGGGATAGGATATAACCTTTTTATATTATATACATATTGGACATGTACATTTCTATAGAATACATTGAATTATTATTCTTGTATATATACTAATCTAAATCATTTTCATATACAGAGTGTGAAGCTTTTTGATTTTAAATCTGTTTTTTTTTGTTGTTTGTGTTCGATATAAAATTTACATACCTAAATTATTAAAAATCAATATACAAACAATCCTTTCTTATAATATTTTAAAATTAAACATAAATATCGAGATAATTAAATTGAATTGTCAATTTAACAATGTCATTTCAAACGGTATGATAAAATATGTAATGAATTTTAAAAAATTAACACTTAAAACCGTACTGATTTTAGTTTATACTTTTTTTAGTTTGATTTTAGTTATTATTATAAGGTAATTTTGAATGAATGTTATTTGAAATCATATATGCAGATGGTATATTCTTTTTCATACATTATTTATTGTAAAATATATGGGTATATATTGAACAAACTTAATTATATAAAGAATTCAATTTTAATATAATTTTTTGAAGTCATTAATCGAATATCTCACAATTATAATAATAATTAATTTATTCAATATTATTGTAAATTAAATTTTAAACTTGTAATATATTCAAATCATGCTTAAAGGGCACTATATTTACAATATACAATTTTATTAAAAATTTATAAACATGTATTTATCTATTCACATTCAGATTTTATGTGTTTTATATTCTGGGCACCAAAGAATAATTTACTATACATATATAGAAATACTATTATACCGATTATATACACATTTATCGAATGGTTTGGTTTTACCATCAAAAACCGAAAAGAAATGTATGTATATACCAAACTCTATACGACACACAACACGACGTTTCTGATGCGTGTCAAAAGCAATATATGTAAATGTATATATATAATAAAAATGATAAAGTATCGTATATTTTTCTTAAAAGGACCAAACAAAAAAATAAACATCTGTTACCTGTTTTTTCATTTTTTTTTGTGTATGCGGGCAGATCTAAATAAATATATACATCCATCAAAAATAAAAGTAAATATGTTATATATTGAATGTATATATATATATGTTTAAAAAGCTATAATATATTGTGTATACGACGAAGGAGAAGAAAAATTATGCTTATTCAATACATTTTTAGAATGAATATATGCTGGTTTTTCACCTGAATTTATTATTTTTTTGCTATTAAAACACAAAATTGTATATTTATCAATTTTATTTTAGAAATTGACATCTTGCTTGGTTGGTGTAATGTATTAAAAATTGCCTTTTTCTTATGTTTATTTTTATTTTTCACATTTATTTTCATATATATATATTTAGGGAAAACATTTGAAAGTTATTTTATAGAAATTTTTAATAATTTATTTTTATTTTATTTTTTTTTACATCTATCCGATCCCCAGTTAAATTTACATATTTATTTTTTTTTTTCATGTTTTTATATCTATTTTACATATATTTTTTGTTTATATGTTTGGGCAAAATGGAATACTAAAACATACTATAAAATACACATATAACAATAATAATAAAGGATTATTAAGCGTGTATATAAATATAAAGTAGTCCTATGTGTGTGCCTTGGCTTCTTATATTATATATATACATCTTTCATTTATGTGTCTCTTGTAAATACACCAAAAATATTTGGAAAATTAGGAATATGCGAAATATATTCAAAAAAAAAAAAAAGAAAACAGAAAAACAGATTTTTCCGTAAATGTTTATAGATGAGGCAATCATATACATATATATATAATATACAATTTGGAAGATAAAAAAAAGAAAACTTTTATTATTTTTTTTTAAGAAAATTCAAACCACAAAAAATTATGAAATGTATTAGCATATAATATATATATGGATATATACATGAATATGGAAAATGTATATAATATACATAAATATTAAGTTATTTTGTATAGTATATCTTTTATATTATAAGTTGATTTGAAATTTAAATAATATCATTGAGGTTTTTTATTTCTTTTTTTAATACATATTCATTCTATATAATGTACAAAATACTGATTATGTTGATTTAGTTTTTTTATTTAAAAAAAAAACAAATTTAAATGGTAAAAAAATCGGTTTCATTTCATATATATACATTTGTTGATTATATTATAATATTGCGTGCGTGTATAATCGGTATAATAAAAAATACAGATTTGATTATTTTCTTTTTGATCATATATTCGATTATTTTATCATATATATAATATATAAAAACATATGAATTAGTCAAAGTAAAAAAATTGTACTAATAAATTGAATAAAAAATGATGTTAACTACTCGCGGCTTCTTTGTGTATTTCAATTGAAAATTATATTTTTTTATTTATGGAAAATAGAATAGAACAGAATTTCGAGGTTTTCCGAACGCTAAACCGTATTCTGCCGTAACGAACAAAAAAAAAACGTTTTATGAATATAGTTTTCATTAATTCATTCGAAATTTATGATCAATTAAACAAACCGTAACAATAAGGCTTAAAATGTCACATTAATAAAATTTTTCCGCAAATATTTAAAATACCGAATTAAATCTTATTCAATAATGGAGATGAAATTTTTTATATGGGCAATCTTTTCAATTAAAATATTTACTAAATATTTTCTTCTGTTATATATATATATACAAATAGTACAATACATACAATTATCATTTACACCTGAATACCAGATCTTTGTTTTTGCAAACATTGAATCATTGAAAAAATATTTCCATATTTAAACATTATTATTTCTTTTTATACGTTCATAGAACGAAAAAGAATGTATATCAAAAATATTAAAAACATTGTATAAATATATACACTTAAAATTCAATATTTATATTTTCCATTTAAAAAAAATTCATTTTATGTGCGGTTTAAATGGCAAAATAAATTATATTTTTAAAATGTATATACAAATCATATATAGAAAATATGTTCAAGCTCGAAACGCATACTAGAGTATATTTATATATAGTTAAGGTTATATAGGTCATTTTTGTTATAATATTTTTAAAATAAAATTCCATTAAAACCAAATATATTTATAGTGATGAGGGTGAGTTTATATATGTATAATACCATAATACTATAATAAAACATTTATTCGAATTGTATTCATATTTTCTTATAAATTCACATGGAACACAAAATATTTTCCAAAAGAATAATATTTGATATAAGCCGACAGGAAATTTTATAATGTGAACGGTGAATAATGTGCATATAGTAATATAGCAACTCTGTACGGATTATAATTTTAAAATACAAAAACTTTCATACAAAATAGTTTACATTTTGTAAAGGATATAATTTTATTGTTTTTAGATAAATCTGAACAATTATTCATCGTTTAACATCGGGATTTTCCTTTAAATACTTGAAAACTTTAATATTATATACATATTTGATTTGGTTTTTTATTTGAAAATAAAATAGTTTAAAAATCACGTATTTTTTTTATCAAATTCGCATAATAAATGTATTAATTGACGCGGTGGTTTATGTTATCAAAATTTGATTATATAAATTGCATTTCGTATTCAATTTCAATTAAAAATTAATATTATTTATTTATTTGATACGTTTAAATTATTTTCATTAAATTGCAAATCAATATATATATATACTATAGCTTTTCGATTGTTGAATAGTTTTTGAAGAAAATATTTATAAAAGCAATTTTTTAAAAATAATAAACGAAATTATGTTAAAGAACTTAAGTTTCAGAACTCTATATAAATCAATCGATTACATAATAAAATATATAAAATTATTCCTTTTTTTTAACTCACTCAAAAGTAACACTTTAATATTGTATAAATATCTGTCAAATAAATTAGAATTTCTGTTAATACTCTTTTCACAAGTGCTTAATACAAATATCAAAAAAAAAATGCTTAACTTTTCAAGCAAAAACAAAAGTAAACATTAAAAATACCCTATATTAAATTTTAAATATTTTACTTTTCTTTTCAATGGGGTATATTATACTTTTGATAATAATAATAATAATAATAAAAAAAAAAGTTTTTCTTATATCTCTCTTAAATCTATTAAAACTCTAAACTTTATTCATTTCTATATATTCTATGTTTAAATAAACGTGAAAAAATATAAAATTTAGACATTTTTTGTTTCATTTTCATTTCATCAAATGAAATACATTATTTTTCGTATCACCGACTAACTTAAAATATAAAGTTGAATTACAACAAAAAAAAAGTATGCACAAAAAAAACCCTTCATATGAACGTTTCTTGGCCCATCTCTTCCCCCGCACATCATTTCTAAACAATGGAAAATTTACATTTTGTCAAAAAAATTAGTATGTATTTTTACACGGGCGGTTAGCATATTTTAATTTTTCTTTCTGTTTTTTATTTTAATAGTAACACATAATAAATGAAGAAATAATTTATAATTAAAAAATAATCTTGAATAATATTATTTTAAATGGAAAGCAATTTTATTATTATCAACAGTAAAAAAAAAAGAAAAAAAAAGCTATATATATTTATTTTTTTGCTTCATATAAAGTGCATATTCACAAAATATTTATATATATATACGAATGAAAATAAGAAGAAAAAAAACCACAAATATATTTAAAGAAAAATACAAGGGTTGATGAAGAAAATTTTCATTATTTTTAGTACCTATGAAATGAATAAAAAAAAAAGGTAAATATTCGACTGGTAAATATTCTCAATTTAGTATGTATGTATGTATATGTTAATAATTTTTTTTACCAAATTCTTTTTTACATTCCTTTCTATTGAAATTTATGCGGGATATATATAAAATGAAAAATAAAAGCGAGATCTATTCAGTATAAGAAAAATGAACCATATATATAACGTTAACCCCATCACGTCTACCATTAAATTATTCATAATTCATTATTTATATTTATTTATTTTTTCGATATGCCTAAATTTTGTCCGTTCATTTTCTGTTTTATTTATATACTAAATATATTCAATTCCAGCGCCATAGTCTATAAATTATTTACCTGTGTGTACGAAAGTCATGAATTTCTTCATTCTTAAATATATATATTAAATATAAATATGTATGTAATAGATTCCCAACAACAAACGGCGGTATATATTTACTTCTTTTCTATTACACTATACAAAATACGAATCATATAGTATAATACAACGGAAAATACTTCAGTAAATTGTGTAATAACTTTAAAGTTAAAATAAATATAATATAGATTCACAAAGGAAAAAAGGGGTTTCTTTTTTTATATACAGGTAAAATATTTAAATAATCTATGTATATATATATATCTAGTCCATCGTATATGAGTAGGTATGTTGAAGACTTATTATATAATATGATTTTTTTTTTTTTTGCATAGAAAATACCCTATACTATATTCTCTTCAATAAATATATATTAAAGTAATATAACGTATTTTATTTATATCTTTTATTTATGAATATATATTGCTTGCAGTATAGCGTATATAATATTTATTAAGGGTCGCTATTGAATTAACCGATCATAGAAAATAAATTTATTCATCAAATTATAGAAAAAATATATATATTTATATTATATAAAAAGGTAATTTTCACAGATTTTTTAACATTTTTTTTGTATAATTACATTTACAAAAAATAAATTATAAATATATAAATTTAAAAATTTATATTTAACTTATTTTATTTTGCTAAAATTTTCACATATACTTCGATATATACACATAGAAAATATAGATTTTTCCTTGATATACAATTAATGTATATATGAATTTTTTATTATATCGTAAATATTCATTGAATTTAATATTCTTCATATAATAAATTATATAGACGGATAGAAATTATCTCAAAAAAAGAAATTTATACAAGTATAATTTACGCAGAAATTTTACTGCTAAAATTTAAATTAAAATATTAAGTAAATTTTAATTTATTTTACTATTCATGAATAAAATAATATTCTACATGTAAATATTCTTTTAACATACATTAATTATTGTAGATTGATAAAAACATACCTCCCACCATTGAAGATTTAAATTGTTTATATTATATTATTTTTATCATATTATCAGAAGAAATTCACTTACCTGAAAATAAAATAAAATAAATTAATTAATTAATTATATAAATATGCATTACATAGAGAATAATGATAATAAAAATAAATAGTTTATGGGTTTATTAAACTAAATAAACTAACTAATATTAAACTATTAGTATTTCATATCGCTTTTCGTAGTTTCTTTCAAAATACCTATATTTTTATATACAATGTTTTTTTTCATATTTTCTATGATATATTTCATACAATGCATATATTATTAGCTAATCGGATATCAGACTATGGGAAAATAAAGATTCCTATATGAATCAAAATTCCATGAAAATTGTTGAATCTATTTATGAAAAAAAATTAGCATATTGTGATATTCGGTTGAAAGATTAAAAGGTTGGAACAAAAACTTGATCAATACATACTTTTCATGGGTGACTTTTTTTTAACAATGAGCATGAGCATAATTTTGATTATCTTTTTGGAATACTTAAGCAAGATAGGAAGATTAATTGTAAATGTTACAACAAAACACGATCCTTGATATATGAACAAGTGTTAATCTATCTATAGGATAATACACTTCTGTTTTGATAAATATTTAAATATTTATATAATGAATATTATTGTGGATTTTATATTACTATCAAATTTCAATTCAAATTTTCAAATACATTTCATTATACATAATTAATTATAGATATATGATTGATATATTTGATATAATTGAAATTGAACCCAAAATTATAGAAATGCATTCATTCGTTTATTATTATCAATATCTATATATAAAAATGGATACGGGTAAATATCACCTGATATGTAATTTGAATCAACTGGTATAATAATTATAAATATTATATAATATATAACTCTATATATATATATATATTTTATTATTTATCCTTTTATCTGTTGTGTATCTAATTAAAATTATTCAAATACAAATGTATAATTATTTATTATATATATATTATTAAATATTACATCAGTAAAATAAAAATCATATAATAATAATATGCTATTATACCTACATATATTTTTTTTTATTTTTTAAATATATATATATTTTAATTAGAATATACATATTATTTATAATTTTAATCAATAAAATTTAACATTAACTATATGTTTGATAAGATAATTATTTATTAATTGTTTATATTGTTATTTGTATATATAAATTTCAATAGTTATATTATATATATATATGGAGATTATGTTGTTTTATAAATAAATATTAAATATCCGACCCGCATTTGAAAACGTGATTAATAATTTGTATAATCATGCAAATATGGTTACCACACCACAAATAATGCAATTCGATTTTGATGTTAACCTCCTTTTTATATAAATTATTGTAAACGGTATAGAATTTTGTAGAAACAGAAACAATAAATTGTATGAATTTTGGTGAACTTTCTGAGAAAAAAGGGAAAAATATATAAATTATCATTTTTCATATATAGAATACATTTTTTAATGTAATATTATTATAATTATTTGCTGATCACAAATATTCTGTATATATATGGAAAATAATATAACGAAAAAAACCTAAATATATTATATCATCCAAATCAGATTATTATTATATATGTATATAATATATTGATTTGTCGAAATGTTTTTCTATATATTTATGTATTATGAAAAGAAACAAAGAATCGAATTATTATAGATAACGAAATATTTTGGTAATTTATTTATTTCCTCTGACTAAATCTGTATCTAGAAATATGGTGGCGATAACTCATATAAATATATTTATATACAAAAATTTGTTGAATATACAAAATAAAATGTGTGAGGGTTAATATTTTTTTCAATAAACTATTATACAGATGTATTGATTACATTTTTTTTCTTCTTAAGAATTATTACATATAATAGTAAATATATTGATTTCAATTATCTAAGTTCATATAAAAAGTATATTTGCATTATATTCAATAAATATCTCATATTTATCATTAATATTATAGCTTATCGTTTATTTGTCCAAGTTATTTATATATCATTTGATGAATATAAATGAAAATCAGCTATGCAACAAAAAATATCATATTTCTAAATAATAAGAGACTCCTTCATAATTTTAATTTTGTTTCATGTCCATTAAAACATTCTTCTTCGTTTACTTTAACTGAAGACATATGATTCTAGAAATATATATTGTAATAATATTTCGGGATGTTAAGAATATTTTTTTTATTTTAAAAATTCTTTTATTTAAGAATCCCTATAGTACTAATAGTAATAATATATAACAGATATAACCTATTGAATTCAGATAAAACAATTTTTTTTATGGTATTAATTATAAAAAAAAATTTCATTTACATATAAATTAAGATACTGTTAAGTTAAGCACACTATATTGTAACAAAACATATATATATATATATATATATATATATATTATATATATATTAAATTTCTTTATATTATTCTGTGAAACTATCGTATAAATAATTTTATGTTTACCCCAAAAAAGTTTCCATTGTAATTTTAGTATACATATCAAAATATCCTTATATAAGAATTAAGAACTATATGTGATACAAATATTTGCACATATATCTCTGAAATAAGTTTATTAGCAATAGGTAGATTTAGATATATTAGTTTATATTCACTTTTGTACTTTTACTCAAAAGTCGCATATAAATTCAACGTCATGTATAGTGGTTATATCATGTGTGTATATATACCTTAATATTTCTTATATCTTATAAGACGACGACAATAACAACAAGAACATATTGCCATATATATTATATACATATAAATGTCTATGTGCCTTATATCCCATATCATATATGATATATATATATATAGAAAAACTAATTTTGTTTTGTTTTAGTTTTGAATTATCCACATGTGATGGGATTATTAAAAGTCTTTATATCCGTTTAATATAAAACAAAACAGATATGTTTTTATATAGATATTAAAAGATGAAAATGTATATATTATGTTATATGATAAAAATTATATTATGACTAATAAAAACTTTTTATCTTTATATGCACCTATGCCTATATATTATATAATAAATAGATAAATTTGAAAATATTAACTATATATATCTTATAACCATCGTATATATCCTTATCTGATTTTCACCATTAAACTAAAATAATTGTTACAAAAACAAAACCAAATAATTAATTACATAAGGCATTATCAATTTTTGCACCGCATTCATATCTGAGATTAAAAAATATGTATGTATATAAAAAGAAATAAATTCCTAAATTTACAAACATACTTATTGGAAATGAATAATTCATTTTGGTATGATATATTTGATCAAAGTACATTCAAGTTTATCATATACAGATGTATACAAATAATATAAAAATAGTTTTGTCGAATGTACATTAAACATTTTCTATACCTTATACGCAGACGACATAATATGCGGTATACGATATAGATAATATATCATATTTTTTTTTTTTTTTTTGTTCGTTACTACGGCAGAATCGGTTTAGCGCCCGTAAAACCTCGGAATTCTATTGCCGTGAGCCCGTAACGAAATCACTTAATCAGGTGATGAGCCTTAGATGCATTGAATACACTTAAGTGATTTTGGGTGGTAAATCTATTATAATATGTGGATTAATTTATGAAATTTTGAAAATGAAGCAAACATATGAGTTAAAAAAAACTTTTACTAAAACATAATAAGAAAAAATCACTCATATGTTTTCAAACAATTGTCCAAGTTGCACTTTAGGTGGATTAGTTTTTAGATAAGATGAAATGTTTAATTTAAATAACTGATAATCAAAAGTAGGGGGAAATACTAGTTCAGGGAGACTATTCCATAATCTTGCTGTTCTTGGGAAAAATGAATTTCCAAATCTGTTTGTTCGCAAAAAACTAATAGATACAGAATATGAATGAGCCTTTTGTGAATTTCTCGAATTATAAGAGAAGCTAATGGGCTCAGGAATTAGCTTTAAAATTTCATTAGAGCATTCATGGTAATAATACCTATAAAATGTGCACAATGAAGCTACTGATCGTCTATGATCCAATGATTCAATGGAATTTGTTATTGTTTCATTTCTGATCAGCGAAATAGCGTGTTTTTGGATCCTGTCACTAAACTGCAAGGTAGTAATTGGTGCACCAGCCCATATGAAGGAATTGTACTCTAGAAGTGGTCTTATAAAAGACCTATAAACTAATGCTAAATTTTCAGGATTGAGAAATTCTTTCGATCTTCTTAAAAATCCAATGCGACTAGCTGCCTTTTTAGCTGCCATTATTATATTATTACTCCATGAAAAGTTGTTTGACAAAGATATTCCCAAATTTAATAGGTCCTTAGATTGTGGAATAATTGTATTATGCATAAGTATTGGGTTAACATTTATGGATCGTTTGTTTGAGAACAAACATGCCTTTGTTTTAGATGGATTGAATTCTACTAAGTTTATCCTGCCCCAATTAAATATTAAATCTAAATCTTTGTTAATTGAGGAAATCATCTTCTGGCGAGACTGAATCATTTGATTCGCATTATGATTACGATGTAGTTCATACGAAGAATGTAATGTACTATCGTCTGCATAACAGTGCATTGGATTTTCTGTTATCGATAAAAGATCATTAATAAAAATTAAAAAGAGAGTGGGCGATAGAGCACAACCCTGAGGTACCCCAGAATAAACCGGATAAAGTTTGGAACTAATTCCATCTAGTACAACCTTAATATGCCTATTAGCTAAAAAGTTCCCAACCCATTTACAGAATTTGTCCCCTAATCCAAATGAATGGCATTTGGATATTAATGCCTTATGCCATACTCTATCAAAAGCCTTAGTAATGTCTAGTGAAACCACTTGTGTTTCACCAAAATTTGCAATACTATTACCTATTTTATTAGTTAAATAATTTAGTAAATCTCCTGTAGATCGTTTGTGCCTGAAACCATATTGGCAATCACTAATAAGTTCTTTATCATCGAGATATTGCACAATCATACGATTTACTATCTTCTCCATTACCTTAGAAAGTATTGATGTTATAGCTATTACGGTATACGGTATACGATATAGATAATATATCATTTATATATATATATATATAGTGTAATTTAGAGACGAAGCAGGTGTGACATATATATTTGTAATAAAAAGCTAAATAAAAAAAAAAATTTATATTGGAAAAAGTTTCGTTTAGATATATGTAGAATATACAAAAAGAATTTTTGTTAACGTTTACCTACAAATATTACGTATATATGTTTCGGAAAACACGTAAACAACAATATCACAATCTATATATAGGTCTGAACATAAAACCCATAAATATGGATGGATGATTGAACATAGAACACACACAAATAATCATATATGGTATATACTTATACAAGACCAAGTAACTTTTTTCTATATATCTACAATAATAATAATAATAATAATGGTGATGATATGAATTACAAGATGGAAAAAAAAGAAAACGAAGAAATTTATAAAGAAAATGATAATAAAAAAAAAAAAAGAGATGAGGCTATTAACTTTATTAATACTTCCTTCCACTCTATAATATATATAATATGAACAATCGGTTAAATGAACAACCAATTTTGTTTTTCTATTCCTATATATTCTTTTCTTAGATAATATTATATATTATATCGGTAATTGGTACGATGGGAATTCTCATTAAATTAATGAGATCAGTAATAGGCTTGGATATATTTATACAAGTATTTATAGAAGAATATTAAATTCAATTATAAATATTTATTTATAATATACGTGTTTTTGGTATAGGATTTCTATTTTTATTATGGAATATGTTTTTATTACATGAGAACGAACCTTGTATGAAAAGCTTTTTTTTAACGTTAAAATTACACAAAAGGATGAAATTCAAATTCGTACTTATGGATATTGTTTTAACTAAAAAAAGATATGAGTTATTTTAAAATTAAATTTATAAATGGAAAACTGCAACCCATTTTTTGTTTGTTTTTATAATTACTTTTACTGCCGTTAAAATTATTCACTGATCAAATGAATATGAAAAAGAAAAGTTCTTATAACATGTCAAATTAAAATTACTTTACGCATAAAAATATTCAATAAAAAATATAATAAATCATCATATAGTCTTCTCAATAATTATAATGATCTTTGAAGTTACAATTCTCTAATCCTCATATCATTAAATTATTCTTTTAACAAAATTTGATAAATACAATTCTTGCTCTCTGCGATATCCTTTTTATTATATATATACCCTATAAGTTTTCTGTCTTCTGTGAAATAGGATAAAACGGATGTTTAAATATAAAGATTTAAAATTAAAAAATATTCTATTTAATAATTTTGGTAATTAAATATATATATATATATATATATATATATATGATAATGAAATAAACGACAAAAATATTAATTTAACGGATGCAACATTGTTGATATTAAAAAAATGTAAATATGAATTTATCGCAACAGATATTTAACTTTAAACGATGCATAAATTAACAACAAAGTAAATTACTATAAATGTACTTAAAAATAAAAAAAAAAGTATATGTTGAAACGAAGTAGAATAGCAATAAAATAGAATTTTTTTTTAATCTCACTCACGTTTAATTATATAAACACATTCACTTCTTTCCACGTTGTTCTTTCTTTTGTATATACCGCACATAAAAAAATTTTATTTATATTTACATTGCACATATAGTTAATAGTATATGCTATGGATTTCTTGCTTTTTTCTTTTCCTTTTGCATTAAATTAAACATTATAAAAAAATGGAGAACTTTCTATTCCTTACGGGTGAAATGCATATACGCGAATATTTGTGTTTTTAATATTTTATATATTTTATTTATAAATAAACTTTTATATATTTAAGCTTTTAAAAGCATCTTTTAAAAATAAAAATCCATTGCATTTCCTTTTTCTATCACCCTCCACATTATAATTTAGGTATACATTACGAATAACGACCTAGTATTTATTTTTCTTACGTGAATTCTACGTATGATGCATATTTATGGGTTCAACGAAGTGAAATTCTTCTTTTTCATTTTTAGTTTTATATTGCCTTCATTATTATTATTATTATTATTATTAAGATTATATGAAGTGATAATATTTCAGCTCGACGAATCCCTTTTAAACTTTGAATCGGATGTATTTATATTTATATATACATATAGGAATATACGCATTTTATTACACATATGTGTATTGTAAAGTTATATATGAAAATAAAATATAGTATGTATATGCGATATGTTCAAATGGTAATTATTTGGATGAGTTGATGATAAAAATTCTGTTGGATATGTATGAATTGTTTTAATATAGTTGAATAAATAGCTCTCTTTTACATCTGATAATCTGATAATTTATATACAATAATATCATTAGGGTTCTATTGGACTTGTCGCAGAACTAGATTTGGAGTATTAAAATCATTAAAACAATTTTTTATTACCACTCTTTTTTTACTTTTCTCGAGATTTCAAACAGATCAATAAAAATATATCTGTATTCGTCGGGCAGTTGGTGCCCTTCGGTGAATATTTTTATATACGTATCTATGATGAAAATTTTTACTTCATTCATGTCTTAACTATTATACAGATATTTCTTCAATTTTTACGGGAGCCATAGAAGGAAATAATAATGATCCTTTATTGGTCCTAAAAGCAAAAATGCCAGACAAAACGATATAGTTTGTTATTAAAAACCATAAACCAAATTTTGCTTTGTAGGTTAATTATGAAACACGATAAGGAAAACATATAAATGATGAACATTTTTCACACATATTATATATTTTTTCGTTTATATTTAGAAAATATATGTAAAATGTCACATATAAAATTAATTTTATGCAATATTGTATTATACAGATAAAATATAGTTTTTCCTGTAGCATGAAAAATCAACGATACTGAAAATGAACAAAGTACAAAAAAAATGCATATGTATAGACAATAGACAAGATGTATACAGAAAACAAAACAAAAAATTTGTCATTATGTATACGAGTGTTAATAATATAATATTTATGTGCACGTGAATCACATATATATTATATACGTTCATTTATTTTTCTAAACTATATATATAACATATATCCATACATATATATATATATATATATATATAGAGGTGGTATAAGGACACTTTTACATATTGTCAACATATTTAATATATATATATATATATATATAGAAGATGACGTGCAGAAAAGATATCCTTAATATCCATATATATATATGATATAACGACATTTGTACAACACATATAGATAATAAATTACAACTATAATATTAAAGCATCATAAAAACATGTTTTTAAAGGATATGAGTATAATTTGTTTAATATATATATTTATATATATATATATATATATATATATATACATATATGTACAGATGTCTAATTGTATAAGTATATATACATATGATATGCATACATTATAATATATATATATATATATATATATATAATTTTAGTGTTTTGAGAAAACACCCACATTGTCATAAGCATATACAAATAAATATGATTTATAAATATAAAACAACGCATAATGTGTATCTGTAGGTGTGTGTGTGTTGTTTACCCATTCTATATATCCATAAAACACCATACAAATTGTATTAGATATGAAATATTCTAAAAAAACACTTATAATTAATATCTTGTTATTTAAAAGATCCGCATATCCAGATAGAGTAAAGTAATGATGAAAAACACTATTATTTTTTCTGGTTTCCTTTTTTTTTTGCTTATTTATGTCCTCGAATATTCAGTCGTCCCAATTTTTTTTTTGTTTATGATTTATTCATGTATATTATATACATAGATATACAAATTCATAAATTTTGTAAAATGATTTATTATATACATTACATATATAAAGATAGAAAAATATTTATAGGAATATATTTCAGGTATATATATATATAGAATATATAGATAGCTAAATAGTTTTAGTTAACTGTTATCACATATAAATAATAATAATTTATGACTAACAACTTGAATTTCAACGATTATTTTTTATGTAGAAAGTGATTTCGAATATCCTAGAAACCGGATTTGTTATATAGCTATATGAAATATCGAGTTCATTGAGAAGGATATTTGAATAAAGCATAATATCTTTAAAAATATTTAATAAAATCCTTGAACAGAAATCAAGAAGCTATAGTATACATCTCTATATGACATCAGGTAGATTAAAAAACTTCTATTTTTCTTCAAATACCCAAATTTTTTTTTATTTCTAACTTGAACCAAAACCAATATAGGAAAACCATTATTTTTTAAAATTCTAAAATACACTAAAATACACAATTTAAATAAAAAGAATACTTTTTTTTTAAAATCGTTTAACTATATATATGTATGGTAGAATGTCAAGAACAAAAATAAAGTATTTCTATGCATAATATATACAGATTACAAAAAACCAGTAAACGGATATCGTACCTTGAAAATCCTTTATAAGTATATTAATTATTATTTTCATATGTGAATATGAAAGAATTATTATTGAAGAATATAAATTTAATGGAACAAAAAAAATTCCAATGTCATAATTGGTTTTTTGCCATTACAATAGTATTTTTTTTTCCACCACTCTGGGTTTTTCTTTTATAAATAAGCGAGCTATAAATACTTTTTCTGATATTATTTATACAATTTATTTAAATTATTTATACTATTTCAATATCAATGAAATAAAATATGGAAAATAATTTAGATGCGTGCTGGTAGTCATTCATCATATTTTACCTTAACATTTCCTTTCTTTTTTTTTCTTTTTCTTTTTGCTATGAATTCTTTAGTTACGTATTACAAAAATTATTGTTATAAATAAAAAACAAAAATGCTGTTAGATATGTAGTTACTTTAGCGTGTTTTGTATGCTTTTAGTATTATTAGTATTATATATGGACAATAAACCAAAAATAAAATGTTAAAGAGTTTTTATTTTATGATAAAATGAAGCAAGTCATCATTATATAATATAGAAATGTAGATTAATAAAATAGTTAATTATATTGTGCTTATTGAGTCGGGTAATAAATCTTATATTCTTCTATACGAAATTCGTTAGTTTAAAATATATCTTCAATAGCAATAAAGAATTTTTTAATTTTTATATTCTAATCATATAATTTTCACATTTTGAAAAATTCTTTAATTAAAAATAAAATTTCTATAAAGGGATTACTTTGCATTTTGAATTTTCTATAAATTGTTGCATACAATAAAATAGTATAGAAAATATTTCATAAAACATTTTCCAAGCTATAGGGCATAATCTGTAAATACAGGGAAAATATAGAGTAAAGTATATAAAATAAATAACATATCATTTTATAAAAAAAAAATAAAATTAATACATTAAAATTATATGGCTATACTATACAATTACTAAACAATATTATCAAATACATTGGCATGTATTATGTATACCATATATATTGCATATTGCATGCTTTATATACATATTTAATAATAAACCTTTTCAAAGAGCAAATATTGTAAATAATAATCGGTATTATACTCTATATATACATATAATCTTTTATAATCTTTGTTTTGAAAACAAATGTGGAAATAACCTATAATTAGTTAAATATACACAACACTGTATTTAGAATAATATTCATTATAACTATATTATTTATACATTTATATATACAGAGAGAGAGTAGTAATTATAAAACTTTTGTTAAAGAATGTTTTGTGTATTATTTTGCTATCGTATATATAAAATAAATAATAATATAATTTCCTTAATGAATAAAATCGATTTCATATTTGACCCCTAAAATAATTTTTTTCTAATTATGTACTTAGAAATGTATATAAATATTAAATATAATTTTATAAGTACATCATTTTTTTCTTTCATTCATTCATTCATATATACAATTTATTTTATATGGTTATATTTAGACTCGTATTATTACTGCCCTATTATTATTATATTATGGATTGTATAATGAAAATTACTTCTGATTTTATAGAAAAAAAAAACAAAACAAGTATTTCTTTATAAATTAACTTAAATCATTTTATAGTTTCGTTTACAGTAGTAGAATTAAATGCATGTATCCTAAAAGTTATTAGAATGTATTCAAATAATATTACTTTGATACAATGATTTTTGTACAAAATCATGAAATGATTTGAATATAATCGCAATCGGATTTTTCTAGTCCTTTTTTGATTATTAATGGAATTTGATAAAAAAAATAATAGGCTGGAAAATATTTACCTCCTAAATTAACAATGTATAGTTGGTTAAAGAATTGTCATCGTATCATTTATTAAAAATGGACATTTGTTTATATTGGTAAAGTATCCTTTATATAGTAAAAAAATGTATATAACAAAATTAAACTTGGATCTCATATAACAAATTTAAAGTGTTGATAAAAGCAATTCTCCAAACCGAAACCCCTAATGTATATAATATTCAAGTTTTCTACATTAATTTATTTATGAAATTGTAGATATACATATCGTCTATTCATTCGTTATATTGTATGTATAAATTGGTATTATAATATATACATATATAAATAAATATTAGGTTGTCGAAAAAGTATTGATAATTTTTATAAATAGATGTCATTATAATTGAATATTTCAAGTAGTACTAATCTGATCAGGTAACACTAACATATTTCCGAAAGATGACATTTCGTAGATAAAAAAAAAAAAAAAATTAAATTTCTTTAGTCATTTAAAAGTTGTAGTGCAAGATGAGATGATGAAAGAAAAATGAGCGATCGAAATTACCACATGAATTAACACAGAACAATTTAATGAACCGAATTTCCATTTGCGAAACGCTGTTTAAAAGGAACGAAATCGAGTCATTTTTAAAGCGAATGATTACAGGTGATGAAAAATGGATCACATACTATAATAATGTACGAAAAAGATCGTGGTCCAAGAAGGGTGAAGCTCCTAAAACAGTAGCAAAACCTGGATTAACACCAAGAAAGGTAATGCTGTCTGTTTGGTAGGATTGGAAAGGAATCGTTCATTATGAATTACTAGCACCCGGTCAAACCATTGATTCCGATCTCTATTGTCAACAATTAACAAGATTGAAGCACGAGATTAAAAAAAAACGTCCAGAATTAATCAATCGAAAGGGTGTTGTGTTCCATCATGACAACGCCAGACCACACACATCTTTGATGACTCGGGAGAAACTGAGAGAGTTTGGCTGGGAAGTTTAAATGCATCCACCATATAGCCCGGACCTTCACCTTCAGATTATCATTTGTTCCGGTCTCTGCAGAACTCCTTTAATGGTTTAAAATTAAATTCCGCAGAGGACTGCAAAATGCACTTGGATCACTTTTTGCCCAGAAAACACAGAAGTTCTACAGTGATGGGATAATGTCCTTACCAGGGAAATGGCAAAGGGTCATCGATCAAAACGGCGCATATTTGGTTTAATAAAGTTCATTTGAAATATATAAAAAAATCGTTTGAATTTTGTAAAAAAAAATATCAATACTTTTTAGACAACCTAATATATCCAGTCCGCGGATATATATTAACATTTGCCTTTGTTTATTTAATTTATTCATTTTATATTACACATTTTCTAACCTTCTAATCGCGTTGAACCAACATTTATAAGAATCAAATATGAATATCCTTTTATATAAATTATATATGATATGAAGTATGTATATATATTAGCAACAGAGAACAATAACTATACGGATATATCAATGTAAAAAAGATTAATATATATATTATATATATATATTAAAAGAAAAGAAATGTATTGAAAGTATAATCATATTACAAAATAAAAGTATAACGATTAAAAAGAACAACTGGATATATTATGCAATACATTACATTATTAACTATATATGTATGTATGTATATATAAATATAAAACGATTTCACAGTCAATTATATATGAATCCAAGGTTAAATTTGCTATAACACGCAAAGTGTTATGATAATAAATATATATAATATCCTCGCGATCGCGTTTATAATTTTTCCCATTCATTATACATACTTTATTTAGTTTTCCAGTCAATTATATGTGTATACAAATAACAAAAAATAAAAAAACAAATTTGATAAGTAGATTATTATTATATTATTTTACATATATTATAACAACATGTAATTAGTATATGTAAAAATATTAAATATATATAAATTCTTATGTTAATATTTAAATATTTGTGAAATCAATATTTATTTATATATATAGTAACATTTCAATATTAAATACAAAATGAGAAGTTCATGAACATCATTTAGTACTTATTTTTTTTTATTATTGAAAATAGCGTATAACAATGACTTTCAAAAGATTTCTGTAAAGAAATAACAAAGGATTTCATAATCTTATTAACACTTGTATATTTACAAAAAAATAACTATATTTCTAATATATCAACTTTATCCTTCTTTTATACAAAAAAAAATTCAAATAACGTTTTTGAATATATACCAAAGGATTTATAGTCTGAAGTTTGCATTTAATCTTATATATTTGAAAAAATATATAAATTTTCAAGGGCGATTATTACCTTTTGAACTCATCACATAGATTTTCCTACACAAAATAAAGACTGTTATTAAACATTTTCCGATCAATATATGACATGAACTGTAAATGAATTCATAAAAAATGTGTTTTGAAAAAAAATGTATATAAAAAAAAAACAATATCCATACATCAATGAATTGAATATTCCAAGCAAATAAATATATAAATCTTTCATAGACTATTTTTTTTTTTGTGTTGTTCTCCAATATATTTGTTTCAATGTCGCACAAGTGTGTGGAGTATACAAAAAGGATACACAACAAAAAAAAAGAAAAATAGAATTTTAGACGGTTATTTATTTATCCTTTAAATGCACAATATAATACGAAATATTATTGTTTATGCGTAAAGTAAAACAAATGTTTTCATGTCATCGCCAGCACTTTTATATAGTATATTTCTATAGATATGTATATGTAATGTATATATCCTTTTCAGTTACAGAGATTATTTAACTACAAAAATTCCATTTGTAAAAGCATGAATTGAATATATTAAATATATATAAAAAAGTATACATACTAACAATATAGATGAGATGAGAAATATTCTATTTAACATTTATACAACTGAAATTTTTGTTCATAAAAATGACATGACACTGATAAAATGATCCAATTAAGATTATAATTATATTTTGTCTTTAACAAATATTTAATGTAATTTTATGACAATATATCTTCCTATATATACTACATCTACATAGATAGCATGTATATACAAAGTATAGTTTAATATCTGTATAGGTATATTAGATATAAAAACGTTTATCAATGAATTTATGAACATCAAAACTATACATTTTTATATATAAAAAAACCAATATATATTAGATATAATATACGGCGGTGCTCTACCGTAGTTTATAAAATGACCTTTCTTTCAAAAATCGAATCATTTGAGAATATCTTAAAAACGGTTAGGAATAAATTTACCAAACCTACGAGACTTGAAAGATATAAGCAATACTCAGAAATTGTCACTGTTCTGGAACTTCCAAAATTCGAAATACGGGATATTCAAGGTGTATGTACGTTTAGATACCCAGCACTGATATGTATACTAAACAATTAATAAATGTTAAATATTCCATAGATACATATATGCGGTTATAGTGATTATATAATGATGATTATGTGTATATTGTTAAATAGAAAATGTGTTTCCTGGAACACACACAATTTTTTTTATTCAATATTATATATAAAAAGCAATAGTCACTTAAGGAAAATCAGAAAGGAAAAACTCAATTGAATTTATGAAAGCATTTCTATTATATATTTTGTTCAGCTATACCTTTTTTTTGTATATATTGTATATTTCTTTTGTGTAGAACAAATTATTTACAAATTACTTTGGATAAATTCAGCAGTCGCGTTTACAAAATAATAACACGACTCTGGCATTCGAAACGGAAATGTGAATGTACATTAAATATTGTTAAACATGTTGTAATATTACAATTTTTCTTCAATTAATTTTGAATTGAATGCTTGGCTAAGAAATCATTATATTACTATTTTAGTATATTTTGAAATGTTACAAAAATATCAAATGGCATTAAATCATAATTGTATATATGCATGACAAATTTCATCAATTACAATATACGGAAATAAAATAATATAATTTTTACAATAAAAGGAATATGTAAATAAATAAATTGAAAAATAATGATATTACAGATTTATTATGTACAATAAATTTTGGATTTTATTTCTTTTGACAATTTTTTCTATATTTTTTATATAATAAATGTATATAACAACAAATACATATTCATATATATTTCGATGTATAATACAATATAATGTTAAACGCATAATGGAATCGAAGAAATCCATTACAGTCATATAATATAATTCAACATTTCGTTGTTAGGTATATATATATATCACACTGGCAAACCAAAGGAAAAAATAAATAAATAAATTGACACTCACAAAATATATACATGCATATATATATATATATATATATATATATTCCCATTTTTTCATTCGTTTCAGTTTTTCTTTTTCATCTCAAAAATGATACTTGATGACACGTACATAATGTCCAAAATATATCTATACCCACCGCAAAAGAAAAAAAATAAAAATAAATAACATTGACGATGTTAAGCGTCCGTAATGTCAAATATTATTATTATTTTTTTACATATGCTTATATATAAAATGTTTTTTAAGGGGGATAAAAATAGAGATGCTCTATTTGTTTTCATTTTCGGGATTTCTATGACGGTTTTATGACTTTATGCCTTATCCCTTATTCCCATTTATCATTAAAAATTCATCATTTCGTTTTGTTTAATAATCACAAAAAATTCCTTAGTGGATTTGTAACAGAATCCTTTTATTCTATTTTTAACAAAAGATGTTCAACCGAATTTGTTTATCCGAAATATATTATTGATTTGATAGACACAGCAACATAAAATATGATCTTTACATCGTAAAATGGCATAAATTCGAAAATGTAATTTTTGTATTGATATAAAAACACACAATCCTTGAAATTGTAACACACTTAAGAAAATAGTTGGAAAATATGAAAGATTTTCTATAAAACTATAAAATGATTCATAAAAGACAAGATATATACAAACACGCAAACCAAGCATGTATAACTTGAAAATGATTGTGTATGACTATATACTAATGTTCTGAATGTTGTTTCAATGTTTATATGAAAAAATAGACAAAAAAATTTATATATTATATATGAATGAATATAATTGATAAAGTGTTCAAAAAGAATTTTGTCATATATATCTGCTAAATGCGATGGCTTTTTTTTAGGTATATATAAAGATATAGCATTTTATTATCGCATAATAAAAACACGAAAGGGTCAAGGTTTTCTTCTTTTTTATTATTATTATTATGTTCATAATAATTTTTTGTATATAAGTTTTCCCATATACATATTGAGATATAAAGCTTTTAACACGAATGTTGAAATTATTTCACCATATTCTTTTGATGAATGTTTTGCATTCAAATAATATCAGGGTGTTTTTGTTTTTTGTAAATATAGTTTTTGTCTTCAAATATAAATTTTATTGATTGAGATTTGAAACATAAATCTATTTTTTTTTTGTATGTGAAAAAATTAAATATATTCACGACCTGTTTTACGGGGTTCTAACATAAGGATATTTTGCCGTTTAAAATCTCTTCGTTATGCAGGATTGAGGATCGATAATAGATGTTCCCTTTTGCACGCAGCGACCATTAAGTTTTCATGTTGCGCCTTAGAACTTTGATCAAGTATCTTACAAAAAAAAAGAGGAATTTATTAATGACTGTTTCCGAGTATTTTAAATTTTTTGTTCGTTTAAAGGACATTACATTCTTTATCCAAAGATTTTAATTTGATTCACAAAAGATATCTTGTATGGATGTATGTGTTAAAGGATGTATGGAAAACCTTAAAGGATGTATGGAAAACCCCTATGGTTGGTTTTGTATATACGATAGAATTTTTTGTATATACGATAGAATTTTTGTATAGTGAAAATTCTCATTTTTCCATTTGTTTTATTGCATACCAGATATATATATAATACATTGTTTATTTATAATTAAGATTATTTTGACTTTGTTTGTATTGCGATATATAAAATCGCATGTAGACATTACAATATTATAAAATTACTGCAGAATGTTTATTAATACTAATTGCATTATATATATATATATACATTTATTTGCATTTATGATAATATTTATGAATTGTAATACATACATTTGCATGTTACTTGATAAATGTATATGATATTATTTTGTTACAAAATAAATTGTAAATATAGACATTTTAAATAAATATAATAATCGAAACCGCATATGCACATATAAACTGAATAAATATGAACATTTTTGAAATTTTTTGAGCTCACATCTGTTATTGAATATATCTAAAAAAAGCAAAAAAAAACAATGTATATAATTCCATTATACAAAGTACCATATAATAATTTATTGCATCGAATCTTCTTTACTAACGTACACTCATTGAGAATTGTTATAGGGTATAGACAGACAGATGGATGAAAACAAACAATAAAGTATAATATTTTTAGTTTTTTTATCCTTCATACTTTTAGTGATTCTTATGCATCACAAAAGTATACACTTTATTTCAAAATATATATAAACTGATAGAAAAAAGCACATACTAAAGTAATACATAAAGTATTATATAAATAAAAAAAAATAATGGAAAAGCATAAACCATTTTCGGTACAGAGATCAAGTTTTTAAAGAAATATGATCTTATTTTATATATATATACACACTTTTATTCTGTTGTATATAGATAAATATGTATATTATGTGTACAATTTATATTATTATAGGCAATTTGAAATACTTTTATATTTTCCATGTTTTCAAGTATAAAAAATATATTGCAGTCTTTTTTTTTTTGTTATATTTTCTCTTATACATTTTATATTTTGGTATTTTAATATCGTTTATCTATTTCTTCTATAACAATTTTTGTATATCTAAAAATGTAAGTATAATAGATAATATATGATGATAATAAGGGGGTATTTTATCTGTGCGTATATATATTCAATGTATATAGGAGACAAATAGACAAATTTAATGGGCTAAATGTCAAATGGAAAATTGTATAGGCGGACACCATCAGCGCTCTGCAATGCTCAATTGTTATCAATTTTTGCTTTTGTTTCTTTTTCCTTTTTATACTATATATATTATAAATAGTCTTTGTTTTTTATTTGAATTAAGAAGTACTGAAAATGTATAGAATATATATAGAATTGTTATATTATACGACGACAAGGAATAAAATGGTATTTTGGAACTGAAACAGTAAAATGTCGGTATATATAAACACATTTATTGTGTTGTTATGCATCATATAAAGTTATTAGGTAGACAGAAAATTTTCTCACACATTGATTAATGATATTTTTTGTGGCTATTTATATATACAATAATAAAATGTATACATATTTATATATATAGAATAAAAGAAAAGGATGAGTACATTGATCGCATTTGATTTTGGACAGATATATTATGTATAACAAAGTAAACTGTTCATGGTGGGTAAATGATATTGGTCATATTAGAATTAAAATCAAATAATTTATATATATATATATATATATATACATATGGTTCGGACAAATGTAGATAAATTGTTTTGTGTATATATACTATATACTATATATATGGTATATGTATAGCGATATATTTTGTTGATATAGATATTTCGTAGATTATTTATAAGAATAATGATTAGATAAATGATTTGATTTTGATTTGCTATAGATTAGCTTTTTCCTTTTTCTATTTTTTTTGTTTTCATTCCATATATCAGCTATAATAGCTATAATATAATAGTTATAAATAGAATAAAATATATACATTATGACTGCTGATATACGGCTCGCGTTTATTTACCATCATTTCGTGATGAAAACATAACAATATTAATAAAATTATTATTATTATTATTATATGGATATGTATAAAAATACTCTATATGGTATATAAACATTTGATTGTATATAGAAATTTTATTATATATTTTCATATAATGTTATTGCAACAATGGAAAATATACTTTTATGAATATAGTTCGGATATATAAATGATATATATATATATATATATATATATATATAATACATAATATTTTATTGTTATATGTATATTTTTTATATCGGTGTAAAAAACGAATTATATCCATAAAATATGTATATATGACATTGATACTTAAAAATGTGTATTCATAAACAGTTATTATATGTACTTATACATATAATATATATATTTATTTTTTAATTACATGACATGAAATTGATGGTCTGGCATTTTATTTTTACTCTATCTATTTGAGGATCGTGATGTGTATGCATTTTCTTTTTATTATTTGTTCAACCTTTAAAAATGTATACATATATATAATTTAACATATATAAAAACATTATAATAATATGTGGAAAGCAGTGAAAATATTAGAATATCTCTGTTCATTGTTAGAAAGTAGTAATTTAAAGATTTTTATGGAAATTTTGTATATTAAGAATTCATGTAAGAAATAGTTATTTCTGAAGAAGCAAAAGTCACTTAAATTAAAAAGCAATACAATTTAAAACATTCACTAAAAACTCGCATTATTTAATAATAAAAAGTTTAATAGAGTCTTAAATCTTTCTTTTTGTGTGAAATAATATAACAAACTCACTATATAAGATGAATGGCGAAAATAAAACTGTTAATGAAAATGGAAAAACATTCACGGAAATTACTACAATATGGAAAATACGTAAACATTATTTTTTTCATTTATCCATTTAAGGTCTAAAAAACATGACAATATTTCATAATATTACTTTTATTCCTGTTTTCTAGATTCAACCGTCACAATCATGACTATTTTGTATTTAATATTCATATTATGGTCAATATGTTTTAATATATGTATAATTAATTAAAAAATTCTATTCATTATTCTATTTCCTCTTTTCCGCATATAAATACACAATATGAATCTTTTATATTCATTAGCTCCCATGTCATATATATATTATCCTTATATATATGTTATCATATATATATGTATTATGTTAAGTACTAATGATCACATTTAAAATATGTTTTAAGTCACATTCTTACACAAATATAATTTATCAACTAAATGTGCATAAGATTTCCGAATTATATATAGTATATAGTTATATGTAAAAAAAGGAAACATTTTTCTATTAAAATACACAATAGATATATATTTATTTTAGATTTATCACACAATAACAGTAAATCGCGTCGTTGTCGTCGTCTTGATACAACTAAATATGATATAACATTAGTATACATATATGAAACGAACTAAATCAAGAAAAATGATAGAAAATCTGATGAAAATATGTGACTTGTTTCTATAAATATATATATAAAATGAAAATAAATCCTATATAATAATAAGTTTATGAATACTTCTTCTTTTTTTTGTTCCTTTTTCATTATATATATATATAGATATAATGTATTTTTTATAGCTATTTCTCATATTTCTTTTTGGTTTTTTTTTATATATTATCGTATTTACCCTTTAAATGTGTTTTACCTACATTAAGATTTTTATTTTATTTTTTTTTGTAATACAATGGTAATATGCTTAAAGTTTTGACAAGATGAATTTATGAGTTTAAGTTGAGGAAAAATCTTTAATAATATAGAATGTCTGTTAAACTAAAATATATTTTCTATCAAAAGTTTTTATATATTTTCATATTGTATATATGCATAAATAGATGATAAATATTATTTTGTGAAAATTGCCTTAAAAATAATAATAATAATCAAAAGAAAAAAAAATGTTTTCTTAATGATAAATCCATATTAACTTTTTGACAGTATCACTTTTGTTTAAATCAAAAATATTATTATATAAATTATTATATAGATTATTATAAAAAAAAGATTTTCATTCTTAATGTTCATTATCATCATATTCAGAGCAGCGGCGTCTCTTGAAAAATTTGATTCATATATCTCCAACATGATAGGATATTCCGAAAGGCATACATATATGTTATAATTATAGCTAATTTATGCGGACAACAACTTTGTCGTTCAACATAGTACGGAATATTCTATTGGATATTTTAACGACATTTTTCATAAAGACGCCCTTTTTATAGAGATTTTATATCAGAACAACAAAACTAAAAATTATATTCCTCATCATAAATAAATAAATTTGTTTTTGGCATTTGTTATAATTTAGTATAGATATACTGTTTTTATTGTAGAAATTTATCAGTTTAAAAGTTTAAAAAAGAAAATTGTTCATTATTATTATACTTTTCTATCGTTTATATACATATATGACAAAATATATTTATACAAATTATAAAATTATATTTGAATTATTAAAATGATGTTTCCTTTATTTTGACTTTAATTTATTGTATGCACATTAAGATTATTAATAATTGTCTAATTGGCAAATTGAAGACGTTTATTTTAACCATATGTTTGAAATTTAAGATTGAATCATTACAGATATTTTCATTGAAAGTTTCTGCAAAATTAATAATAAAGATGCATACACTTATTTAATTTTATTTGTACTTTAATTTCGACTAATCTTTATGGACATTACCGAAATCGACGAAAATCAGATTTTTAGATATTTGGAAAATTATACAGCGTTTCTCTAGAAGCATATGATTTTTGAATAATCTATATACAATTAATAGATTGCAATTACCGAATTTTATGAAGCATATACAATTTAAATTATTCTTAAATAATATGCGGAATTATAAGTTTGTTTATATACAAATAATTTTGTGGTTTATTTTTATTCGATTTAATAATAATTTATTCCGTATAAAATATTTTGCTAGATAAACATGTGTTTAAATTTATAATAATAATCAATTTTTTAAATATTTTGTTGGAATACAATTTATTTGTGCAACATTGATGTTATTTTTATATGAAATCTTGTCGTTTCTATATGGTGAATTTACGTGTATTTTGTATGAGATTGTGTTTATATCCTTTTATCCGCATATAAAGAACATAAATATATTATAGTAAAATCTATATATTGATGGGGTTTATAGAAATAGCATAGTTTTGTGTGTTTTTTTTTTATAAATATTAGGTAAACCGATTTAAAATTCTATTCACATTCATTTATTCCTCTTTTACTCTATATATATATATATATATATATATATATATTATTTTAAATGAAATACTATATTTGCTATACATTTTACATCTGCAATATAAATATAAATGAATACGTATACGTTCTATAATCATTTTTGGACTTAATATTTATCTATACCATCAAATATATATACAATATAGTGAATATTAAAACTATATGTTTAAATGCAGGTATAAGATAATAAACTATACGATGTGAATAAAATATACAATCTGATTTGTTTCACTTATTTACTTATTCTAAATAATATAGACTATTTTGATTACAAAACAAAATCATCACAATTATACTAACAATAATTTTAATTTTTGAATAATAACATTTATTATATGTGAATTAATTTAAATGATTTATAAATTACTTTATTATTTTAATATTTAAAAAAAAAATTTCTCATCAATTATAAATAAATTTTATATTAGTTATACAGTATTTATTTATTTATTTATTTATCATTTAAAAATATTCAAATTTCAATATATGAAAATGATGGCATAACAATTTACTATGCATAAAATCAATAAATTTATCATCATAAAGTTCCAAGTAAACTTCCATTTGATTTGAATATAAAAGAATTGTGTTTTATATTTTCTAAACTCCTATCTACCTCTTCGCTATATATATATATATTTTGTTATACAAATAAATTTATTTTTGTGTTTCTAAATATCAAATACATACCATATTATACATATATATGTATATATAAAATAATGTCTTTTCTCATCAGAATATTTAGATTTTATAAAAATATACACATTTTTAAATAAATATATATACATAATATTATGATATAAAATAACACACACATACATCGCTTTTGTGTATATATTTATAAAGTTATTTTTTATATATATTTTAACAGGTATATTATATACATAAAGGTATTTATTTTATGTATAAATTATATATATAGGAAAATTTATTTAAAATATTTAGATTCCACAATTTTCTAGATGACTAATCCTGAAATATTTTATATATACAGTTAGTTATATAGATATTTTATAAAACATGATGATCAAAGCATTTTCATATTCTATATATATTTGTGTATACATTGCACAATATATAGTACAATGATAATATACATTAATATTTATTTGAATATATAAATATTAAAGCTTGTCTTTCTCTATATAAATATGGCGATGATATGATGAAGTAGGTTATATTTTGTATAGGTTTATACAAATATAATAACAAGTAAAAAATATAAAAATTGTTTTTATTCTTATACGTGTAGTACGCAGATATATTACAAAATATATATCCACAGGTAGGTAATGAACTATAATGAGTTATGATTTGGTTTTTTTATGGAACAGAAGAGATGAATATTTTTATGTCAATCGGTGATAGTTAAAAAAAATTCTATATATACACACATATAGATCAGTCGTGCGTTTTTAGGATACTGTCTATTTACTAAATTTGATCAAATAGAATATTATCAAAAGTTTAACCATTTGCAATTATATAAAATTTTAAATAGTATATATTTTCTAGACCCAATTAAAATACATTTAGTAATAATAAATGTATATATTAATTCCCACCACATATATGTATAAATTAATTATTAATGATGTAGTAAATAATTAAAACAATTAATTATGAACATTTTCAAAGCTTTTCATTTAAAACAATTATATTAGTTTATTGCGTGTTTTTTGATAAAAATCTTTAAATGAATTGTATATATATAGATGTACGATCAATGTACGAATATGTATATACATACATATATACTATATAGATGGTGATAAATATTAAAAATATAAACATATCTATTAAATAAATAATTATACTTTTATTTTCCCATTCATATAAATAATAATTAACAGAAGTAAAGCATGCAAACAAAAATATACAAAATACAATAAATATACACAAAAACAACAATCATTTAGTTTATGGTTTATTATTGTGCGTTAATAAACAAAAAATATATTTATAAGATTGACACACCAAAATATTTAACAAATAAAAAAAAAACATTCTTTTTTTTCTGTTTTATTTATTTAATTTTTTTTTTCAGCAGATCCTTTAATCTTTTCATATATATGGAAAATGTGAATGTGACACGCAAATTATAAAATATTAAAAATCCTACTATATTTTTTGCTGAAATGAATCTATATATACAGCTTAAAAAAATGTGAGAATTAAATACATAAAATATTATTTTTATAATCAGATTTTTCCATATTAATAAATAATATTTCATTTTGTGTTTATTTTAATATTCACCTTTATGTTTATTATTCATTAACATGAAATCTAAAAATTATACATGGGATTTTAAATAGATAAATACAAGTTATTATTTTGCATATAATATACAAATGAAAGAATTATTCTATTTTATATTTTTCGCTATGATTACAATAAAAAAAATTTTTACTCTCTATAATAAAAAATTATTTTTCGTTATTTGTAAAATAAATTTAATATAATAAATTGAAAGTAAAAAAAAAAAAATTTAATGAATTCAACAACTTGTATAAAAGAATATTTTCGTGATAAATTGATTTTATTTTTGTAAAATAAAGGAAACCAAAATAAAACAAAAAAGAAAAATGAGCTCATTATATTTATTATGTTAAATTAAAAATTTTATGGTTTACATTTTCTTTCTATACACGCGTATATGTAATTAAAACTTTATTCTTTTATAATATAATATATATGTATATAAACACAACACACATAATAATAAGTGAGTTAAATATTAATTATATATTTTTTCCAATTTTTATATCATTATATATTTTAGTAATTATAAAATGTATAATAAAATGGCAATTGAATGTTTGTAAATGGTTTCCTTTTGTGATAAACGCTAAATATATAGAAACAAAATTTATATCTGGAGGTCATAGATTTTATTATATATTTTATAAAATTCGTAATTTCTTTATAATATTTTTCATTTATTTATCATTATAAAATTTCTAATGAAAAAAACTACTTTAACTTCATATTTGTTAATTACCTATAATCCAAATAAAAATCAAACCGTAATAACTGTCGGATAGTATTCACAGATAAATATTTGTTATCTTATTTATCTAAAAAATTTTCATATAATCAAAATTCTGATAAAACAACATATAATTTATTCTAAAAGAAATTATTTCGCTTTTTTGCGTAAAAAAAATGAAACCATAATTAAAAAATAATTACAATTTATAATAATGTTGCGTTTAATTACATTTTAATTGAAGACTATATATGGAAAGAAAAAAATAATGTATATATGTAATTATTTAAATATAAACAAATCTAGAGCTATAATTGAAATTATATATATTTTGTATTTAAAATAATAATTATTTATATTTTTTCTTTTTAAATAAAAACAAATATGAAAATAAAACTTCATACACAGACACATTAAATATATGTAACAAATTACATAATAACACAGTTAAACAATAAATAAATAATAATAAAATTATATAGCTTTAACAAAAATAAATTTTCTTTTTCTCATAATATATGAGCATTTATCTTATAAGAAAAGTTAATAAGTTTTGTAACGCAAAATTTTATACTTTTTATATACTTATTTACATATATACAAAATAAGGTGTTTGTAAAAATATATATTTCGCGGAGATTCTGTATATGTGTGTTATTATTTTATTATTATATATTTGTTAAATTTTTATGGTTGTATAATAAATTGAAAAATTGCCTTGGCAATAATCCATAAAAGTTTTCTTGAATATTTATTTTATTTAATTTGTTGTAATTTCTTCATTTATTTTTTACTTCTCATAAATAAATACATTTGCATATGTAAACATTCTTTATCCTACTTGGTTATTTTTATTTTTTTGTAAATAATAATGTAGATTAATCTTTATTTGAATTGTATATACAAATTTATACGATTTTTATTTTTGCCATTTTTTTTTAGATTTACTTGTACAAATAACATTATATATATAAACTATACGCGGATATGTCAGTTAACAAATATTTTATTTACTTTTAAAAAAGCGAATATAATTGATTTAATTTTTGTTTTTTTATTTAAAATCATAAACTTTCACACTTATGTGATTTATTAGCCATAATAATTGTGATGATTATTTATTATTAAAAATAAATTTAATTCGCAAAATATTAAGCGTATATAATACAAATTCCGTTTGATTTTCTATTGTTTAGAAAAGTATTTCGTTATTTGGGTTTCTATAAGAAAACTAATTCATTGTATGATTTTCCTTGTATAAAGAATTCTGAAGAAGATTTTCTATATAAAAAATTAATTCTTATTGATTGTCCATTTGAAAGTGAATTTGTACTGATAATTACAGTTTCGGTAATAAAAGCAACAAATTATGAAACTATAACAATACAGAAGACGGCAATCAATAGTCAAACGAATATTATTTCATAACTGCGATTATTTTCAATTCATAAATTCGGAACAACATATGGTCCTTTTGATTTACCCAACAAACTACTATCATAAAATCTATATTTATCTGTATCTGTTGTATTGAACCAGAATAATCATACCCTAAAATATCCATCATTATTTAGTATAGTACCAAATTATGTAGATTATATAACAAATGTATAAATGCAGATATAGATAATAACTTTTAATATTTATATGATTAAACAAAATTTTAACTCTATGTATATAATATATGTATAACAAGAAAATTCATATTAAAAATTTTTTAATTATAATTTATATTAACAACGATTTGAGTTTGTAAACATATTTATGTATATGAATAATATATACGTACTATATTTGGTACTATAGTTATTTTATAAGAACTATTAACAACACCATGTATATTTAAAATGTGATTCTAATTTTGTTATATGCCTCTCTAATAAAATATATGTCGTTTATATATAGTATAAACGGAATAGTTTAACATTTGTTAGAGTCGAATACATATTTGAATAATATGATGATGTGAATGCTGATATTATTTGAACATATATTACATACATTCTATATATAGATATGTAATGTACAAATAAGAAATATGATACATGAAATATATTTACACCATATATAATAATAACTTTTCCATTATATACACTATAAATGTTTAATAATAATATATACATATGCTCTATTACACACATATGTAACATAAACAATATAATATATAATAAGTATACACACAACGAATAAGAAAAGCATTTAAATTATAACATTTGAAGGAATATATTTTATGAAATAACATATGTAAATAATGAACATTATTTTGCAAGAAACTAATAATATATATAAATATATGTTGTATATAGATGGTAAATAACAATTTTCTTTATATATATGAAATTATGAACATATAGCGAAAAAGATTTTTCTTATACACATATTGAGCAAGTTCAAACAATATTATACTAATATATATAGAAATATAGTTAAGTCATTTATCAAAATATTTATATATATCATATATAAAACTTACATAACTTGATATATTTAATGCAAATACATCATTTTATTTTTCCTATATTGAATATTTTTGATATATACACATTTTAATATTTATGTATTAGTATATATATATAAAAGTTTTCAATTGCCAAACTATAATAAAACAAATATCATCATATTTATAATATATATACATATCCAGATACTGTATAAGATTATTATTTGTTCCATATATAATCCCCTATGTATATTTAGGTATATGGTATATGTGAAAAGATGGAAAATTCAATTTTTTATAACAAATAAAAATCGTATATAAACGCGTGTGTATGTGTATGTGTGTGTATACATTTTATAAATATATCTATATATACATATGCTGAGATATGCATTTTTCATTGCCTTTATATATAAATTTATATGCTTTCCAGATATGGTACAGAAAATATATGCTCTTCTACATATAGAAATAGATAAAAATAAATATATGTTATATAGAAATTCCATAAGCATTATATAATAAGTTTTACCTATTTTATCTTTTGCATATATTGCACACACTACAAATCATAGAAATTTACGAACTTGTAAAATTTTATTGTTTTTTTCATGTATGTACAATATACATTTAATACACAATACATCATAATTTATTAAATAAACTACTATGTATTTATGTATCTAGAAATATAAATAAAAAAAAAATATATAACTCATAAATTTCTATGTCACAAAGTGTATAAAAAAATATATTGCATATGTATAGTATATGATATATAGTTAGATCTATATATATAAAATGTAATGAATGTAATATTATTTATAATGCACGTAAATATAAAATATGGATATGTATATAGTTGAATTTATATGCGACGACGACGATGAAAAGCATTTTAACGGAGGTTATATACGTTTTATTTCTATACGTTTTTATTTTTTGATTGAAACATTTTTGATAAAGAGAAAAAAAATTAAATTTTTCACAGTATACATATAATATAATACATAAATAGAAAATGTATATATGCATGAAGTTTCTTTTCATTTTTTTTTTAATAAAACATACTTTTTATGTTTTATGGATAGGTATGAGTTTGATAAACTTTACGTATAGTTTCTTTTTTTTTTATTTAAAGTTTACCTTTAAGATAAATAATAATACTTTTATATATTATATATAGATCGTGGTTGTGGTGTGTATATTGACAGCAAATATAATTGCTCTTTTTTTTAGACATTTATTTATTTATGTTTAAAAACAACCACTTTATATCGTTGATGGCCATAAAATTTATTGTGATTTTAGTTATTTAGTTGAATTGATGCTTGAATTCAATATATATATATATATATATATATATATATATGAAATGGAATAGATGTGAAATTAAAAGTAAATTTAACGTAAACTATAATTAATTTGTGGCACTGTTTAATCATACCAGTACCATATTTATTTATCAAAATTGCATTTTCAGATACAGTATATCTGAACTTATATTATAGTAATTATATGTTTAAAATCATCAATGTTTAAATCATAATTGTTCAAAAAAATCATCAATGTTAGTAAAAATTTTGCAAAATCAATTTTGTTGGACATTATACATGATTATTTTTCCTTAAAACTAAACTTCGATGACAAACTTTAACAAAGCGATATATGTGCAGCAAAAGTATTGACATATATTTATATTATTATTATACTTTTAACTGGTCAATGTAGTTTTCTATAAAGCATATTATATATACAGAAAATATATACGTATTAACGTATTATATATATCCTTATTGTTAAAGTCTAAAAATATATATGTACATGTAGAACTCTGTCGATTATAGAATATATTTTATTATATATAGATAAAACGATTCTAATATATAATTCTATATACATTTTACAATATTGCTTTTTATTCTCGAATACACAAAACACAATAGAGAATAAGTGTTGAACACACATATTCATATATATGTATATGCAAAGTGATATGCATAAAGGATAATACAGGATATAAATACAAAATACTCATATATAAACGTATAAGAAATACATATATACATATATATATATATATATAAAGAAAATATAATGTATGTATTTTAAATATAAAAGTAGTACATTTTGTCGGAAATAATATTGCAAAAACTTGATACAAACTGCTCGATATATATATAAAAATACAGAGAAAACAGTTTTGTACATATACGACACATCATTCATGCATGTATATATAGTGAATATGCAATATACATAATATAAGATATATTGATTTATATAAATGCATATGTATGTTAAATACAATAAATAAAAGAAACTAAAATTGATATACCGGATTTAAAGAGTTATGTCGAATGGATGGACTTTAAGTCCTTTATCACATATATGCCTGCGTTGTTGTGTATTTCATGTGCATTTCTAATTTACAAATGCTATATATATATGTACTTTTATCATATACAGCAAATGCTAATAGAAAACATATGTAGAGTAAAATTGATGGAAATGCATTGAAATTCAAATATATATGTTTTACTTTTATGTAAAAATATCTATATATATATACCATATATGGAAATAAATTTTAAATGATTGAATTACATTAAAAATTCAATTCGTCTATATCTGAAGAAAACATTTCTTTTGAAAAATTCTTTAGTATTAAATTTCTTGCGAGTATTATGCAAATATTTCATTGTATAAATTAAAAACCTAATCGAAAAAAGATTATAAAACTACACAACATAAAGGTCTGACATTTACATTTTATTCTTTAAAAATAAACTCAAATAATCAGCAAATAATATTTTCTATGTCACATTCTATATTTCATTTTTGTATTACATATGATATAATATCAATTTCTTCTTACCGAGTTAATGTAATATATTAAGATTATTTATATAATCTTTAAGGCCAAATATACTCTTATAATTTACAATCGATATATGAGTTTTCATATATATATTTAAAAGAATTTTGGGTACATTTTTATTTTTATTCCTTTCATAATCTTAAAAGATTCTCTGATATATAGAATTTATGAAATAAAAATGAAAATGTTATAAAATTTTGTAAAAATATGTATTAAAAATGTTCCTTTGGTATAGAATTTAAAAAAAATTTCTTTTTTATTTTGTTTTTCGTGGAAATTTCATTGTAAATATTTTTATTTTTTATATATAAAAAAAATATTATTATATATTTATATTTGTATATAGAATTTCCCCATAAATTTAATCGTTTTATATATGTATAAAACTATTTCATATGGGTTTTATATATGGAATTCATCTGAAAAGGATTTCAAGGAACAAACCTGTAATAAAACTTAAAATCTACCTTTGAATCAAATAAAATAACATAATATTGTTTTGGAAGTCGAAAAATACCTATATAGATTTGCGCAAAATTATAAGATATATATAGAAAACTAATTCTTTATTAAATTTTTCATATATAGAAAACTACTTCTATATTAGATTTTCCATATAGAAAATTTAGCCAATATTCTTATTGGACTTTTTATTTAGAAAACTAACTCTTTTTTTTATTTTTATTAGATTTTTTTCAAATATTATTTTATATTTATAATTTAACTGCGAAATATATATGCTGAATAAATCCAAATATATATAATATATTTGGAATTGTGACTTTATATAGTTTTTACGCGACTGAATGAAAATATATATTTATTTATATTATATGAAGCGTCCCCAATCCTCACATATCCTTTTATTTTTCTTTTTCATATTTTTTTATCAATTTTTATTTTATATTATACGATACACCATATCCATATATAAATATATTTAACAGAGTAAATATACGCGAACAATTGTTATAATAAAATTTTCTATATACGAAAGCACCTTTAAAAGTTCCACAATATAATATGTCTATATATAACTACATATTAGAGTATATACGTATATATTTATATAAATATAAAATTTTATTATATTCTAGAGACATTCTTCAATGCAATTTCTTTATGTTCATTTTACATTTTTATAACATAAAAATGAATTATGAGTGCCATTTAACTTGTTTTTATACATTAGATAGAAAAAAATAATGTACATTTATTATATACAATTTTAAAGCATATATTTTTGTATACACTTTGAGGTATATACTTATTATACTGTCGTATAGTTTATATTCCTTTAAAATATATATACAAATAGTATATACATATATGTGGGTTTCGAAATGCAACAAATATAGTATAAATACAAAAAAAAACCTTCGTGAGATTTTTGCTCCTTTAGCTAATTTATCTTTTAAGGTTTAATTTTATATTGTATATATGTTTTTTTTAATATTTTGCTTATGGACATTATTATGATTGTTAAATTTTTTAATTAATTAGTTATTATAAGGATTCATTATTTTTTTTTGTTTGACATTCATTGTATTATGGTTATATAAATAAAAATCACAGCATTTTATTCTGATTTTATATACGTGAGGGTTATTTGTATATATGAAATTTATTATATTCGCATATAATCCCTTTATTCAATATTTAAAATTTGTTTTAAAATTTTTTCCATTTAAAAATTTAAACGAAAAACTTAAGTAATATTAATAATAGTTATATTAATATTACTTAAGAAAATAAAACCTTTCGCATTTTATTTATTAAAAGAAAATCAAAAAGAATGTTTTTTTTAGTCTATACTTTTTAATTATAGATGTTAAAATAATGCAAATACTAATAAAAAACAATGGAGAATTTTATATATATAAAACAAAAAAAAAACACCAGAATATTATATTTCTTATTCATATTCCAACAATAGTATCAGTTCTTTAATTATAATATATAGAAAGTCATTGTTTTTTAGTATGTTTAAATTATATAAGGTAAAAATATATCACATTGAAGGAAGCCCTTTGAAATTGTATCTTATAATAGAAAAATATTTACAAGAAAAAGCGTATATCCAAAATAGGAAAAAGGAAGCATGATTATTAAAAATTAAAATATAAATAAACAAAAATTATTTCTTTTTCATTTATATAGTGACGACACTGTTCTTCGTTTTACTTTGACTTTTAGAAGAAATAATTATTATTACCAAAAAAATTTTATAACTTTAATAATCTAGGGACGGTTTTTATTCATGTTTCATACATATATAAATATACATAACTATGGATTGCACTGCTTTATGCATAATTTTAATGTATATATAGATATATAACAATATATATTGTACGTATATATATATATATATATATATATATACATTTTAGAATAAAATATTATATAGGAAAAGATGAAAGAAAATTAAAAGCCTTTATATATTTTAAAATCTCCATTCTTTTTTCATTTCATATAGTATAGAATGAATAATAATAATAATATACGAAATATACATATACAAAACACTTCAAAATTTAATTAAATATCTTTAATAAATCGAAATAGAGAATTTTATTATATACATACATATTTTATATGGTATATATATAAATAAATTGAATGCTTTTTAAAATTCAATCACATATAATTTAATTATTATTGAATTTTCAATTATTATTATTTATACATTAAATATATGGTATATATATGAATATGAAATATTATTATTATTATACATTTTCCTTTTTATTTAAAAAAAAAATATTAAATTTATTCCAAAATTTCAATTCATTCAAGGATTATTAAACAAGTATTGAAAATATTTTTATAATAAAAAATTGATTGGTAAATTATTAGTAAGGGCAATCCGCTGCAATAGGCGCTTAGAAAAATTTGGATGAGAAATGTTTTCTCATTTTATTGTATAGGTTTTCGTAAAAGAAATTTTGCATAAATGAATTCTTTTAATATCACAATATTTTAATATATCCATCAATCAATCAGTCGTCCCATTTATTTCTTTTTGTTAAAATACCATTCATATATTATTAAATCAAAGAAAAAATCAATTTCATTATTTTGAAATACTATTTTTCAAACAAAATTCAATTAAAAAAAATTAATGCTATTCAGAGTTTTTAATAGAAAATATTTTATAATCGATGTTGACTTCCCCCCCTTTGAATCTACCATCAATTTCGTAGTTAAATTAAAATTATTTATTTATTAGAAATATAATTTTAACAATACCGATTACGTGTATGTAAATCTCAATAAAATTCATATGGTTTTTTTAAGAATAAGAAGAAGAAGAAAAAGAATTATTGAATGACCTATTTTGATATTTTGTTTTTTATTATTACTTATTTTAAATTACAAAAAAAAACAAATATAATATTTTTTTGTATGTTATCCCACACTATATATGAAAAAGAATAGATTTTTTTTTTATTTCACAAAAAAATAACATTCCTAAAAACATATTTATTTTGTGTATTTATTATTATTTTCTTTTTTTTTATTCATGCGAATTGCGATATATATGACGAAAAAAATAAAATAAATATTAGTTTTTTTATAAATTAAAAGAATTTGACCTATTTATTTTCTTCTTTTTTTTTATTATAGGGAAAATAATAATTAATAATCGCATCTATAGACTTTATTTTATTATACGTATATTTTTTAATAATATATTTGTATGTCTTCCAATAAGTATATTTTTGCAAAACAATTTTACAAAATATATAATGATATGAATATATAAATATTTTATAACTATATATAGAAAGAAAAGTGTATATATACGAAGTACTTAAATGAAAATATTTATTATATTTTGGATCGTTTTTATTATTAAACTATGCCATTTATATTTCCCATTAATATACTCTATATATTTATAAGTATAAACAGAAATCATAGTGAGAATTCCTATTTATATATATATAATAATTTATGTTATATACAACATAATAAAATCAGTCGTGTAGAACATCGATCAAACAGGATATTTTAAATTATTTGTCGGTGTTTTATATATATTAGTATATGTTCATATATACTTATATATATTTAGAAAACAATATTTAAAAAAAAACATAATAAAAATATGTTTCTATAAATAGAAAAACGTTTTTCATGTATAAAATGCGATTTCCTTGTTTTTCATGTGCGGTTTTTCATGTTATATATTATATTGGACGAAATGGAAAATGTGAATGGGGGGGTATAAATACGTATAGAAATTTATTAATATATACGTATAATATATAATAATTTTGATTTATAACAACAACCAACAGTACAAACACAAAAAACAAAATAAAGGGTTGAAAACATTCTTTGTTTATAAATCTAATTATTATACATATATATATATATAATTTACCTTAATATAGAGCATATCGTTTGAAATATAACCATATATACATTTATATATATATATATAGGAATATGTATCAGATTATTATTACTGGGGCCATTTCTATCCAATATATAGTAATTCCCTCTATATATATTTATTTATATGTATATAGCAGCAAAATTAATTTTTCCCTTTTGCTAAAGCTTTGCTTCTTCTTGCTGCTCCATATTTGCTTTATGCGGTTGGTGTATAATAAAAAGTTGCATCAAGATAACATTTTGCGCTGATGGTTTAATTAATTTTTTCTTTTTTTTTTTGTTAATAATAATAATTGTTTACCTTTATTATATATTTGGATAAAATCTCTTACTGCGTGTTGTGAAATAATGAGAAATTAATTTTAAATTGTATATTTAATTATATGTTTTGTAAATAGATAGTATTTAACGTGATGTAATATTGATGTAAATTTATATTTTATATACAATGGAAATCATAATGGAAATCATTAAAAATAATATACAAAATGTTACTATACTATAAATTATATGTATATATTACAATGTGGTGAATTAATTTTGAGCGATTTACAATGTTATATCGCACCATTTCAATAACTCTGTATAGTAATATCGCAATAAGCTCGCAGTCATTTAGGGTTATTATATATTATTTGGTTTATTTGCAAACAAAATTTGTTTAAATTCAAAGAAAAGTTCCTATTGATTGCTATTGGATATTTACGATGAGTATATTATTCATTTCGAACAGTGACACTTAATTTTAACAGAACCATTAACGTTGATAGTCACGCCAAACCGTTTACAAACCAAATGAATGAACGACTAAATGAACTAAACTAAATTTCTTGAAATGTTATACAAATCCCTCAAAACAAATGGAAGAAAGTATAGTAACCATCCAGTATTAACGTTCAAAAATAATAATAGTATTTAATTTATAAAAAAAAAAAACCTCAAAATTAATATACGTCGCGTACATATAAAATTTGTTGGATTTCAATTATATAATGCGATGAAATTACCATATTATTATACATTAATCATTATTTTTTTCGCAAAACCTAAATAGAAATTGTGAAATAATGATAAAAAAATTTACGGATTAATTGAAAAAAAAATAAAATAAAAATAATGATGTTATTTCGGTTAAAAAGAGTATTTGTATAGTATATATTCAGATGGGTATATATAGTTTTGTTTTAAATTGTATAATCCACATTTATTTGGTTTGTTAAATCAATTTTATAATTGCATTTGGATATATTTTGTATACTCTTTTACAAATGGAACAAAAAAAACCAATTTTTTTTTGTTATATATAAAAAATTACCAATTGATGAAATGAATTAATGTATTACATATAAATATATACAATATCAATTTACATAATGTTTTTTTTTTTAAATAAAATTTCATTTTTATGTATAGCTTTTTTTTTGTATTAATTTTGTAAATATCTATATATAGTAAATTTATTTACAAATTCAATTTCATGTTCATTACACTTTTTCATTGATTGTTTTTTTTTTAAATGTAGTTTTTTTAATGGGTATTGTAGAAAATTGTATAAATTAATTTCGATTCAATAATATTGTAATTTGAATGTTCATAAAAAATGTTTGAATTTGATACCTTTCGAATCAGCCGGCATAGCAGAATACATTTGCCATTTTGTATATATTATTCATAATCTTTACTAATCCATAAGTGCAGTTAAATAAGAGATGAATTTCAATTAACAAATCGTAATTTATTGAAACAAATAAAAATTATATTCATTTAATTCAATGATACTAAATTAATTAGTTATATTTTTACATTAGCGTAAATAATACACTTGTGATATTAATAATTCATATAACAAAAACATTGTATTATAAAAAAAAATTGTTTTTTTATATAAAAAGGTACTTTATTTTGTATAAATACACGGAAATATTTTGAAGGGTGTACTTGGAGGGTATAATAATGGAATAAACATAAAAAACGCAAAAAAAAAAAGGATTTTTCAAATTGTAAATCCTTTAAATTATATTATTATATTTGTATATATAAATTACATGAAAGAGCACGTGAATATAATTATATGTATAAATAATATATAAGTGATTATATAAATAAGTAAATATATACCTTTAATATATACATTATTTTAATATGTATAAAAATTAAATTTATGTATTAAAAGTAATGGAATTTTCAAGATTTTTCATATTAAAATTAATATTGTTTTTAATTTATACGCATATATATTTTAATACAATATAATGTTTGAATATGCAAACAAACAAACAAACAAACAAACAAATATATAAATAATAAAAGTATTATTATAAATATAAAACTATACTTAAAAACATTTATATGTTTTATACTAATTATACTAATTAATTTCATATATCTTTTATAATTAAATGTATAATTTATAAATTATTACATATATATAATAAACAAATGCGATATGTTTGGGGGATAAAATAAAATGTATATATATATTAATATTTATTCAGTACTTCATATACATTCGCATTCATTGTCTTCTAAATATACTTTTATACATAATGCATATGCGTTTGTTAAACTCATTATATATATAAATTCAAATAACTCCACTTGGAAGACGAATGGTTTTAATTTTAAAATTCTCTTTAATATTTATAATTCTAATTGATAAATATTTTATTATATATAATGATTTTCACACCAGACGTATAGACAATTTTTATCATATGTTATATAGAGATTATGTTATTTATATATAGAAGAAGCAAATATTCATTATTATTGATTATATTCAACTCTAAATGGAAAAAATTGAATTCACAAAACATTTATGTTGAACTCTTGTCTATAAAATTTTTTGTTTTTTGTTCATATAAGGATAATAATATATTATTTATTTATGTTTAAAGACAATTTTCATTCACACCTTCTTCAACTCAGACAACTGCTCTTGCAGACAACAAATAGAAATAAAGCGATAAAGAAATATTCAAAATAAATTTTTCAATTATATTATGTCTATATTATGAAAAGGATAAGAGATTTATGATATTAAAAAATATAAATGATAAATTATTTTTTAATCAGATAACAATAACAAAACTTTAAAAAAAGAATACTACACTTGATGAATGATTCTGTATTTTCAATATAATTGTTTACAGATTTTTCAATCCCATATTTAAAGACATTGCAATTAAATATTTAAACCTACACAATTCGATGAAACTATTGAAATTGAACAGCAAAAATGGTTTATGTTTCTGGAAAAACAATCGTAAAGCTGATAAATAATTTTTGCAGCATCCAAAAGGTATTTATGTAAAATTTAAAGGATAAAATAAAATGGAAGGTTGATCAAAAAATAAAAAAGGAGTATTATAATTTTTTTTTGTTCTATTAATCGCGATATTACATATACATAAATATATATTTAATATAGATAATTTGTATAAGGATATATGTATATATATTGAATGCATTTATTATAAGACGATATTCGTTTTTCCATTGCCTTCTTTTTTTAATATATATTTTGCAATCAGTATATGAGTGTTTCTATATTTTTATATATACATACATATATATCCATATAGATAAATATGCAATGAAATATATAAGTCCACATCTACTCTTATATAATTTCTTTACATTATATTGAACATTTTATTTCTACTCCAATAAATACATATTTCCTTGCAATAATAGATATATATATATATATATATTATATTTTTTATATAGCGTTTTGTTTTTATATTATTATTATTATTTTATTATTCCCTGTCTCAATATAGAACTTGCCCGTCCTCCCATTCCAAGATATATATATATATATATATATATTAACTATATTGATTTATCTTATATATATATATATATATCGATATAATGTATATATACTAAATACTTATATATTTAACTATTTATAATATATCTAGCTATAATATGGTGAGTACACACTCGTTAATAGAAGTGGAAAAATTATTAGTATCATAAATTTTTCAATAAAAATACTTTTCAAGTGTTCAATTGTGCGATATTGGAGATGAGTATTAAATAGACCATGTTTTTTTTTGTACTTTATATACAAAAAAAAATATACATTCAATGTAAAAAAAAATTCAAATATATAAGAGTTATTCGAGTTACATTATAAGTTCGTTTATTATTAAAAAGGTTAATATAAAATACGCAATAACATTTATAACAAGTTTATATACATGTTATATAAAATGAACTAAAACATGGCATATAAAATAATATTGAAATATTCAACATTATTCTTATAAAAATACAAAAATATTTTATTTCAATTATATTGTGTTATCAAAATTTGATCTTTTACACAAATTATTTATAAAAAAAATACATCAAAATAAATATAAATATTTATTGTTAATATAAAAATAAAGAAAAAAAACACACACACACACAATATATATATTTATTAGAAACAATTTTTACAATCTCTGAATTCTGAATCAATTCATGTCACCCAATTTTATAATACATAAATTTTAAAATCCAATAAAAACATGAACGCATATAAATTATAATATATTACTTGAATATATAAATTTTTTTTTGTTTTTCTCTATTTTGCTATATATGATATAATGTATATATTTTAACTGTGTTGTATTACGAAAAAAAAAAGAATAGAATAATAAACGATATTTATATGTATACAAATACCCCGCCCGTATATATATATGTATATATAAACTTTAAATCCTATTTAAACTTAAGCTTTCATCCTTTTAGCTTATTACATTTTCCCATTCATCATTATCGAAAAATGATATTGCATATTTATACTGTGCTTGTATATACATATATTTTGTACAACGAATATATACAAATATATATAAAAGTTTATTTAAAAAGATGATATAGATTGCATATGCCCGCGTGCAGTAGCGTTGTGTGAAGATATGATGCGGTTTTGAAAATCCAAACGATAGGTTATTTGGACTTGGATTAGGAAAATTCCGGAAAATTTTGTTTAAGGAAATTTTTTTTTTTATAAAATAATTGATTTATATTTAAGGTCTAACTACCTTTTAGAATAACTATATATAGTTGGGTCTTCAGGACAAACTTTTTCACGCCCCACCTTTGCACGCTAGAATATGATCCATTTATATTGGATATTGGATTCATCCATAAATATTCAAAATTCAGTAAAATCGGCGAAATATATTATATTTATTTATATATAATATATATATATATATATATATGGTATAGTGTATGTATATATATATAGAAGAAAAAGAAGAAGAAGGAAATTTTTTATTTACAGCTCAATTTAAATCACTTTTTTTTTTAATATAAATATTCTTATAATACATTATTTATCATATTTATTTATATTATATACACATTATTTTGTTCAATATATACATTTACTGCCGTATTTGAATGAGTTATTCCTCTATTTTATATCGATATACTTGTAAAAATAAAAAAAAACAGCTGATTTAATCATTTTTATGAAAATAAATTCGTATATAAATAGGTATTTATTTATTTAAATTTGAATATATAGTATTTTGTTAAGTTTTCAGCAAATATAGTTTAAATAAAAGTTGTGTATATTTTTTATATTTAACGTTTATATATGAACATAAATGTATTTATTCATTTGGAAATCAATTTTTAATTTATATAGATTTTATTTTGAAAAGTACTTTGAGTAGATATACGTAAGATATATTATATATAAACAAAATATTGATTTTTCTTTTTTTTTTTGTAAATAAATAAACATATTTTTGACTTACCAGTACGTATACAGCAAATGGCATTACCAGTACGGCAACTAATAGATCCGCAATTGCAAGCGATACTATAAAATAATTTGTAATTGTTTGCAGTGAACGTTCACGACAAACCGCTAATATAACTAAAACATTACCGAACAAGGTTAAAAACGGAAATATAATCAATATTAATGCCCAATAATTTTGATTATATTGTACTGAAAAATGAATAAACAGAAAAAGAAATAAATAAATAAATGTATATGTTAATAATTTTCATTATGTTTGTATATATAAATATAATAATATATTAATGCTTTTTTATCTATATTTTCATAAAACTATCTCTTCTCAAAATTGAATATCCTTTGACAATATTTTTTGTTATATGAAATTTATTTTTTATGTTTTATAATATTTTCTCTGCCAGAAATTATTTATTTAATTACATACCTATATGAAATTACTTCTAATATACCTATATATATAACACATGAATTCCATTCTTTTTCTGATACATTTTAGAAATCCAAGAATTGATTAAAAATTTATATAAATGAAATGGATTAAGAAATTTAATAAACTTATTTTTTGTATAACCTATATTTATTGAGTGTATAAAAGAGACAAACAAAAAAATATATCTCGTATTTTTTTAAAAATAATCGTATTTTTCACAATCTCATATGAAAATCTATATATAACAAATAACATTTGGATTTTTGTTATTACAAATTGTTATTTTAAAAATTTCATTAAAATTTTGATATGAAAATATAAGGAATATAAATACAACGAATTTTTCGAAATATAAACACGTTCACAATATTTAAACAGCCATTGGCGATAAATATAATGTACATACATATGTATATATAATACATGAATCTAGATTTTTTTTTTTTTTGGTACATTTATATTTATCCACATATGTATATATAAAATATATTTTAAACAATAATATATAAAAATATAAACATTATGGGGTTGGTGTGGATTATGTATATATATATTTATTTATTTATTTATATATAGGGTTTATTATTATATAGTCTTTTTATATTTATAAATATAATACCTTTGCTCTATATTTTCTTTTTATTTATATTTCACAATATACATATTCTTTATATATATAGATATACTTTAACAAATGTAAATAAATGAATAAAATATAAAATGAATGAAAAAAAAACGACATTGTATATTGTTTTCATATATACATATAATAATAATATAATAATACGTTTCGTATATCGTGTCGTTATGTTATACACAATATTATTGTAATATTTTGATATTATACGTTCTTTTTTTTTTTTAATCTTATACAATAATTTGTGAAGGTACTTTTTACCTCTGAGGTTTTCATTTCCTGAGAGTTTAAATTTGTTTTTATTAGTATTTCTTATGAATGAATAATATAGCATGCACCTAAAAAATACTTGGCAAAGTAATGTAAATTAACCTATATGTATATATAGAATCGGGTCAAATATCGCATTGAGGAATTGTCATTCCCAATGAAAATTGTTATCATATAAATTTTGAGGAGAAATTCCTTTCGAAAAGCAATTTTGTTTTTAATAATAGAAAATATTTCTTGTAAAATGTTTTCCTGTGATACTTGAAATCTATTATTTGTTACTATATAAACAAACAGTTATAAATCATTCACCCTATTATATATGCGCTAATTTACAATATTACAAAAAACAATAACAAAAACAATTGTGTATATATGAAACTCCTAAAAGATTTTTAAATATCATGTATATATATATTGCATTGCTTTAGGGAGCGCATAAATTTCATATACCATACAATATGTAATATATATATATATATATTTTTATTTTTATATTTTTATAGTCATTAGGCCGATTTGTTTGCTCGTTTTTTATTTTTTTTTGTATTATCATTTTTTTCAAATTCTTCATAATACTTTTGTTATTTTTGTTTAAATACAGTAATTTAAAAAAAAAAGCTTATAATTTTACATTCATATATAAAAATTATATATAAAAAAAAAAGGAAAGAAACTCACTTGTTTTTCCCGGGCACGTTGTATTTGTTAAGGAACAATTTGATGGTATATCAATTTCATAACCTAATGCTAATGTATTATTATAATTTGCTATATTTGTAAAATTGGTAATATTTGTTATATTATTACCGATGTAATTAAAAAAGTATTCTTCAAATTCGCCAACAAAAAGTCTAAAATTTGTACCACCACCACCACCGCCACCTGTATCTGTTGCTGTTCCACCGTCATAATTTGTTTTTGTTGGTGATGTTGCATTCGATAAATTTTTTTTATAATAAGTATTATTATTATTATTATTTGAACTATTATTCAAATGTCTATCAATCGAAAATGTACTTTTATTATATTTATTATTATTATTATTATTATTATTATTTGTATAACTGTTATCCGTTTGACGATAAAATAAAATTGGATTATGTTGTAATGGATTATGGGTGATGATGGTGGCGGTGCTGGTGCTGGTGCTTGTAGCCGATATATTTGTAATTTTTGTAGGTGTGGCAGCGGCTGTGGTTGAAATGAATTTTACCGTTTTGGTTGAGGTTGTTTCCAGTGGAAATCCATTCGGAATTTTTATTAAATTATTATTAATTGTTGGCGATGATGTTAGTTGTTTTATGGCATTGATTGGTGTTTCCGTTGTGGATGCACGTAAAATTTGTGAAGATGCTGATGATGCTGATGATGGTATTTTTGATAGTAAATTTATTGGTGGCAAGGGTGCAGTCGTTGCCGAAGATCCAGTTGTAATTTTTAATTGTGTTGGTGTTGTTAAATTATATGATTTATTTGTAGCATTCCAATTATTAGCTGATTGATTTTGATGCAACGACGTCATAGTCTATAAATTATTTTCCAATTTTTATCACTTTTCTTTTTTTAATCATTCATATAAATATAAAATGAGAATATTATTTTTTATCACATTTCTGGCATATGAATATTTTATGGTGCGTCGGGCATTAATTGAGCAATATTTTTAATAATATAAAAATTATCTTTGACATAAAAGTAAAAAAAAAAAAATCAACAAAACAAAAAATAAACACTATAATAATTTATTTTATACTCGATATTATAAAATATTTATGATTATAATAAATAAATAATGTCATTATCAATAATATATCCTTAATAATAACAATATATATACTACGATGTTGAATAATAAGTAACACTCGCGAACAATCATATTATTATTGTAAAATCTGAAAAATCCCTATATATATATATAACAAAATGTTGTTCACTGAAACAAAACCACATTAAAACAAAAAATTACATTTTTGATTGAAATTTAATGATTTTCTGTGTTTTATATAATAATTTTTATTTCCCATTTATAAAATAAAAAAAAAGAAAAATTTTAATATAAATATTAATTCACTGAAATAAATTATACATTATATTTTATTTTCATTTTTTGTTGTATTTACATTATATTAAATTAATAAAAAGAAATATATATGTAAGTATATACACGCACTTGTAATATATTTTTTAGCAATTCCTTAAGGATAATATGAAAAAATAAAATTTATTTCAAATTAAATTTTTATATTTGAAGTATATAAATAATAAATTTTTGATAATACATTTGAATTGCGTCGTACGTATGTATGTAGTTGGTATATTTAATATGTAATTGAAATTTTCCGAGGCAACATTACAAAATCACAACATTTTTTGTTTATCTAAAAAATAATGCTTTTTATTTATTGAAGCCATATTTCTTTTGAAATTCAATATTTTTCATAACATTTATTTGAAATTTTTTTTTGTTTCTTTTGTTTGGCAATATTGAAAACTTTATTAATTTTTTTTTTTTAATTTTGTTGTATTTATTTTATTATTAAAATTAATTTAATTTTCCAGTTGTTTCCTTGTAAATGATCACAAACCACCAAATATATTCAATTTACTATTGATTAATTTTGTATATTTAATTCGTTTATTTATTATGCGTTCTTCATATGATGTTGTTCTGTTAAAAAAACAAAAAAAACACAACAATTAGTATTTAAGAATGATTTTTTTCAACTTTTTTTCTGTAAAGCAGAGGTATCAAGGTATTAAATACGTTTCTGAACTTGAATTTTATTTTATCATGTTTATAAATATAAATACATATTTATAGAAGTTCAAATACGTTCAGTTACTATGTGTTTTATAAATTGTATTGAAAAAAATGTTATTTTATAATTTTATATATAAATAAAACCGTACCGTAATCAAATTTATAAATAAATAATATTCCAAAAGTGTGTATTCGATTTGAATTCATCTGTATAAAGCAGATATCATATGATAAATTTTCGATCACACAAAATTACATACCGGTAAAACGCCGGTAAAACGTAAATTTATTGTAATCGGAATAATTATTATATAAATTATAATGAATTATGATATTATGATGGATGGTCCTGAAAGGGCAGCCCCATTTGATACTTTGGTCTAAAGAGTTCTTCATGGGTTATACTACAAGTATTTTAAGTTGTTTGATTTATTTAATATAATTTATTATCTATTTATGGATAATATATATTTGTTATCATTTTTTTATTATTAACATTTATTTAATTTTTCTAATCATTTTCAGGTTAGTTCCATTTTTGCATGTTTATAAACGAATTCCATGAATCACATATGAAAAATTTCTACCAAAACAAATTTCAAGATAAATGTGAGTTGTAAATATTTATTTATTAGATATTTTAACTACATTTAAAACAAGTTAAATCAAAATAAAGTTGTGTCGTTCTTTGGCTTTCATAAATAAAAAAAATGCAATGAATTGATTGTCGCAAACCCTTAATAGACGAATTTAACTATTAAAAAATCTTAAAGTTTTACAAAATATATATATCATAAAATAAAATATGACGTTAATTTATATCTTCTACAATAAATTACATTCAATATGGTTTTTAACAAAATTAAATCTACATAATCAATTGAAAAAAAAAAGAAATCGATTAAATTACGTAGATATGAGGTTAATGAATTGTATGTAAATATACCGCATATTATGGAATACATCGCGTAACTTATTTTATATTCGTCTGTACACATTTCATATATATATTATTTGTATGCGCTGTTTTGAATTTGAATATATATTTCTTTTTTTGACATTATTTATATATGGGGTATATTCATTTAAAAATTATAAAAATTATATAGTCCTCATATTCATTTATATATATATATATATATATATATATAGATATGCATTCATACATTCCATTCATTTTTTTATATATAGATTTTTATGCTCGATCAATAATATTATAATATTCTGTATATTGCTTATACATTAAAATTTCATTTATATAATACTATACTATTTGCATATATATTATAAATAATATATTGTTGAATGTATATATTTGGATATGCGATGATATTAAAAAAGCAATAAAAATCATTCATATAGCGTTCACTGATGCAGATCTTCTTTCTTACATACATTTATAAGAAATTATTTTGCGTTGAAACATTATCGTAACATCTGATATCATAAATTTTAGAATGTACTAAATATGAATTGATGCCATAAACGGATTGCATTAAAAATAAACCAACTATAAACCTACTACAACTATAACTGTGTTAATATACCCATGTATATAATATTTGAAATGTTTATGAAATAAAGAGAAATTTATGAATCTAAAATTTTTATTCGTAAAATTTTCAATGATACTTTAAAAGAAATAATTTAGAATTATAATTTGTTCTATTATTTATATTTGTTATTGATATTTTGAATATAAACTTTTAAAAAGTTTTTATTTTTTGTATTTGTTTATTTTCGACGTCTATATATATATCTCACTTATACGACATATTATTACCATATTTTTGCTTAATTTGTTTAAAAATTACAAATAGGTAAATATTTTACATATATCAAGCATTTTCTTGGAGTTAAAAAAAGTTTATTACCTCCAATTTAATTGCATTTTTTCGCATAATTTATTGAAATAGACTGTTCTCACAAAATTCATATCATAAAAGATTATAATATTATCAAACTTTATTTAGCCACCAAAACGTATTATAGTCAAATAGAAATATTAATGTATATGATTTTGCCGCAGTATGTTATTGAACTTGTGTGTATTATTATTAATATCTATATACAGTTCAATAACATGTCTTTTATGATAAATTAAAAACTCTTATTGTATACCTATAGGTAAATATGTAAAAATTTTCTTAAATTGAAAATGTCTAAGTTAAAAATAATAAAATTTCACAAAATAAAAATTCAAATTCAAGTGAACTTTTCCCAAAAAAAAAAAAGTAATAATAAAAATATTCAGTTTATGTTGATGCAGATTTTTTACTTTGCTTTTAAAATAACATTATTATTATATTATTATATATTCTGTATAAGTAGCTTTTTAAATCATTTATACATATATATGCAACAAAATGAAAATGTTATTATTTATGTCATTTTATTTTTATTTTTTTTGTGTTATATAACATATATACACATATATTTATTTATATTTTTCGCTGTTGTATACCTAGAAAAGCTTTAATATATGTATATTATATTATACTATACTCTGTTGAATGAAAATTTTTGTTTTTATTATACATAAGTCTCTGTAGACATTTTTAAATCTTTCTATATATCTACATTTTCATTTGTAAATATTTTCTATATATTCGGTCGCATATCTAATATATGACGATGTTAAGTTTTTTTGCTTATGATAAGTCGATGATGGAAAAAGAAAATACTATATATTTTAAGATTAAAAGGAAAACAAAAAAATTGTTAAAATCGCAGTTTATTAAAGATTTTTTAAAAACATTTTGCTATATATAATATATAGAAAATGTCACCGTGTCACTGAAATTATCTGAAGTTATAAATAAGTATAGTTTATATTTTTTGTATAACCAAAAATGCCATTAACCACAAAGTTATTTTAAACCACACAAAAACAAACAAAAAAAGTCTATGAAGGTATTTTTTTTCAATATAGTTTTAACCCTAGGATGCATAACCAAAAATTCTACACTTTTGCATAAACCGGGTATATTTATACCCAGAGATAAAATTTCAACTAACTTCCTTAATTCTTAAGATAATTAGACCGGACTAGTTACGTTTTCTGGCTATTTCTTATATCTTTCAAGCACCGCACATTTGGTAATCATATTCCAAACCGTTTTTAAGATATTCCCAAATAACCCATTGTTGAAACACAAAAATATGTCAGCCAAGAGGTTTTTCATAGATATCACTTTAAACCATACGCTTAGAACTTCCAAATGATAATAAATCGTTTGGTAATAAAATTTTACAATGATTCAAGTATCTGAACATAATTGGTCATCGTCTGGTTCTTGAGCATTACCTTAAAAAAGTATTCAGATCCATTTTTTTAATACAAAAAGAAATAAAATAAAATTTAAATGCAAATTGACCATTAAAAATGTTCTATATTTTTATTTAATCGTGAATAACTTCGAAAGTATTAGAAGTATCACATGGAATTGTATGTCAAACGAAAGCTAAATAATGTAGCAAGTTTTTGAGCAAGTTGGACGGACATTTATAAAAGGTGTCTTTTCGAGATATGGTACCCTAAACTTTAGAGAACAAAAAATAAGATTTATTTTTTACACACATTTCTTTAAATATCTAGAGAACCGATTGTCCGATCTACATGATTTTTAATGTAATTTATAGACGATTTAATGCTAATGCTAATAGTGTATCTGATCTTTCAATTACAATAACCAGTTGTGGTGATAAGTGCTCCAGAGTCGCGAAAAACATGAAAATCTCCAAAAATCGGTATGTTTTTCGCTAAATTCCTCTACGAAGCCAAATGGAACAAAATTTTTGAGAATGTTTTCGACTCCAAATGAGCCACAGGACCTAAAAACTGCATATTGTTGTCGATCCCCGGCAAACCCTGTATAATACAATTATTTTTAATCATGGGCATAATTATACCTAGAATATGCAAATCCGCGATGTCTTTCCAAAACAAGAATGGCTATGATTCTGAACACTTTGTTTGTAAGTCCATTACAGAATTTTAGATAGAATTGAATATTCGAAGATGTCACCAAAGGACATAGGCAAAAGTAAAAAAATAAAGTTTTTACAGCGCTTTTAAAATCTAATGGGTATTAAAATACCCATATATGCATCCTAGGGTTAATATCTATTTTTTTCTTTTTACGCCTTTCGCTTTTAATTAATAAAAATGTTAACCGACATTTTAAATTTCATATTACCAAAAGAAATTATTAAAATAAACATTTATTTTATTTTTTTTGCAACTCCAATAATTAACATAATGAAAATTTTAACATAAAATAAATATATATGAATAAATGTATATATAATTTATAATAAATAAAATTTCTTTTGTTGAATAGATTTTCATTTTTGTAAATATACATATGGTATATTAAAGTACAAAATTATATACTAAATCGAATAAAAAAAATTATACAATTCTTATGTACAAATTTATAAAACATTAATTTAATATGAAGTATATATATATCTCATATTTTTGATCCCTGTGGCGTGCGTGTCTATCACATTCACTCCATTCACTCCATCAGCGTTATTAAATTACATGCTCTATATATATGTATGTATAATAATTGATTTGATTTTATTCTGAATATACTAATTTTATTTATATATCACATACATAAAAATTTATATTATATATATTTTAGGATAATAAAGTTTTTTTTTTGTTTTCTGATATATACGTATATATATATTAATTTTGTCTTTTAGATTATATACAATTATTTTATTGTTTGTAACAATAAATGTTTTCCATATAATATCTATAATATATTGAATATAAGTGTATAACTTATTAATAAAATATATAATTAATATAGAAATGTGTGTGTGTGCGTGAGTGTGGCGAACAGGAAAATTATCTATATTGATGATGATTTAATTATATTGCATATAATAGTATAAATAAATATAGAAAATGCGTACATAAACTATCTATTTTAGGGATGAACTTAATGTTTCAACAATATAATTTTTTGGGCGGTATTCATGTCAGAGTATATAAAAAAGAAATATATAATTTAATAATTATTTATTTATTTGATGATATATTTTCATTTTCAACAAAAAATATGAATTGGTTCTCGATGACATTCATGTTGTTTTTTTTTGTAATGTAATATTTGATCGCAAAATATTTTTATTTTTATTCATTTATTTTTATATGTGTTCTTTTGTAATGAAGAAGATTAAGTTATAATATTTTAAATATATATGATTTATATAGGATTTAATTGGATTAAGAGATTTTCTTATTCTATAGTTCGGTTGAATAACTTTTTTGTTATATTAAGCTTTGATTGCTTTATGCAGTTATTTATCTCTTCGAGAATGTGATTTAATTGATTGATAGAAAATAATAAATTCTATATATAAATCATTAAATCATATATAAATGATGAATGAATAAATATTTTATAAAAAAAATTACTAGGTAGAAAACAAATTTAGACCTATCCATACGATTTTTTGCTGGAATAGTCTAAGGATTACGTTGTATGCGATTGACCTATTATATCTGCTCTGAGACCCCATTAATAACTAATTCACGTTATTACATATATAATATTCTTTAAATAAAAATAAACATCTATAATGGAATTTATATTTACTATATAAAAAAAATCTAATTATAAATGAAATGAAAAAAATGACATTAATTTGTTAAAAAAACAAAACGGATATATTTTTTAAAATTACCAAAAAAAAAAAATTTAAATACCAATTTTACCAGGTCAGGAAATATGACCAATTTCTTTGACATTTTTTTTTTGTTATTTATATAAATCAAAATCCTTAATATGCTAAATTTTTCCTGCATTTACTAAATATATTTCGTATATTTCTTTACTATTATAGTTAGAAAAATTTTCTCCTCTTTAATAAGAATATCATTAAACGAAAAAAAATAGTGTATACGAAAAAGAAGAAATACACAACAACAACAAAAATTTTATAAATAAAATAAAAATGATACAATCATATCGCTAGTTGTTATCTTGATATTCATCTCTTACACCATTTATTTATACTAAATTAAATTGTATATATATATATATATTATATAAATGTACTATGATATATATATATATACAAATGTTCACACTTTACACATAAACATTCAAACATTTTTCTATCTAACACAATTTTTTGCATAAATGCACGAAAAATATATTTAAATATATAGAAGAATAAAAAATAACATTCGTTTTTTTCCCTAAAGATACACACAACAAGAAAGTATACTCAAAACACAATGTAAATATTCATATCTATATGTATATATTGTAAATATACACTCGTCATTTATATATAGTATATATATTCTATCTTCTCAATGTGCATTATCATCTCGGTAAGTACACACAGAAAGAAAATATACAATATATATTATATTCTATTGTATCACATCATTTTATACTCATACGATATGTATTACATTTATCTATCTATATAACATTTTATTTCTTCTGTTAATGCTGACGTTACCATTAAAAGAAGAAAAAAAGACGATTAAATAAGTATATACAATTATATATATATATATATATATATCACATCATAGCTATTTGAAATCATTTCAGTATAAAAATATATAGTTAAAAATCCGACACCATTTAAGAACTGGCAGCAGTGTTTTTACATAAATTCATATATTATATATGCGTAATTTTAACTTTTTACTTTTTATGATATTTAAAATAAACTTTGACACACTTTCATTTTTTTTTGTATGATGGTATATCATTTTAACGATCCAATTAGTCTTAAATTTTTCTGGTATCTCATATGTATCTTTATATATATACCATATATTTAAGTATATTTTTATGCGTATATTTTTGGTATTTTACCCCATCAAAAATGGTTGGGATGGTTTTAAATGCAATGTATGTATTATGTTGATTTTGTCATAAAAACAAAATTTATGGGTTCATAATAATTTTCTCATGTTCTTTTTATTTTTTTTTTCTTTTATTTCTATGACCAATTTTATATTATTTTTGGTTATTCAAAAATTACGATAATAAAAAAAAAGTTTTGTATATTTTATCTCTATATAAATTTTTTTTCTTGTCAATATAGAACAATAATACACCCCCGAAATTCAATGACAATTTTTTTTTTATATTGATATCTAATCGCGTAGATCTACAGATGATTGTTTTTGATATCTAGAAATTTTTTTACAGTCTTATTTTATGTAATATATAGTTATAAATAATGGTATACAGATATAATTGTGATCATAAAAATTTTAATTTACTGCTTGAGGTTTTTATTATATTTTATTTATCTAAAAACTCAAATAATATAAAGTTGATTAATTTTTTTTTTTTGCATTGACAAAACCAAATCAAAAAAATAAACAGTTTCGTGTTTAAAATATGATTTATTTAATATATTGGGTGCGTATGAACGGAAAATGAAAATTGATAAAAAAATGTTATTCATAAAATTTAAATTTTATCAACAATTTTTGAAATGATATGAAATGATAAGTATCTTGTCACATTTCAATTTAAATATTTATCCCGATGTATATGAGAGTGCATATATATACAATATAAAAGGAATAGATATATAGATGCAATCGCACAGCTTATATTCACAAAATACATCATAATAAATATTTATGATTTTATTTTATATACGTAAGCAGGAAGCATATATATATATGTACCATAAATAGAATAATATTACAACGATGAAAATATTGTCAACGATGTGTATATATATATATTTGATATGAAATGATAAAACAAATCCTTTCGTATATATATATTCTATATACATACTGTAAAAAAAAGTATATATTCCCATTTCCCATATAATATGAAAAAAAAAATGATAAAATTGAAAAACAAATAATTGAAACAGGAAGAAAGAAAATAAAAAATAGCGAAAACATGTCAACGTTTTTTTTTCATTTTTTTCACGGATGAATTGTATTCTGTCTATATTTGATATAATTTTTTTTCTATCAAATATTCCATATAGCTTATTTTATGTATAACGCAGATATATATAGTTTGCAGGATATGATTCAGATTTTGTTTTTAATAATATAAATATACTTGTTTATATGTCGCTGTCGTATATTCGTATATTTGTATATACGTATCGCTGAATACCACTATATATTAAGATGAAAAGAAAATCCTGCATTTTTTGTTTTTATAACACAAAATTATTTCTTTTTGTTATTTTGTTTCTTACAATAATAAACACAAACACCACCGTAACGGAACTGATCGAGAATTATATGGGGTGATGTAATTTTATCAATATATTATTATTTAGAATATTTTATAGAATTTTATAGAATATTTTATACCGTACATATATTGATAATAACAAGTTTCAAATGCGTCAAAAAAAACTGCTTTTATTTCCGTTTTTCATATAACATATTATTCAAAAGATGACTTTTTGTGGTCTTATGAAATCGCATATCATTTCATATAATATATAAAATTAATATTATTTAATCAGATAGATCATTAAAAATTAATCTTGTTATTATTCTTATTGTATAGAAATTTTTTAAAAATACAACAAAAATTTAAGTAATAAATCAATTTTTGGTTTATTAATAATATTAATAATCTTATACATATATTCCCGATTGAGTAATTTCCTATTTTTCCACACATAAAATTTATCATATATAAAATATAAATACAAAATGTTAATTGTTCATTTATATTCGCAAAGTTTTATAGATTGTATATTTATTTATGTATACGCATACAACAAAATCATTAATATCAATTTTAACCTGCTTTTACATTATATAGATATATACTCTGTACTTATACCACAATATTTGATATACATAAACGATAAGCAAAAATATGACCTAATTACTTTCTGTATATGAACTTCTATATATATATATATATATTATTCCTGTGTATGTTTATCTATATATATAAATAAAGATATGTTCAAATAAAGTTTATTACATATAATGAAGATGTATATATTATTATTGTATATAAAATGGTTTGTTTTGATTAAATATAGTACCTATTTGTTTTTTTATTTATTTTTTTTTTTTCATATATTACAAGAAGATATATATGTGAAAATTTCAATGCACGCAAAATATTTTTCATACTGTTCGTATTTTTGTATTTTTATATACAAGATCATTTCTGTATATGGTATATATTATTTGTGTGGTATTTGTACATTATAGAAGATAAAGGTTTTTCGTCATTCTGAAGTATATAAAATGTATATACCATATATGCTTATGGTAAATATAATGATAATATGCTTTTGTGCAAATTACTATCTCTATATCTGTATATAAATATATAGAATGAATAAACATATAATATATATGTGTGTTAATTAATAAAACATATATATATATAGAGGATAATGTGAGGTTTGTTTTTTTTTTGTTTTCATTTTGCTTTCAAAAGCTTTGGTATAATTTATACAACTTTATTTGGGTAAATATTTTTGGGGAAAAGCCAAAAAATATTTGTAAAACTAAAAATCATATATGTTATAAAAAAAATAAACCTTTAAAGATTTTGATTTTATAGGAAATGTTAATAATTTATTTTCTCATCCGCAACTAGAAATATTTGTTTGTGTTTTTAATTTGAATCTGCTTTTTTTTTTGTAAATTTCCATCGAAGATATTATTTTTTTGTTTCGGGAAAATTAACGTTCGTTTATTGTACTGCTTGTTTTTTATTCAAATATATATTTTAAATTTAAAATCGTAACATTCAAATTACGGACTTATTTTGGGAAATTATATATCTACTTAGGGAGCAATTTGGATTTACAATCATTAAACATTTTAACCAAAAAAAAAACCACACCCCATTTTGTCCTATGATATATTTAGAATTAAAATTGTGAAATATTAAACAAAAAAACGTACTATAATAATAAATTAATCTTTGTATGACTTTTGTTTTTTGAAATAATTTAATGTTAACATTTTCATTTAATATATATGTTTATTATAAAGATATATGATTATTATAAATATATACTTTAGTTATTTCAATATACATATATAGTTAAATAATGCATAAACGCAAGCATAAATAAAAAAAAATTAATTTATGACAAATTTATTCATTCAAAAAAATGCAAGTAATATTAAATATTTATATACTCGTATAACTATTCTGTATATAATAATCTGAATACACAAACAAAGTATATAATTTTATGAGTAATAATACTATTTTTCAAAAAAAAACAAAATTGTTAGAAAACAAATTTTTTATATTTGTATAAGTTTTAATTTTTTTTTTATAATAGAATAATTTAATAATAAAAGTAATAAAAATTAAAAAATATACATAGTATAATAATTCACTCAAATATAAAAATGCATATGACTTATAATTTTCAACTAATTTTAAATTTATATATAGAATTATTTACAATTATATGTATGTATTATACAATATACGTTTTCGTTTACAACCGACGATAGGTTTTAGCCTTCTACTGTTGTTGGTTTCATAATTTTTTGCTTTTTTAAGGTGTCGATAATTTGTCGTACAACCAATCGCATGGGACAACTTAAAACGATGTGTCCAAATTCAGATTCAAGAAAAATATTGTGTTTGTCTTTAGTAGGATTCGAACCACATGACCACAAAATTTTGTAAGAATTTTATTATGACATTTTTATCAGGTACACCACAGCACCACAAAGATAAAGAAATATGTAAATTTTAAATTCAAAAATTGTTGTATTAAGTTATTATATATACCCTTTCATATTTTCATATTCATACACCCTTTCAATATATAAAAAAATATATAAATGATGAATGTAAAATTTATTCCTTTCGTACATTTCCATATTATTTATAAATTTATTTATATTACAAAAAAAAATCCTAAATATATAGACAATTTTATTCATATGCTCAAAACCCATTCATATATGGTAAAACATTTTATATATTCATATATTCATTTATAAATATATTTCAACAAATATTGAAAATGTTTAATTAAAAATTTAAAAATTATAATTAAATTAACAAATTTATTACATATGTGTGTTGGTTGTGTATTTATATATATACATATATTAATAATTTCTATAAAACTTGAAGATATATACATAAATATAAATGTCTATATATGTGAAGACATTTCTTATATTAATGCATTTAAAAGTTAATAATAATTTTTCTATTTTATAATTTGTAAAATTTTTGTTTCATACATGAGTTTCTTTATATGCAGTATATAAATATAAATTCGAAGTAATTTATTGTATTTTTTTTTAATTCATATAAAAATATGAAATGTATCTTCTTGAATATAAATTTTATATAATAATAATTTTGAAGAAGAATCATATAAGTGGGGGTGGTACAAAAAAACTTTTAATGAAGTATTCATTGATATTTTTAAGGGTAATTGAAAAAAATAAATTGTATATGGGATGTTTTATAATTAAACTAAAATCGTACATTGCTATATATGGAATTTCGTGGGCGCTGCAATGTATAATGTCTTCAAAAATCGATTTCTAAAAAAGGATATTGCAATAAATATAAGACCATAAGATAAGATTTATATTTTTCGTTTATTAATTATTTTGTATGATTGAATTTTTATTTTCATATATAGTATAAGAAAATTAATTAATTGTCTGTTGTCTGCAATTGGAACTGGATCAATTAGATAATTTTAATGGTTTATTAACGGCATAGAACAAAAATTTCCATTGTATAAAGAACAATTTTTTCAACATAAAAATCATTACCTTTTCGATAAATTGTATATTATTTTATTATGCGATAAATTATTATATAGCAATTCAAAAATACCCTTCTAATTTATAATATGAAATGTATATTTAAAAAAAAATATATAAATATACTATGAATATATTTTTTATTCACATATAATTCATTCTTTATATTTAATATATCAAAAGAATATTTATAATTTATACATTTATATATCTGTATTTATTATTAACTTTAATCAACTCGGAAAGAATATATATATATATATATATATATATATATATATACTTCAATGTATATGAATAATAATTTCACATTTTATCATAAAAGTATTAAATATTCTTAAAATATTCTCACATATATAATATAAAGTTTTTAATGCATTCATAGAAGTAAAATCCAAAAAAAAAATTAAAATTCATTTATTTATTAATAAGCATCGGTTTTTTTGCAACCAACCAACGATGATTCAATCATCGCATCATTGCATGACATAATGATTTATAGAATAGAGAAAAACTTTTAAATATTTATATGGGGAAATTTTACTATTAAATACAAACAAATACGAATAATTATCTAAAGTATAGTGAATTTCAAAATGTTAAAATTTGTATATTAAAACATTTAGCCTTTGAAAAATTAAATATTTAAATCCTTTTGAAGAATATAATTGTTAAAATATAAATTGTTAAATATATAGACGAAATTAATAATTGGTATATATTTTTATAAAAAAAAATTATCGTAATTTTCTTATTATACAGGGTGTCCCAGTACAGGGTGCCAACCCGAAACAGGCAGGTTCTACACCTCATTTCCAATCAAAAAATGTTTGGCGACCCCATGTCTATCTCCCTTGGTTTTCGAGCTAGCCCGAAAAAACGATTTCGTTGAAGTTCAAGGTAGTACGTAGATGTTATTTACCATATCTCAGCAACCACTTATCGGAATCCAATAATTATAACCTTGTTGGAAAGGTATTTTAACTATCTATAACTCTTTCGAACAACACAAACATCGGCGACAACCCGTTTTCATGCTATAGCTGGTCAAACACAAGAAATTTCAACGGCCTCAAATATTTTTGTTATTTTGCAAGCCGAGAACTATAGAAATTTTATGTTTATCAGCTGTCGGTTTTTAGAAAAACTTCTTTGATGTTTTAGCTTTAATTTGATGTACAAACTTTTAAAATATGTCAACTCGTCTTAGAGTTATGACGAAAATAATATTGAAATATGAAGAAAATAATGCAAATTTTTCAAAAATTTAAAACACATTTATTACATTGCAAAGTTCAATGTTCTGTTGTTATCGCGTTATCTAGGTAACATAACGTCAAGGGATTGCAATTAATTTAATGGTTACTTAGAAATAAAAACAGTTAAATCTATTACCGTCATAAATTCATTCAATTCTTTTGTTTTTTGTGCTACATCTCTTCGGCATTTGTACGTTACATTGTTTTACGTTTAATATTCATTAGAAAATTAAGTTTGTTTTATAAAGAATAATTCGGAAGTTTGAAACGGTAAAAAACAGTAAAAAATAAATTTCAAAAGCAGCCATCCAAATTGGTGTAAGTAAAAACTATGCTTGGCGTGCAATGAAGGCTGCTGGTTTACATCCTTATCATTTGCAAAAAATTCAAGCACTTAAAAAAATAAACTACGTCCCCCGAATAACTTTTTGTGATTGGGTGATTCGTTGTTATGAACAAGATCCCAGGATATTAAATTAAATTTTATATACGGATGAAGCAATGTTCACACGTGAAGGGATATTTAATACTAAAAATAATCATCATTGGTTAAAGGAAAACCGGCATGCAGTTCGGCAACACGCATTTCTGGAACGAATAGCAGTCAATGTATGGGTAGGAAAGATTGGAAATCAATTAGTTATTCCATAGTTTCTACCTGGGCGAATGGATTCAGATTCATATTTAGTTTTTTTGCGAAATAGGTTATTC